>CM054943.1:22658799-22722975 GCA_029168755.2 Tillandsia fasciculata
CCTACTTGCTGTAGGTATGTCCTTAGCTGCCAAAACTGGCTCAGCCAGAGGGACGATGTCCATGACTGCCAAAACTGGCTCAGCCAGAGGGACACCAACATCGACAAGCCGCGATAGAAGTAGCAAGCCCAACTCCGGAGTGGCACTCGTGGGTAGCGACCCCACCGAGCAAAGTATCTGCGCATCTCTGTCGATCTCAAGTATGGCTCCTGCAGGCTATGATCCAATCACTGTCTCACTCACTAACTAAGAATCCACACTGTCCCTATGATCATCTCCCAAAGATCCCAGATCCAACATGTCACTATCTCAATGATGAACAATCTACAGACTGCTACCAACTCTACTCGGTCCCCAGACGCGAGTACAATGCATCCACAGCTACTAAACCTCCCAACCCACAACTCAGGGGAAAACCACTATGTCCAGAGTGACAAAAGTAACAAGCAAATGGGAAACCTAAAGCAATGCATAAATCTAACTGTAGTCGTCTGAGTATACAATGCATAATAGATGTGCTAAGTCAAGTTCTCAGATTAAATGGTTCATATGTTGCAAGAGTTCCAATAAGATCATCAGATTTAGCAATTATCAACTGTGGGTACTAACATACAGTTTGCACAGATTAATTAGCTCATATACTATCATGCATGCATTTATAATTGCAGAATTAGAGTGCAGTCCATAGATATTGAAAGCAGGATCACCCACCTGAACACGCTAACTGTCCGGGACGGTACAGATAACAGTCCAGAAATCGACAATTTCCCAGATCCACAGAGCAAGGAGCACAGAAAAAGTGCTCTTACAGTCCTGGGTACAACAACACTCACAATTACACACAATTACACACACAAATCACTATTCCAAAATCTGCATGCACAGGTTACTGTTCACACGCGAATTTTCACCTGAAAATAAATTTTCAGAAATTCCAATAAAAATATCACGACGATCCTCGCGAAGTGTAGATGTCGATAGGCTCTTGAATCGTCGAAATCCGATATCCAGAAGTGAAGATAAAATTCCGCGAAGTTGCTGCTGTCAGGATTCCAAACTGTAGCAAAGGGGTGTAAAAATGTACCCCAAACCCTCAAAAAAGCTCATTTCTGGGAAAATGATCAACACGGAAAACGTAGATATACCTCTCGTGCAACCGCTGTCGAAAAATCGTCCAAAAATGTGGTCGGGGTAGCTCTGCAGGTCTCCCAGAAGAAAATGCGACGGTAGTGGGCCTCCAACAGTATAACGTCGCTCCGCACTACGAGGCAGGAAACACAGTCGTCGCGGCTTCCAAATTTTCTGAAACTTCACCGGAAGATGCACAAGAGGGAGAGGAAGATTTTTGTATAAGGCTCAAGAGCTAATTCCCACGAGAAAGGCATGGAAGTTTCGGCCCAAAGGGGCCTATTTATAGGCTCCCAAAGAAAACAGCCCAAAAGACAAAGCCCACTATTTCGGGCCCCAACTTTCGGGCGCCCGAAAACTTTCGGGCGCCTACAGTGTTGGGCCCGGCCCAACACTGTTCACGCCCGGAAGTTCCACGTGCTGACACGTGTCCCCCGAACAGGCAACACCGGTGCAGGGCCACTCATCGACTGCCACGTGTCCGCCCAAACAGGAACACCATCGCGGACCACTCAGCTCGACCGCCACGTGTCCACCCCGCCAGCACAGTAAGGCGGTTGCGCCCGCCAATGATCGGGCGCCACGTGTCCCCCGACCCGCCGACCGCTGCGACGTGCGCGCCCGGTCGCGCGTACGTGGTTCGCACGTGCGCACCTTCCCGAGGCACCGATCGCGCGCGTTTCTTGCACCGCGTGTGCTGCACCCACCAATGAGGGAGTGACACGTGTCCCCTGCACCCGATCCACGCTTTCGACAGGAATTCCGTGGACCGCGCCGCGTGCATGCACCAACCGGAGGCTGCCACGTTTCCCCCCCCGCCTGGTCCATGCACCGCCGCGCCCACCCGGTAGACCGCGCCCCTGGGCCCGCCAATCAGGCGGTGCCACGTGTCCATGCGCCGGGTCTGTGCACCCCGCCGCGCAGCTCTGTGGACCGCGCATCCTGAGCCGGCCAATGACAAGCCGCCACGTGGCATCCCGGCGGTCTACGGCCCCTCCCATGCACCATTTTCCACTAAAAACTTCCGGGTGTCTGTTTTTGGGCATCCGGTCTCAAAATTAAGCAAATAAATAGTCGTTTTCAAGCGTTTTTCCGTGCTGAATCCATCTACGACCTCCGTTTGGCCTAAATCTTTCCAAAAATTTCGGCAAACCCAGCCAAAGGCCAAAACAGCAAATCAAAGCACACAGGGTCCATTAGTAGCATCCGATTGATGCACGGTGGGCCAGATACACCAATACTAGGTGTTCCAACAGTGGATTCATCGGAAAAATACTACATGGGAACTAGGGCCACTATAATGCTCACTTCAGTTCTGAAGTTGATGGAGTGGTTAGGTCTTGGTTACAACCTAGGTTTTATTGCAGGTTTAATGATGAGCCAATGTTGTTCTTGGGCTTTGTGCTACTTTTAAATAGCGAGCATGGGTTTCAAAATGTCGAGCCCTATCTTCTGGTGCCCACGAATTAATCTAAAAATCTTCAGATTCATATTAGTAGCTTAAAACACATAAAATACAAGTATTTATGTAATTCCTCTCTAACCTAGGGGTCTAATTGCAATTGTGACTCTATGTATTGTCTTGGGCAGCATGTTCATGATCTCTGAGCTTTTCGTTCGAGGTTCGACGGCTTTCGTTAAGTGAAAATTGAGTTTCGAACCGTAAATCGGCAAAATCGCCAGTTTATCGGTGTTCTGGCACAAATCGCGTAGTTTGAGGAACTTAATGATCAGTTGTCACTGCCAGGTGTCTCTGGTTATTTTTGACGCTACCCTGGCTGGTCCAGTGACTTCAGTCTAGTGTTGGCGACTTCCGGAGACAAAGTTTGGTTTCCAAAAGTGAATTTCGATAATTATGGCACCGTTTGAGTTTAGGATGACCCAGAGTTTGATGTTACTGTTCGAACGTCTTAAATGAAGCGTTCTGGAGCAGCGTATGAAGTTTCATTAAGTTTGGAAACCTATAGACACTAATCAAGCCATAGTTGGTCGAACGGCGAATTTTCAAAAATTTCGGTAAATCTCGGGAGTTGAGAAAAGTTCACTGTATAGTCGTTCTGTACACTATGTGTCAATGGGATGAGTGTGAGTGAATTTGTTACTGATCAGAGTTTATTATTCAGGCCCCGGCAGTCAGGAGTCAGCTCGTGAGTAGTCCAGTAGGTTTCAGGACCGCCTACACTGAGGTAGGTACTTCGGTTTGGGCTTTAGCATCTTGTCACTTGATTGGGTACCGTATTCGGTCGGACTCCTGTGATTCTTGCTAACCCCGGTCCTAATGATTGAGCTTTACCATCATTCCGTTTAGTATATTTAGTTACTGCCATTCTTTCAGTATCTTATGATTGAGTTATATATTTTTGATTTCAGTACACCTAACTATTTTATTATAGTGATTCAGACATTGACTTTTGCCATGCTTAATTGGTCATCAGTTAGTTATGCTTACAGTTCAACTATTTCAGTATACTCAGCTTATATCTGAACATATGTCAAGTATGATTGGACATTTCATAGATTTACTCCTGCTCTGTTATATTAGCTTTCAGTATCTTATGATTGAGTTATACAGCTTTGATTTCAGTACACCTAACTGCTTCATTATAGTGATTCAGACATTGGCTTTTGCCATACTTAATTGGTCATCAGTTAGTTATGCTTACAGTTCAGCTATTTTAGTATACTTAGCTTATATCTGGACATATGTCATGTGTGATTGGACATTTCATAGATTTACTCCTGCTCAGTTATATCAGCATTTCTTTATATTTTCGCACTGTATTTTAGTATAGGGATCAGACACAGTATACAACATGATTGATTATACAGTTATTAGCATCCTGGTAGGAATTCCGGCTTGTTGCTGATTACCCGGTCTTTTGACCGTGAGCTTGAACATCAACATTATGATCGCTACAGCACTGATGTACTTCACGTACGCCGTGGGATTGATCCCCCACCTTGCGTTCTTTACTGGTAAAATGGTCGACAGCGACCCGTGAATCCCAAATAATACCAAGTGGTGCAGGGTTATGTCAGCCAGATCGGTGCCTGACAGTGGCACTAGCCTGAGGTCCCTGTGACCCATGACGACATGAGATTGCGTACTCTGTTTCTACTATTTTATGCATAGCTACTTTATGGTTACTTTTAGTTATTGTTATTCAGTATGCCTAGTACCTTACTAATTACTACTTTGTGATTTACAATGATTTCATATATACCAGTTATCGCTTTCATACTTGTGATTATACCTTCTTTATGTCTACCCTCATACATTCTGTTTATTTACCATCCGTTGTTTATTGTATACTAGTAGGTACGACTTATTATTTTTTGACTCGTTGTACTCATTGGAATACATTTAGTTGAATCTCACATTCTTTGGTGACTATTTTTTACAGATCAGTCAGTTGGTGGGATGTCGGGACGCTGTTGAGAGACATACGAAAGACATACGGATAGAGTTGTCCCTTGTCACTTGCTAGATAGCTATTATGCATCCTTTACCTGCTTTTTCTGTGATCTTCAGTTACAGATTTATGATTATGACTAGTTTATCTTGTGGATTATGAGTTATAGTAGGACTATATTGATCATGACTTAGATGTAATAGTATGTTTTTTTATAGTTGTGGAATATTATGTGATTATTGATTGATTAGTTCAATATTGTATTAGTCAATTTGTTTGTACTCTCTGTACTTGTCCTAGCAGTGTGTATATAGGAAAGATTTTGATCGAGCGGACGAAAAATTTTCTATATACGTGGTGATCTGTAGGACGTCCTGAAAAACCAATTTTAAACTCTGATTTAAAAAAAAAAAAAAAACCGTTTTTTAACTCCGGGACATGATAACTATCCTAAGCATTATGAATACTGACACGAAACACGACACGATTCGAACACGACGATTCGACAACTTTCAAAAAATTAGGATACAGATATAACATAAACATAAATAATAAAATATAATATTATTAGTATAATAATACACTTATTACATATAAAATATAATTTTGGTAAAATATCATTATATTTTTCTTAAGGATGAAAGTTTAAAAACATTTTATTGATAGTTCATATATTTTTTTAAAAAAATTAGCTACTATGCATAATTTATTTATATTGTAAAAAAAAAAAAAAAAAATTGTATGTACTCATAAAAAGACTAAAATATTTATCACTTTACATTATATATATATAAAAAGAATAGACATAGAACGCGCGTCTAAAAAGTGTCCACATCGGATACGAGTTCAACACGAACACAGACAAGTAAAACTTATAAAAGTGTATGTGATAGGCAGTATCCCACTAAGTAGGAGGAATACATATGTAATTAATTATTAGGCTTAATTATAAAATCCTTTTCAGCATTTTATCTTATGTTTTAAATATTTTTCTGCATAAAAAAAATTTAAACAATGCGAATTTTTCATTTTAGTACTATTGTGTGAAATAGGTTAAATAATTTGAAAATTATGTTACTATTGATGAAATTGTTAACGATAATGACAGGGCAAGATCAAGATCATTTGGTATTAATTAAAAAACTTCTTAAATTATCGCACGGAAATTGAATACTTTTTTGGCTAAATTACAGAAAACCTCCTTCTAATATCCCGCTTTTCCACTTTACCCCCTGTCTTTTAAAAGTCGACAACCTGCCCCCTCGTAATTACCGAAATATGCATTTACCCCCCTGCCAGATATGAAAGTCCATCCATGAGCCTCTAATGAGCCAATTGCTTGTAACAAATTGGTAAGAAACCAATTCATATCTGGCAGGGGGGAAAGGATAAATGCATCCATTAGAGGCTCATGGATGGACTTTCATATCTGGCAGGGGGATAAATGCATAATTCGGTAATTACGAGGGGGCAGGTTGTCGACTTTTAAAAGACAGGGGGGTAAAGTGAAAAAACGGAATATTAGAGGGGAATTTTCTGTAATTTAGCCTACATTTTTATTGTTCCCCTTGAGATTTGATTCTTGAAATAGTATTTGAAGAAACCACTATAATAAAATTATGTTACAGCGATACTTTTAAATATTTCTAAAATATAAAAAAAGTGTTGCTGGCAAAAATACGGACACTTATTGTTAGTGTTGCTATATGTACCGTCGCTAAAGTGTATAGCGACACATTTTTATAATGTGTTCCAAAAATATATCCCTATAATTTAATTTTAAATATAGATAGAATATAAATAGGACACTTATACAAAAGTGTCACAAATATTTATTTTTAAGGTTAATTGCATACATGTCGCTCCAAATATGTCGAATTGCAAATATATCCCTACAAAATTCAACTTTTCATATTTATCCCTTCAAAAATTCACCGTTATTCAAATATGCCCCTACCGTCCATCTCTGTTAGAAAAGTTGATTTAACCCTAGGTTAAATGCTTAACCTTGGTTAGATTAAAAATTGAATTTACATATTTACCCTTTCCATATTATACTTTTATACTTTTGGAGGGATATATTTGTAAGGGGCAAAAAAATAATTTCACATCGAATCTGTTAAAAATAAAAAGATTCCAAACGGGGATTAACCAGAGGGGCATATTTGAAGAACTTTGGATTTTTGAAGGGATAAATATGAAAAGTTGAATTTTACAGGGATATATTTATAATTCGACATATTTGGAGGGACATGTATTCAATTAACCCTTATTTTTATAACCTAATTTTGTTGTAGAATTTAAATGGACTTAAAAATGTGTTATCAAAACATTTCACCGGCAAAAATTAACAAAATATTTTAACAGAATTTTATTTGAGACAAAACAATTTGATATTGTTTAAATTTCTTTTATACATATAGGAGAGTATTTGAGGCACAGGGTAAAGTACAAAGATGGTTTTTATAATTAACCCTGTTTATTATTCTAAATTATAAATTATGCTTTAAAAATAGGCTTTTTTTATTATTATTATTTTGAGATAAAATGATAATTAGGGATGTCAATGGATCGAATTCGGAGCAAATTTTTAAAAACCCGAACCTAATCCCGACTACTTACCCGAAACCCGAATTCGAACCCGAATCCGACGAATTTTAAAAATCCATGTGCAAATCCGAATCCGACCAAAAATTCAAAATCCGAGCCTGAACCGAACCGAAAAATTTAAACCTGAAATAATTATTTCTCTTTTTCACTTACAATATTTCAAAATATATTACATTAAATCTAAAATTTTAAAATGTAAATTTAAATATAATATCAAATCTAAAATTTTAAAATGTAAATTTAAATATAATATCAAATATTTATTTACACATATATTATATAACGTAAAATTAATTCGGGTTCCGGATCGGGTTCGGATCGGGTACGATCAAAATTCATATCCGAATTCAAATCCGTCGAGTTTTCGTTTTTTATATCCATATCCGAATCCATATCCGTTTAATATCAGATAAATCCATTCCGCTCGAATTCGGATTCGGATAAAATTTCGGATATCCGTACCCATGAACATCCCTAATGATAATACGTTATATGATTCATTTATGTTTTAAAAAAAATAAACTTAGCTAAAAAATGTAAAGCACGGGGCATCAAACATAAGATCTCAGATATAAACTATCAAATTCTTTGTGATCTGCACTAGGAACGATTAGTACTATTTCACTATACGAGAGACTGTATAGTATAGTGTCAATGCGAAAAGATAAAATAAGGCAATACAAAGCATGATCATAATCCAATATGTGACAGACGAAGCCAGAATTTAAGTCTTGGAGAGGCCAAAAGCTATACAATTATAAAAGCTAAAAATTAAAATTAAATTTGTTAAGTATATATGATGCCATTCAAAGTACATGTATATCAATAATTATAATTATTAAATATTTATATTTTATAGTCTATAATATTATTTTTAGGACTATTAGATACTTAAATAATATATACTAATATTTATAATTTTTTATATATTTAATATGCAAGCATTATGAATATTATAGAGTATAATGTATGGTGTATCAGGTGCGTATTAATTTTTTTTTAAAAAAAAATTCTAGTAATACACACTAAAATACTTTTTATATAGGTCATTATTATAATATTTATTTAGCTATAACTATTTATTTTTTAAGTCAATAACAATATAAAGATCTAAAGTGAATATTTTAAAAGTTGAGGAAGGTCATGGCCCTTCAATCTACATATAGTGTCGTCACTGTGTGTGACTCTATTTTGTGATGTTATATATATGTTGTATTTATATAGTCAGATTATAAGCATTCGAATACTAGTTTAGTTGCATGTGAAAACTTTAGTTGCACATAACTCTAAAACTGATTAATCGATATTTTGTATCGATTTAAACAAGTTTAGAACCGAAGCGCTCAAAAAGTGGCTTTTGGGTTTAGGTACATGGTTTTGCCGAATCGATTTAAATTGGTATGGAATAAAAATTTATAAATTGTAATACTTAATTGGGCCTGAGTAAGCCGGCCCAACCCGGCCTTTTTGACCCAATTAATTTTTTGGAGGTCGATCGGGCCCGGCTTGGGCTGGCCGTTTCTTCGTTAGACCCAGCTCAGGTTGGACCCATTGGGCCCAGTCAATTCGAAACTCCGCTTGGGCTGAAAAAAAAAAAAGTATATACATTTTTTCTGGTCGAATCGAGCACGAGCTGGCTAACAAAACTTGGGGCCAAAATTAGGCTTGGATTTTGGGTTTTGCTTAGGTTTATGCTTTATACATAACCACGAATTCCTAGAGAGAGTTCTAGTCTATGTCAAGTAGGGCTGACAATTCAGCTCGCTCAGCTCGTTGTTTGTGAATCAGCTCGCGTTCGAATCGAAATAGACTTGAGATCGAATTGCTCGTTTGATAAACAAGCTAATACGGGTTAGCTTTAGCCTCAAGTCCACATGGCCAGATTGGCCTATATTGGTTTTGATATTAGTTTTTGAATACATTACGAATTTTTCAGCTCAATATATTAATGAGCCGAACACGAATTAGGGTCAACTCACTCGTGTTTGGCTCATTGACAACTCTAGCCTCAAGTCCACATGGCTAGATTGGCCCACATTAGTTTTGATATTAGTTGTTGAACACGAGTTAAAATTTTCAAGTCAATATATTAATGAGTCAAACACGAGCTGGAGTCAGCTCGCTCGTGTTCAACTTGTTGACAATCCTAGCCTCAAGTCCACATGGCCAGATTAGCCCATATTGGTTTTGATACTAGTTGTTGAACACCAACTAGATTTTCAACTCAATATATTAATGAGTCGAACACAAGGTAGGGTCAGTTTGTTCATGTTTGGCTCGTTGACAACCCTAGCCTCAAGTCCACATGGCTAAATCGGTCCACATTGATTTTGATATTAATTGTCGAACATGAGCCGAATTTTTCAACTCAATATATTAATGAGTCGAACATGAGCCGAGATCAGCTCACTCATGTTCGGCTTTTCGACGAGCCAAGGTCAGCTCACTCATGTTCGGCTCGTTGATAACCCTAATCTTAAGTTTTTAGCCTTTGGATGAAAGGATGTGCGTTTGGGATTATAGTGGTCCACTAAGATTTTTGTATTCAACCAACCACCCACTAAATCCTAGGGAACCACTATCATTCTAACCGCACATCTCTTAATCTAATGGCTAAAAAATTGGTAGCACCAATGACTTAGTGCTATTGATAGTATTTAAGCCTAGTTATATATATATAGTCCAGCTACTATGGTTGTTGGTGCTTGTAAGTTTTCTACCGTTAGATCTACTCATTTGACTAATTTCATCCTTTAGATCATTCTATTCTACCAACCACTCACTTAATCCAAGAGGCCCACTATCATCCTAACCGCACATCTTTTCATTCAAGGGCTAAAAACCTACAAACACCAATGAGTTGGTACTTTTAAAAGCATAGGAGCTCAAATATATATATATATATATATATATATATATATATATATATATATATATATATATATATATATATATATCTATATATAGAAAGAGAGAGAGAGAGAGAGAGAGAGAGAGAGAGAGAGAAAGAGAGAGAGAGCGTGCTAGGCTGGAATACTATTAATAGTACCAAGTCATTGGTGCTATTAAGTTTTTAACCATTGGATTAAAAGATGTGTGGTTGAGATAATAGTGGGCCCCTTGGGTTTAATAAGTGGTTGGAAAAATAGTAAAATCTAACGGGTGAAAATGATCAAAAGGGTTGATCTAAGGATAGAAAACTTGATAGCATCAATAAGTTGGTACTATTAATAGTGTCACGCCCCGAGACCGCCAATTTGTACAGTTCGGACACGCCAACAGACCCGCCAATCGGGTATGACCTCTCACTACCCGAAAGGAACGGTAATATCCAAAACAATACATCAAGTGTATGCGGAAGCTAAAACTTTCATTCAATAAACAATTAGTTTAAGCGAAAATGAAAGCATATAAGAGTGAACCATAAAATAACTTTATTACACTTTACATCTCTCAACTTGTAACTAAATAATATTACAATTTTTTATATCTTTTCCTCACCATACAAAGTTCACTCAAGAAATATAAAAAGGGTACCTCTGCTAGACCTTGTAGGTCTCTATGCTGCTACGCCCTTGCCCCTGTTGCATGCCTCGCTAACTGCATCTGAACCTGAAAAAATGGTCACCCGAAGGTGTGAGAACTACATAAAGTTCCCAGTGGGTTCAACCACCGAGAAAAAGTGTCCTACACCGCTTGGTTCCAATGGAAGAAATAATAGTAGAATGCTAGGAAACTATAAATCAGGATTTAACATGCTGATATGCATATAAGGGTCACTACACTATCTGTGTATACTCATCGACCCAATGCCACTATGTCCTGCCATACCAGGCTACTATCCAGAAACTCGACCGCTATGCTGCCGTAAAAAGGGTTAAGCAAACCCGGCCACCTTGGCCACTCTATTCTCTCTTTATTCTTTCACATTCTGGTGCTTTAGTTAAAGTTAAACCCTCAAAAATTCGTGTCCAACGGGCCCCAGCCCGGTAGTCATGCTACCATAAGACAGGAATCTCTAAGGTTGCCGATAACACCTCTAGTGTTACCCCGTCCTACGGAGAGACTTGCCATACGGGTCACTGCCCGGGAGAGGGACACTGCCCAACTCCGACAAGAGCACTGTGGAACTTGTCATACGGGTCGCTGCCCGGGAGAGGGGCACTGCCCTAACTCCGACAATTGTACATTCACCCCCGAAGGTACGTCCGTTTTATCTTTTTCTTTTCTTTTCTTTTCTTTTCTTTTACTTTTATTTTTACTTTAACACTTAGCCTCTTTGCTTTTAAGCACTTGCTTTTCTATCTTATTCGAGCTTATAGCTCACATTGCCACTGGCAATCTGTTTCTTTTTCTTTCAAGCCTTTTAACTTTTTCCTTTCACTTTTAAACTTGTCTTTATTTAATCGGCCCTCTAAAGGAGTACCACATCCGATTCCCCTTAGAAGGGTCTCACATTCAGAGGCACCATTTGCATTCTCTTTTACTTTTTAGCCACTTTTAGCTTTCTTTTTAAACTTTATCACTTTCATTAATTTATCTCTTATCTTAGGTCTCGCCACATGGAAAACTAGAGAGTCACCTGGACTCTTAATCATTTCTCTTTCATTCATTTAACTCAAATTGAAATTAAAGTAGTTGTTCATTTGCCCAGACACCCTATGACCCACTCTAGGGTTATATTTGTTTAACTCTTTAGCTTTGTGATCACATATACTTGTCCTTAGAGTTTGACTCTAAGTTAGATACTCTACTATCTGCTTAGGTCTTTAATTTTGTGGCCACATACTCTTTTCCTCATTCCACGCTGAACCTGGAGTTACATTAATTCTATTTTCCTGTTCCACTTTGAACTTAGAGTTACATTGACTCTTATTCATTACTTGAGAGTAAAACTCCACTAGTTCACCTTAGATTTTCTTTACCTAAGTTCCATATCATGCTTAACCTAGAGCTCATTGACTCTATGTTAAATACTCTATTCTCAACCTTAGATTATCCCCTAAGACAGTGTCACTCGTTCATCTAGGTTTAACTCCTAGGACATTATGCCACTCGTTAAACCCTTAATCTAGGTTTTCTCCTAGTTTTACTACCAAACATGCTCATTTTTCTTATACTTTTATATGATTCCTAGGGTTACACCCTAACATGATCACAAATATAAAATAGTATTTATTACCTATTTTAGGTAAATCAAAAATGGGACTTTCTTCTAAATTCATTTACACATACAAATTTATCATCTATTTCTTTTTGACTAATTCATGAAAAGCACTTTTCATCTGTGTTCATCTACACATGCTAATTTATCCCCTATTTTGGATAAATCATAAAGTATCATATTTTCATCTGTGTTCATCTACACATGCAAATTTATTCACTATTTTGAATAATTCATCAACAAGCACTTTTCTCTAAGTCCATTTAACATGTAAATATATAACCTATTTTTCTTTTCCTCACTCATAATCACAATCAAAATTACACTACACTAGCATGCTTACTAATAATGCTTCTAAATTAATGCAGAGGAAAAAGAGGAGAGGTCACCCATTTTCGGCAGAATCCCCCACCTTATGTCGTACTCAATTGCTTGTACACACTTGCAATTGATCTCCACGTGATTTTTCTTATCTTTTCAAGGTTGCACGCAAAACGATGCACACCATCCGAGTCCGCACGCAAAATGGTGCACGCCTTCTAAGTCTGCTGTAACGACCCGGCCCACTAGCAATAATAACTCGTTGGGCCCAAACCACAGCCCAAAATGCTTAAGCCCAGTTATTATTACTAGTGTCCATGTCTCATATAAACCCAATCACAATTCCATCCACATCCGATGTGGGACTATTGGGGGCGTCACAGACTTCCCCCGTTTAGGCCTGACGTCCTCGTCAGCCCAAACACACACACAGCAGCCCAAGATCACCAGGCGATGTGAGACTCGTCTCGCTAGTCCTGTCATCTAGACCCAGACTCAGCCGAGACTAGCCGCACACTTCCGGCTAGTTATTGGCTCTGATACCAAATGTAACGACCCGGCCCACTAGCAATAATAACTCGTTGGGCCCAAACCACAGCCCAAAATGCTTAAGCCCAGTTATTATTACTAGTGTCCATGTCTCATATAAACCCAATCACAATTCCATCCACATCCGATGTGGGACTATTGGGGGCGTCACATCTGCACGCAAAACGGTGCACATCATCCAAGTTTGCAAGCAAAATAATGCACGTATCTCGGGTTTGCCGCAAAACGGTGCATGTTCTTCGAGCTTGCACGCAAAACGATGCTCGCCGCAAAATGGTGCACATTCTTCGAGGTTGCACTCAAAATGGTGCATGTTCATCAAGGTTGCATGCAAAACGGTGCACGCCGCAAAATGGTGCACATTCTTTAAAGTTGCACACAAAACGATGCTCGCCGCAAAATGATGCACATTCTTTGAGATTGCACGCAAAACGGTGCACGTTCAAAATGCTCGGCGGTACTTCGCGCAACAAAACGGCACAGTCAATGTCGTCCCTAACACGCACAATGGCATGGGGTCAATCCAAAACCCAAAGGGGGAAGACTTAAAACTGTGCCGAAAAACACCGCAAAAATGATGAGCGGAACCTACCTTGGCATTGTCGTGCCGTCCAATGTGCGCATGAGCGTTCGTTCGGCTCCTTTCAACACCCCGCGCGCGCACCACGGGGTCCTCGGCGTGCTTGCGACACCCCCAAAAACCCCCCACGTGTGACACCCCCGGAATTTGGATTAGTCCTCTATATAAATAATATAATAGGACTAAAATCTCTAACCCGGCTATAGCATTTTGGATGGTAGCAAGATCCAAGAGGAACATGAGAGTTAAGCGTGCTAGAGCTAGAGTAGTTCTAGGATGGGTGACCCCCTGGGAAGTGGGGCGTCATAGTTGGTATCAGAGCCATTCACCAGCCGGAAATGTGAGATGAGTCTCGGCTGAGCCAGGGTTATATAGCGGGTAGAGCGAGGCTCCCCGGCTAATGACCGTTGTGAGTGGAGTGCAGCTCCTCACAAGGTCGGCTAATGCTAGCGAGACGAGTCTCACATCGCCTGGTGCTTGTGAGTGTGCTTGAGCCTGACGTGGACGTCAGGGCTTAAAGGGGGGAAGAATGTGACACCCCCGGAATTTGGATTAGTCCTCTATATAAATAATATAATAGGACTAAAATCTCTAACCCGGCTATAGCATTTTGGATGGTAGCAAGATCCAAGAGGAACATGAGAGTTAAGCGTGCTAGAGCTAGAGTAGTTCTAGGATGGGTGACCCCCTGGGAAGTGGGGCGTCATACCACGAAATCCCCCCCTCCCTTCCTTGGACACTCGGTTTGGAGCAAAAGGACAAAAGGGAAAGAAATGGGGCATTTCGACCCTTTATAGCCGAAATCCCCACATTCGGGCGCACCTTTCAATGCCACTGCACCCGCGGTCCACGGGCGCATGCGCCAGCACCCGCCTCTGTGGGCCAATGGGCGGCCGCCACGTGGCCGTACCCGCGGCCCCCCCTGCGTCAACGCGGTGCAGCGACGCGTCGCGTCGGGCGTCGTGTCGCGCTGACCAGCGAATGGGGGCCCGACACGTGGCCTGCCCCAGCTGACACGCGAGAGGGGCCGCGCGTCTTCCCGACGCGCTCCTATCGCCTCGGCAGCTAGGGCCAATGGGGCGCTGCCATGTGGCGCGCCCCACCTGCCCCCGCCCGCCCCTATGCGTCGTGCACGCGTACCGTGCCTCAGGATTCGTGCCTGTGCCTCGGGATCCGTGCTCGTGCCTCGGGATCTGTGCCACCTTGGGATTCGGGCACTGCTACAGTGGATTCGGGCTGGCCCAAGCCCGAACCGGGCTGCCACAGTGTGAACCAGGTTCACTACAGTGTGAACCTGGTTCGCCCCACTTTGAACCGGCCTGCTACAGAAATTTTCGGGCGCCCGAAAGTTTGGCCTAACTCCGGTTTCGTCCGTTTTCGCCCGTTTCTCGCCCGTTTTCGCTCAAATTCGACAGGCAGCCACAGTTTAACTTGATTTATCAGAAGTTACTTTAAATTTTCAGTTTGGACCATTTCTGGGTCACCAAAAGTCTCGTTGTATTCAGAATCGCTGGCGGACCCCGTTCTCACTGCCCGGGTATCCGATCGACGCGAAACTTTTACTGTGGCCTTAAAACATAATTATGGAGCTCCCAGAATTTTCTCGAAATTTTCTGGCACTGTAAATTTTCTGCTAAAAATCTGAGCCTCCTTTCTCATATAAAATTCTAGAAGTCTCATTTTTAATCCGATTTCGGCACAATTTATTCTCAGATCATCCTTTACTTCTCTAGATTCAATAAAAATAGTATCTCATACAATTTTTATCCATATTTATTTATATACTAAAAATCTGGTACATTACAAATAGTATAGTAGCCGCACTCTCTCTCTCTCTCTCTCTCCTTCTATATATATATATATATATATATATATATATATACTTTTTGAACATCCTATCTGGGGTTTATGATCTACATCCCACTCATTCTTGGGTGGGGTGAATTTCACTCGTCATTTCGAAGTGATGTGTGTACTTTTATTATCGAAAGATTCTACTGTTAAATAAAGTTAAATAGAATGGTAAAATATTTAGTTTTTGAAAATCATTGAATAATAATTGAATAATAAAGTGTATATTATAAAAATAATAAAATAATATATTGTACTGTCCTCTCTCTCTCTCTCTCTCTCTCTCTCTCTCTCTCTCTCTCTCTCTCTCTCTCTCTCTCTCTCTCTCTATATATATATAAAATCTAATTATACTCTTGTTTAATGGTATACACTTAAGATGAAACAAAATAAACAAGGAAATAGCAAAGTAAAACTTTTTAAACCAGAGAGGGACAAAGTAAAGAATATAGATAAATTAATAGAAGTTTACAAAGACAAAGTGACATTCTTTAAATTGAGTGAAAACACCAGCAAATTTTTCCTCCTTAACAAGCCCACAAAAAGTCATGAGGAGAAAAATAGCTACCTACTAAAGTTACTTCACAGGTGGGAAAAAAGAAATCTAGGAGCTATCAAATATTTGGTTGTTGCTTGTTAATTTATGAGCTATAATTGCTATGTTGTTTAACTAAAGGAAAAATATATATCACACCTAATGTATTCAATTGGAAACATCCCTTTCAAGTTCAATGCACTTTGCCATGTATAATAAGATTGCCCTAAAATTTTAGATAAGATAATAATAAAAAAAAGTTTAAATTATAAAAAATATTTCTGTAATATTCTGCTTTTTCATTTTGCCCCCCCTGTCTTTTAAAAGTCTATATTTTGCCCCATCGTAATTACCGAAATATGCATTTACCCCACCACCGTCACCATTCCGTGAGTGAACCGTCAATTTTTTTAAAAATATTATTAGATATACCCAAAATACCCTTCAAAAATGGCGGGAAATAAGCTAAAACCCATTCTCTCTCCAATATAAGGTAAGGGCATTTTCGCCAATTTACCTTCTCTGTTAACACCCTTGTCCCGTAAAGACAATTCGGTAATTACGAGGGGGCAAAATGTAGGCTTTTAAAAAACAGGGGGGCAAAGTGAAAAAGCGAAATATTACAGGAATGTTTTATGTAATTTAGCCTAAAAAAAATAATAATTTTATATAGCTTTATGTAAAAATATTAAATAATAAAAATATTACTATAAAGTTTAAGTTATCAGATTTATTTATCTTTTATATTTGCTCTTCTGATCTGTTACTATTAGTCTGCCGTTTATAACAGATAATAAGTAAAATGATAATTTTGTCATCACAAATATATTATTCAAAAAAGTTTTATGATTATCTTCTTCCTCAAAAAAAATCTATCCAAACTCATTACAACAAAATTATGTTATAGAGACACATATTTGTAACACTTTTGTATCAATGTCATATCTATATTTTATCTATATTTAAAATTAAGTTATAGGGATACATTTTTGTGACACATTACAAAAATATGTCGCTATACACACTAGCGACGGCACATATAGCAACACTAATAATAAGTGTCGGTATTTTTGCCAGCGACACTTTTTTTTTTTAGATTTTAGAAATAATTAAAAGTATCGCTATAGCATAATTTTGTTATAGTAACAATATGGGTGCAACCTCATCTCCACCTCTTCTTTCACTGTTTCTTCCACCAAGCTAACCATTAGTTAATTAATGAGATTAATTTGAATAATATATAAAAAGGATAAAAATAGTTAATTTATTTTTTAAGTAATCAAGGTTAAGTATGTTAACTATGATTAACTAAGTTTTTTTTAACAAATATTAACAATAAGGATATATTTGAGACTGTTAGTATTTTTGGAGGGATAAGTATTATGACTTAAATTTTTAAGAAATTTATTTATTACTTGATTTTTTTTTTAAAGAGCCATATAAAGTTCCTTATTTTATTCGTCTTTTTGGATCGTTCTTATTTTGATGATTCTGAATCTTCTGCATATTTTCAATATGTTGTGAATTGAATGCGCGGATCAAATACGTGGATCGAATAGAAAGAGGACGACCAGGGTTGTCGTTATGGCAACATTTTATAATAAAATATTTTATAAAGGATTAATTTCAAATAGCTTTCTGTAAACATATCGAATAGTAGATATATTTCTAGTTCCCTATAAAATTCAACTTTTTATATTTATTCCTTCAAAAGTCCTAAATTGTTCATATATGTCCATACATGCATTATTTTACCGGCCGACTATTGGAGGGACATACTTGAAAGGACAAAAATGATATTTCATATATATTTTGTTAAAAAAAATAATAATAAACTAACGGTAATAAACTATATAAATATATATATGACCAATTTTAATTTTTTTAAAGAAGTAAATATAAAAAATTAAACTTTATAGAAATATACATATTTTTAAGAATCAGTATGCAAATAAATTCTTTTATAAATGCCAATTAAGTACTCTCTCACATTCATGCAAAAGTGATCAAATATCTCTAACTATTATATTATATATCTAATATCCTCTTAGATTCGAAAATTCAGATTTTATATATATATATATATATATATATATATATATATATATATATATATATATATATATATATATATATATATATATATATATATATAACATGCTATTTATTTTATTTATTAAAAAAATAAATTAAGTTATAAATCTGAAGTAACAGACCTCTGCCAAAAGGTAGAGGAAAAAAAAAAAAAATCTACGGATTCATAACTAAGCGTCAAATTAGGGTATAGATTAGTGCACCTGGAGCTCATCAGGTTTTGATAATTATATATTAATCCCTCTGGTTAGATATATACCACTATAATAAAATTAGGTTATAGGGACATATGTTTATGACATTTTTGTATAAGTGTCCTATCTATATTCAATCTATATGCAAAATTAGATTATAGGGATATATTTTTAGGACACATTATAAAAATATTTCGCTATACACCCTAGCGACGGCACATATAACGACACTAATGACAAGTGTTGGTATTTTTTTCAGTAGTATTTTTAGCAATATTTATGACACTTTTAACTTTTAGCAATATTTAAAAAATATCGCTATAGTATAATTTTATTATAGTGTACGTATCCACCTATATAAAAATTAATTAAAAATGAAACTGACGATTTAAGAAAATATAATTTCAACATGCATAACTATTGAGTACGTACTTGCCGTATATCTTTTGGAATAACTATTATATTCCGAGAAGCAAAATTAATTTATACAGCTAATTAGAAAAGAGTAATATTATATGTACACTCAAAAAAAAAAAAAATGGTACATCCTACACCCACCCATGAGAGGTTGTCTTTTTCGATAGCTACTTATGTTTGTACGTAGCAACAGGTTTCGTACCCAAATAAGCTTTACCATAATTATGTTTTTATTATATATATATATATATATATATATATATATATATATATATATATATTTATGTTTCTATGCCGGTAAAAGTATCAAGTTATTTGTGCTTATAAATTTTTTATTTTTGAATGTAGAAATGTACGGTTAGAATGATGATGGGTTCCTTAGGTTTAGTGAATGATTGGTGGAATAGTATGATGATCTAAAGGGTAGAATTAATCGAAGGATTAGAGATCTAACGGTAGAAAAGGTAGAATTAATCGAAGGGTTAGAGATCTAACGGTAGAAAACTTATAAGCACCAATTGCTTGGTGCGGTAGCCGAATGAACTCTCTCTCTCTCTCTCTCTCTCTCTCTCTCTCTCTCTCTCTCTCTCTATATATATATATATATATATATATATATATATATATATATATATATAGTTCGGCTATTATACTTTTATAAGCAAAATTTTTTTTTACTCATAAATTTTTAATTTTTTGATGAAAAAATGTGCGGTTAGGATTTAGTGGTCGCCTAAAATTTATACTATTTCACCAGCAACTCACTAAATCCTAGGGGGACCGCTATCATTATAACCGCATATTTTTTCATCCAAAGACAAAAAAGTTATGAGTACAAAGAGTTTATACTCATAAAAGTATAGTAACCCTATGCTATATATATATATATAATTACATTGGAATACTATCAATGGCACCAAGTTATTAGTGCTATTAATTTTTTAATCCTTAGATTAAGCGATGTGCGGTTAAGATGATAGTAGTCTCCTACAATTTAATGGTGGTTGATTGAATAGTTTCTAGAAGACCACTATAATTTCAACTGCACGTACTTTCATTTAATGGCTGAAAATTTAGTAACACCAATTACTTCACTAAAACAAAATTATGCTATAGCGACATTTTTAAATGTTTCTAAAATCTAAAAAAAGTGTCGCTGACAAAAATACCAACACTTATGGTTAGTGTTGCTATATGTGCCGTCGCTAGGGTGTATAGCAATATATTTTTATAATGTGTCCTAAAAATATGTCCCTATAACCTAATTTTGGATATAGATGGAACACAGATGCGACACTTATACAAAAGTGTCACAAACATGTGTCCCTATAACCTAATTTTGTTATAGTGTTTGGTGCTATCGATAGTACTCCAGATATATATATATATATAGAAAGAGAGAGTGCCGGAGAACTCTTTCTGTGACTTATGTAACACGCTAATAGTTTTATATCGAATGGAATTAAAATTTTGATTGGACATATAAGACTATAGACGCTACTAATAATAATTGAATTTAAATATTTTAAACTGTAATTTAAATTTAACAAGTTATTATTGTTAGCGGGTCGAATATTTATAATTTATCAATTTTTTGTTTTACTTAAGCTTATATATATATATATGGAATAATTGTCTGTGTAACCCTGAAATCTGAAGAAATATCTGATTTACCCTTCTTATTTTTTCCTTTCCAATATACCCTTCATACGTTCCACCGTTATTAAAAATACTCCTACCGTTTCCCTTTGTTAAGTTAATTAGGGTTAAACTAGAGTTAAATAATAATCGGAGTTGAAAACTATCAGATATACCTATTTTGCCCGGATTTAGGGTTTAGGGTTTAGGGTTTAGGGTTTTTTAGGGTTTTAGGGTTTAGGGTTTAGGGTTTTAGGGTTTAGGGTTTTTTAGGGTTTTAGGGTTTAGGGTTTAGGGTTTTAGGGTTTAGGGTTTATGGTTTTTTAGGGTTTTAGGGTTTAGGATTTAGGGTTTTAGGGTTTAGGGTTTAGGGTTTTAGGGTTTAGGGGTTTAGGGTTTTAGGGTTTAGGATTTAGGGTATATTTAAAAGGGCAAAATGGTAATTATACATAAATAACGGCAGTTCCAAATGGTACACTAACAGAGTTTAATTTCAGGGGTATTTTGAAAAGAAGTTAGAACGTAAGAACGGTAGTTTTAATATTAGCTTTCTAAGAGGGATAAATCTGAAAACAGAAAAATTTTTAGAGATATATAGGAAATTGCCCCTATATATCAACTTCCTACTTGGTTTTACAGCTTTTTCACTTAAGTATTTTGTGATTACTGCTTTTGTTTTTCCGTTAAATAAATCTCCTATTATAAAGTGTCAAAAATATCTTACAAAAATGGATAAAAATAATATGAAATCTCTTAGAGCTTAATTAATATTGATTAATTTTGGAGAGTCCATATTATTTTGATCGACCTTTACGTAGAACTTATTTGATGATCACGTGCACTGTCATATAGAATATTATATTTAAGTGATATCATTAAAAATATAATGAACCACATTTAGAATATCTGAAGTTGGAATTATCGATATTTTATCACACAGGAAATAAGCATCCAATATATGAATAATAATTAATTAATTAATTACGCTATCGAACCCTTTAATTCTACACAGGATTGATTAATTAGAAAGAGACAATTAATATAGTATCTTGAGACTATATATGAAGCAAACACTATACTAATCAATTGGGGACCTAAAAAAGGAAGAACCAAAAATTATTTACTGATCTCTTATTTCAATGCAACGTGTGATGTACATGATGTTTGAATTAATGTTTTTGTTGCTTGATTAATGCCCCAACGGTTACTAATTAAGTTTTGCATACTCTAACCTTAAAAATAGTGCAAATTTAATGCAGTGGTAGTAGCTCTTCTATTGTTAGTTTATTTAGTTACTTCATTTAGCTATCTTATATATTTAGTTAGTGTATATATATATATATAATATATATATATATATATATATATATATATATATATATATATATATATATATATATAATTAGACTAGAATACTATCGATAGCACCAAGTCATTGGTGCTATCAAATTTTTAGCCGTTGGATGAAAAAATATGCGGTTGGGAAATATGCGGTTGGGATTATAATGGTCCCATAGGGTTTACTAGGTGGTTGGTTGAATAGTAAAAATCTTAGGGGATCACTATAATCTCAACCGCATATCTTTTCATCCAACAGCAGAAAACTTGATAGCACCAATTGTTTGGTGCTATCGATAGTATTCTAGCCGGACAATATATATATATATATCAACGGACAGATTGAGCGATCTGCGAGTAGGCTATCATACTTGTGGGTTATTTGAGTATGAGTAGAATTTTCATGTAAATTGTTTAGTAGCCAGCATTTTTATCTGTAACCATCCGTAGACGGGCAGGCGCTTTTTTTTTTTTTTTTTTTTTTGTTTGTTCTTATAACTTTTAAATACAAAATACACATATAATTTTTAAAAGATCATAACATAATGTATTGTTTAAAATATTACAATACATAGTAGACAATATAGAGTATTAACACAACACCAAGAAAAATTAATGCTAGGATTCTAGAAATAGATAAAATAAAATGAATATTCACTTATTTTATTGTACCAGTGTAGTGACCCGCGCGATACAGTGGGTAGAAATTATTATAACTAATTAAACTCATGCACAATCCATCACAACAATATAAACAAATTATTCTAAGATCTCGGATAGATCGATCCAATACCAAATCACGGAATGAGATCATTCTATGACGAATTTGGGACACTCACCAAGATCTTGCCCTTTTGGAGGAGGTTGGAGATGAGCACCTAGAAATCGGAGGATCTCTTGATGGTAAAGAATTTGAAGGTGAAGTACCAGAACACCGCTATGTGCACGATTCCCATCATGATTTGCTCGAAGCCGCCCTCCGCGGCCTCCCCGCCCCCAGCGCTGATGGTCACGGGCTCTGCCTCAGTGGTGTTTGTCGTCGCCGCCGCCTATAGCTTCGCCACCTATACCTTAGGAATTCAAATTTTTTGACTTCGGTAAGAAGTTAAACTTCGAGAGCGCGGTAGAAAAGATTTGTAGGTGGGAGGGTGAGATAGAGAGGGGGTATGGGGGGATGCGTACGGGGCAGGCTCGAGAATGAGAGAGTGATGGAGAAGATAAAGGAGTGTCGGATGAGAAAATAAAAAGACAACAAATAAAATAAAAAAAAAATTAAAAAAATCTCAAAAATAAAAAATATTGTCACGTCAGCATATGTATTGGGGATTCATATATATTTTATAGATATATGCAGGTACCGAGAGTCTAGGGATGCTAACGTGGCGAATCTGGGACAGGAGCCCCGCCTCGCCTACTGCCCTAACTATTAAAATCCCGACTTATCTCCCATCCCAAATTCATGACAGGTGAAAAAAATTATCTCATAATCCGTCCCGCCTCATAACCCGCCTCCCGCGGACCCCTCGAATTGATTCGCTCTATCAATTAATATTTTTTAAAAAGTTATAATATTATTAACATTTTATAAATATAAATCAATAAATTTTCTAATGATATTGAATAATATTATTAAGTCATATATAATTAATAACATTAAAACTTAAATATATAAATTAAAATTAGCAACAATATTTAAAAGTTATACATACATATTAAACAAAAAAATATATATATACTAGAATTACAACACCAACTTATTTATAGTTATTTTTTTTATAAATATATTATTTTTTAGAGATATATTTTTAAAATAAAGGTGAATTTGGAGAGATCATAAAATTCACTTTATTTTCTACTCCCAATCCGTTTATTTCTTTCCGTTTACTGCTCCGACGGAACAGATCAAGACGGAAACTCCACCAACCCCAATCCGATTACATCCTACAGCGGATCACTCAAAATATCTATAATTTAATATATACCTATCTATTTTATCCGTAATTTTTTTTTATAATATCAATCCCCACAACTCAATAGATAACCTGTAGGTACTCGAGGATATTGATAGGGATTGCTGGGTCTACTTAATTATGCGTGAACCTAATCGTGCTCTAAATTATAAAAAAATATTACTTATATGCTTCAAATGAAATGTATGATATACATTCTATTCATTTCAGATTAAGATAAATTTTATCGATCATTTTAAAATAATCAATAAATAAATTTTTATTATGAAATGAATAAAATATACATCTTATATTTATTTTTGAATGTACCACTTAAATTGAAAGAGGGCCCTCAACTTCATCTTTTGATATGAACATCCTCCGTGTACTGAACACTGATAAGCACATCGCCCTTTATTGTTCTTATTTAAAAATGAAAATGAGTGCCATAAACCTTACATTAAAATTTGAAATGAACTTTTGCAATTTAATTCACAATCAAGTCGAATTCTAAAATTAAATTAAATCAAAAATTAAAATAAACATGAATTTACAATACCTAAAATTTAATTTACTTTTAATGTAAACTCAAACTTAGATTTTACTTCACTTGAATTTTAGTGGGATGAATTAGATAACCGATTATATATAATAATAAAATAGAAATTTTTTCTTTAGCACATCAAATTATATATAAAATTAGTATTTTTTTAAAAAAATACAGCAATAATGCCAAATGAGACCTTAGTTTTCCACAAAATTCGTAAAATTATTTTTTCACAAAAATACTGTTTTACATGGAAGGAAACAAGCAAAAATATTATTATATGAATCAGACACATAAATAAATAGTCAACAATTCCCTCTCAATATCTACAAGTTCTGATACCATTTGTCGCATCGTTGGCGCTAATCATAAATTTCAAAAATTCAAGCTATTAGAAATACGCAATCAATTCACTTAAAGCATATAGACATAGCGCCCACGAATCTCGACCAAATTCCAAATTCAATCTATTGAGTCTCTTGCTGTTAAGTCTATTGTGGACCGCAACCCTACTCAATTTATTGGTGTAACGATCCGGACCACTAGCAATAATAACTCATTGGGCCCAAACCACAACCCAAAATGCTTAAACCCAGTTATTATTACTAATGTTCATGTCTCAATCACAATTCTATCCATATCCGATGTGGGACAATTGGGGGCATCATAGACTCCCCCGTTTAGATCATCAGGCGATATGAGACTTGTCTCGCTAGCCCTGTCATCTAGATCCAGGCTCAGCCGAGACTCGCCACACACTTCCGGCCGGTTAATAGCTCCGATACCAAATGTAACGATCCGGACCACTAGCAATAATAACTCATTGAGTCCAAACCACAACCCAAAATACTTAAGCCTAGTTATTATTACTAATGTCCATGTCTCACATAAACTCAATCACAATTCCATCCATATCCGATGTGGGATTATTGGAGGTGTCACAATTGGGCTCACCCAACTCAACTTATTAGTCTTCTAAATCTATTATCACGAAACTGAAAAATATATTTATTTTTAACTCATAAATAAATAGTAAATAATATAAACCAAAAATATTTTTTTATTTAATTTTACTTTAAATCAAACATATCCTTACGCCAGCTATGCTATTTTTTTCTCGTTAAAAAGCCCATAAAAAATAAGAGAAAAATAGCCACCAACTAAAAGTTACATCACAAGTGAGAAAAGGAAATTTAAGGAGCTATCACATATATATTTGGTTGTTGCTTGTTTATGAGCTATAATGGCTATGTTAATGTTTAACTATAGGAAAAGTATCACACCAAATGTATTCAATTAGAAACATCCCTTTCGAGTTCAATGCACTTTGCCACGTACAATAAGATTACCTTGTAATAATTTTAGAAAAAAAAATATTAAAAAAAATATTAATATTATTATTACACTTCAAAATCGAGTGTATATCTTACCTCCTTTAAATTCAAAGACTATAAATTTATTGTCTGTCACATCAATTTTTTTTTATATTAATCTAAAATTATTTGAATTTTAGGATGAAGATGTACAAGTAATTTTTTCAGACTTTTTTATTTACCTCGCTGGAAGATTAATATTAAAAATAATTTTTTAATATTTTAAGTTCTTTCAAATATATCTTTAGGCAGTGTTTGAATCTAGAATAAGGTTTTGTTCAAATCTTGTTCCCCAAACAGTTTGATTTAGATGGAAACAGTAATTTTCGTCTCTCTGGAATAAGCTAGTATAAGATTGAAACTATTGTTCCAGCTTTTTTTTCTTGGAACAAACTTGTTCTCCACTTGAGAATAAGATTAATTAAAAAAATATAATTTTAATTATTGTATTAACTTTTTAATTAATTTAATATTTTGGCTAATCTAATTATTTTATTAACTAATTATTTAACAATTAAATAATTAACTAATTATTTTATTAATTTATTAAATTATTTGTAGTTAATTAAATTATTTATTAACAATACTTTAATTATTTTATCAATTAATATTTAGGGTTATCTAGCCATAGTTAATTAAATAAATTAAATTGTTATTTAATTAATATTTTTATATTAATTAATTAATTAGATAAAATATTATTATTTTAAAATTATAATTATTTTTATTTTCACATTTTTAATCTAACTAACCAAACACTATTTTTTTTATTCCAAGAAACAATCTAATTTTCATACAAACGCAAAATTGATCTTATTACTGTTTGTTCCAGAACTTATACCTATCCCTGGAATAAGCAAGTTCTAGCTTATATGTCAACCAAACGGATCCTAGAGTTAAATTTTTTAGAAACAACCCGTTATTTCTGTAAAATTATTATTTTACTCTTTCAAATATAACCTTATACGATCATCAACTTTTTTTTTTTTATTTGCCCTTAAATTAGGGGCGAAAAAAAAAGTATTTTGACTTTTTCTCATTCAAATATACTTTTTTACCATCACAAATTTTTTTTATTTGTTCTTAAATTAAGGACAAAAAAATATTTTGATATTTTTTTAAATTTTAATAAAAATTTAAGGCTAAATTACAGAAAACTCTCTTATAATATTCCGCTTTTTTACTTTACCCTCCTGTCTTTCAAAAGCATACATTTTTGTCCCTCGTAATTACGGAATTATTTTTAGGAGGCAACGGAGTTAACAGAACAGACAAAATGATGATAATGCCCTTATCCCTGTCCACATAGCATGTTGCCCTCTCCGCCCTCTCCCTACCTGCCCATTCCGTCTCCTACAGCGTCCTCCTCTCCTTCCCCGTCCACCGCTCCCTCTCACTCGCCCCCTTCCCGGCAGACCCCGCCGCCCCCTTCGACCTCTTCCAGAAGGTCTACCCCGGCGATCCCTATGCCGCCACCGCCGAGGACTACACAGACGCCAAGGACTACGGCGGCGGAGCCGGGGGCGACCCGACGACGCCCGGGTGGGCGTGCCCCTCCGGCGCTATCCGGCGGTGGCGATGGAGGCGGCGCTACCGGGCGGTGAAGAGGCAGGAGAAGGGATGGGGTTTGAAGGGTATTTTCGATATATCACCTAAGAAATTGACGGTTCACTTACGAAATGCTGACGGCGGGAGTAAATGCACAATTCCGTAATTACGAGGGGGCAAAATATAGGCTTTTGAAAGACATGGGGCAAAGTGAAAAAACGGTATATTATAGGAAGATTTTTTGTAATTTAGCCAAATTTAATCCGGATTTAATTCGAGATAACTTAATAAATAGGACTTATTATTGAATAATAAAAAAATAGATAAAAGGTATATTTGAATATATATATATATATATATATATATATATATATATATATATATATATATATATATATATATATATTTTGTAGGGCTACTATACTTTTATAAATATAGATCTCATTGTACTCATAACTTTTTCACATTTGGATAAAGAAATGTGCGGTTAGGATGATAGTGGCCTCCCTAAGGTTTAGTGGGTTATTGGTGAAATAGTATAAATCCTAGGGGACCACTTTAATCCTATCCGCTCATTTCTTAATCCAAAAGTCGAAACCTTATAAGTACGAAAAGATCAATACTCATAAAAATATAGTAGTCGGACTATATATATATATATATATATATATATATATATATATATATATATATATATATATATATATTAGAGTTTATATATTTTCAAAAGCACAAAGCCCAACTATACTTGTGAATTTTTTATTATTGAATTTGTATTAAGATTTATATTATTATAAAATCAACTAAATGGAGAGAAGAGAGAAAGAGAAAGCATAATAACACAAATCTTAATGCAAATTTATTGGTAAAAAATTTACAAGCAAAATTAAACTTGTGCTTTCGAAAATATATAAGCTCTCTCTCTCTCTCTCTCTCTCTCTCTCTCTCTCTCTCTCTCTCTCTCTATATATATATATATATATATATATATATATATAAAATTTTTGTGATGTATATAGAAAATTAGGACCACGTACCTCATTAAGTAAAATAGAGCAGCTCTTTTATCTAGTTTTAATACTGTGGCTTCAACGATCATATGTTGTGTGTTGTGTCACGATGCATGAAGCATATAAGTTAAAGTTTTAGAACAAAAATAAATAAATAAATATGACAAAATAAAAGGCTAACCTTAATTTGAGGTCAGACACAAAATTTGGAATCTTAATTTTATTCAATTCTTTATAATAAGATATTTTATAAAAGCCAATCAAGTACTCACACATATAATGCACAAGTGATTAATATATAAATATTTGTAACTATGATAATATGTATATGACATCTTCCTAAATTTGAGGATTCATGTTTGCTAATTAGATATGTTCATCTAGATAGAGATCAATGCTAACATACATCCCTTTTGGAATATACAACTAATATTTTACCTAGATGTATAACTTAAGAAGGAAACTGAAAATTTAAGAAAAGCAATGCTATTTACTTATTTAATTTGGAGTGTATGATGTATATATATTCCATCGATCCGAAGATGAGAGTTTTTTCATCACTTATACTGAAATGACTAGAAAAATTTATTTTATTCTAGAACATGTGGGTGTAAGATATACATCCTATTTGAAATGTACAAGTAGTATTTTCTATTTAAGAAAAGCTAAAATAAAAAAAAATATTAAAAAAAATATTGTAGAATTTTTTTTTATTTTTCTTTTCTAGCTTTCAAGAATCTATATTTTATACGCTTAAAATTTAAAATATATTTTTAAAAAATTACAACGTTAATGGAGAGGTGAAATGACCTATATCTATCTATATCTATATATATATATATATATATATATATATATATATATATATATATATATATATATATATATATATATATATGAGCTATACTCCTATACTGTTTTTTTTTAGTTACTGTCCATCCATACCTGTTTAACGACCCAGATTTGATTATTTTTAAATTGTGACCTGCAATAGTAGGTCGCTTTGAGAGAGATACCGGTTACCAGGTATCCCAAAACAGAATTATTTTGGTCTTTTGCTTCAAGAGATCGAAATTATATAATTTTATCTCTATTTTAAAATTTTTTATTTATGTAAATAATATAAATTTTAAAAATTTGAATTTAGTGAGAATTTTTATTTGGGAAAAGATTATAAATTTTAAATATTCCAATTTAGTTATCGTCTTAAATAGTAATATTTTAATTATCTTTATTTAATATATTATAAATAATTTTAATTTTAGAAAATTATTTTTAGAAATTAAAATTTAGGAATCTATTAATTTTTATTATCAATTTTTATTTTAAATTATAATATATGATCTCATTATTTTAAAAGATCAAATTTGACTATTTAAATTTGATTTAACTTAGCCCATATAATTTTATTCTAAAAATAAATTTGAATTATATCATATATTTCTATTAGACCAAATATTTAAGCACATTGAAATTTTATAAATTTGTAATACAAAATTAATGTTTAAATTAAAGAAACTTTAAAATTTTTCAAACAAATTAAACTCTTTAAATTAATGTATAAATTGTAATTCTAAAACTTTTTAAATTAATGCATAAATTGTAATTCTAAAACTCTTTAAATTAATGCCTAAATTATAATTCTAAATTTTTTAAAATTAAAAATTTTAAATTAATGGTTAAATTGTAATTCTAAAACTTTTTAAATTAATACCTAAATTGTAATTCTAAAATTTTTTAAATTAAATTCTTTAAATTAATGCCTAAATTGCCATTCTAAAACTACTTAAATTAAATTTTTTAAATTAATGCCTAAGTTATAATTCTAAAACTCTTTAAATTAATGCCTAAATTTTTTAAATTTAAACTTTTAAATTAATGACTAAATTGTAATTATAAAATTTTTTAAATTAAACTCTTTAAATTAATGCCTAATTCTAAAACTCTTTAAATTAATGCCTAAATTGTAATTCTAAAATTTTTTAAATTAAACTCTTTAAATTAATGACTAAATTTTAATTCTAAAATTCTTTAAATTAATGCCTAAATTGTAATTCTAAAATTTTTTAAATTAAACTCTTTAAATTAATGCCTAAATTGTCATTCTAAAACTCTTTAAATTAAACTTTTCAAATTAATGCCTAAATTGTAATTTTAAAATTTTTTAAATTAATGCCTAAATTGTAATTCTAAATTTTTTAAATTTAAACTCTTTAAATTAATGCGTAAATTGTAATTATAAAATTCTTTAAATTAATGTCTAAATTGTAATTTTAAACTTTTTTAGATTAAACTTTTTAAATTAATACCTAAATTGTCATTCTAAAACTCTTTAAATTAAACTTTTTAAATTAATGTCTAAATTGTAATCCTAAAACTCTTTGGGCGTTTGGATCGGGTTATCTTGGCAGCATTACGGGTAATCCTGCCAGGATTACTGTGTTTGGGGAATCCTGCCTGTAATCTGTTCGGTAATATAAGATTACGAAATTCGTATCCAAGATTAACTCCAAAACATTACTGGGAGGAGGGGTGTATGTTGCATTACTGGAAGCGGGTAATGTTGTAGTTAATGTAAAATGACAAGTTTACCCTCGAATACCCACAAACCCTAAACAGGAGATCATTCCATCTTCTCTTCTCACGATCGCCACCCCCTCTCTCCCGAGACTGCCGTACGGACCTCCCTCTCTCGCCCAAGCAAGCCGCGGCCGCCCCTCTCTCCCTCTCTCGCCTAAGCAAGCCGCCGCCATTGTTTGATGTTAGACTTGAAAATTATGTATTTGATATTATGCCTTATGTGATGTTTAGTTATTAATTCTCTTTAAATATAGCTTCTAACATGAAATTTATTTATTATTTTATGATTTTTTATTATTATTATAGTCTATTTTTTATTTATTTTTAACGGTAGAAATTAATTTTTTGCGGTGCAATTTAAATTTTAAGTTTTGGTGGTGTAAAATATCAAAAGGGTAATTTTGAAAAAGGATATACATTTCTATCAGAATTACTGAGTTTTAAAGGTTGAACCAAACGTAATAATGCTATAAACACTGTAATTTAGCATTACATTACTGGTTTATTCCAAACGCATTAATACAGCATCAGCAGTAATCTCGTTCAGAAATGCAACATGTCGGGGTATGTTGAAATACTCAGTAATCTTACATAACCCGATCCAAACGCCCGCTTAAGTTAATGTTTCAATTGTAATTCTAGAATTTTTTAATTTAATCTCTTTAAATTAATGTCTAAATTGTAATTCTAAAATTCTTTAAATTAAACTCTTTAAATTAATGCCTAAATTGTAATTCTAAATTTTTTTTAAATTAAAATCTTTAAATTAATGCCTAAATTGCAATCCTAAATCTCTTTAAATTAAACTCTTTAAATTAATGCCTAAATTGTAATTCTAAAACTTTTTAAATTAATGTCTAAATTATAACTCTAAAACTCTTTAAATTAATGTTGTAATTCTATTTTTTTTTTTAAATTAAACTCTTCAAATTAATGACTAAATTTTAATTTTAAAACTCTTTAAATTAATACCTAAATTATAATTCTAAAATTTTTTAAATTAAACTCTTTAAATTAATACCTAAATTGTCATTCTAAAACTCTTTAAATTAAACTTTTTAAATTAATGCCTAAATTGTAATTCTAAACTTTTTAAATTAATGCCTAAATTATAATTCTAACTTTTTTTAAATTTAAACTCTTTAAATTAATACTTTTTAATTTAAACTCTTTAAATTAATGCGTTAAATTGTAATTCTAAAATTCTTTAAATTAAATTCTTTAAATTAATGCCTAAATTGTAATTCTATTCTTTTTAAATTAAACTCTTTAAATTAAACTTTTTAAATTAATGTCTAAATTGTAATTCTAAAACTCTTTAAATTAATATCTAAATTGTAATTCCAAAATTTTTAATTTAAACTCTTTAAATTAATGTTTAAATTTTAATTCTAAAATTTTTTAATTTAAACTCTTTAAATTAATGTATAAATTATAATTCTAAAATTTTTAAATTAATGCCTAAATTGTTATTCTAAAATTTTTTATATTAAACTCTTTAAATTAATGACTAAATTATTATTTTAAATCTTTTTAAATTAATGCCTAAATTATAATTGTAAGACTCGTAAAATTTAAATGCAAAAAAAACCTAAGTGGTTGTGTACCGGTGTACAAATTGCACAGTTTTCGGGACACGGTTCGCCGACTTACAGATCCGAGTCTGATCTCGATAATCTGAAATCACCAGTGCGACCGTCTCGTCGAATTGATTGAAGATGGTGTAAACTGATTTTCGACCTGACGGTTGAATCGTTTCGAAATCAGCAAAGAGAGAAGTGGGGCCCACAACTTAAGTTGTGAATAGTAACGCTGATTTAAATCCCCGGCCGGCCAACGTCGGCCGATCGACCGTCTGGGGTCCGAATCTAACGGTACAAGTAGTCGATTTTAACAGCTTCATCGTTCTGAACGCAGTGGCGCCGACGAAATTTACGTTTAACAAACCTAAAGCATCGTAAAGCGTGCCAAACTATATAAACTACAGTATTTTATGGATTTTAAAATTATAGAGGATCGAATGCGACAAACCAATATCACTACTTTATAGATTTCGTCGAGCCGGACGTCATGGTGGTGTCCGTTTTTCAGTTTGACAACCCGATTGTCTCGAAAAGCATGAAATATATAAAAATTCGTAGTATTTTGCATAAAAGCCCAATATTTCATGTGCCAAATGGAACCAAACTTGTGGAGGAGGGATTTCTCTGCGATTCAGTACTACAGCCAGGGATCCAAACTTAAATATCAAGTAATGGAGGACTTATTTGCATTTTGTTGCAAAAGCTTATATATAGCAAGCTAGGGTTTCTTTTTTGCAACCCTAGCCATATTCACCCAGCCTCCACGAGAAACCGCGACTCCTCCTCTTCCTCAGCTACATCTCCCGAGCAACTGCGTCGCCGGCCGCCACCTCCCCCCGGAAAAGCAAGGAGCATTCTTGATCTCGGTTTGTAGGGGAAGGAGAGCACCAAAACCCTAGAACTTGTGCCCCGACCTCTCTGTGGTTGTGTTCTTCATCCAGAAGACAAGCCGAGGTGGGCTGGTGCACCGCCGTGGCCGCGCGCTTCCGGAGCCACCATCTTCTTCTTCCTCGGATCATACCAAGGTGAGATCTCTTCCTCTTTGGTTTTTCTTGCTACCTAGACACCCTGAGCTCCTCCCTCACCTCTTGGTGAACCTTCCAGCCGAGCCCCGACCCTCGGGGTGCTCCCGGTCGCCGGCGGGGAAGTTGCACCCGCCGGAATGCATGGATGCTCCGCCTCGAGCCAACACTCCACCCGATGGCTTTGGATCTGATCTAAATTGATCAGATCCTTCCTCTGGCACTCTTTACCATCTCCATGAAGTTTTATAGCATTTAGATTAGTGTGCACTTCGCAGATCCTAGCCCTAGTTTCGGGATAATCTTGCTCCGGCCGAGCTTGCTGCTCCGGCGCCGGCGCCGCTCCTTGTCGCCGGCCAAGATGCCAGTATTCTTCCTGTGGTCGAGAAGGACCCATGGAAGCCTTTTCATGAGACCCATGTTGATCGGTTAGTGAAGCGCCATTATACATTGGCCATTGGAGGCTTGGCCGGGGTTGCACCGCCGCCAGCCATGCGCCCAACGAGCTTCGTGGAGTTAGGTAGCACCTACTGGTGCTTTTGCATGTGACCCAGAACCTCTGCAATGGAATCCACCATTAATGACGTCAAGGTGGGCTTTGTCACCTTCTCTGGTCATCCGCCTAGCTTGGTGGGCGGAGCTTGGTTGGGTTGTGTTCCTGCCACCTTTTGGAAGCTTCCCAAACCAGTGCTTGCCTCAGTCGAGACCTGAGCTCTTGTGGGATGAAGCTCGGCCAAACCGAGCTCAAGGTGTTCGTTGAAATGCCCAAGTGGGCTCTAACCTTGTTCTAGCTATTTGTCGACCACCCAATGGTGAGCCATCGACTCCTGCAAGCCTCCTGAGCTTGATGCTCACTCTACTTCAGCAAATGACTGAGTAGATGGAGAGATCTGGCAACCGAGCTCTACAAGCTTGAACTTGAGCCATTTTGTTCCGGCGATGTTTCCAGTTTCCCCACGACACCTGGTTAGTGAGCCTTTGAGCCCTTTCGACCTACTGAGCATGATGCTCGCCCTAAATTTGGGTTTGGTCGAGTGAAAGTATAAAAAGTAGCATCTTGAGCCTTTATGCATAGTATTAGTTGACCCGAAGTTGTCCTCGGGTTCTGCGTTGCTCCCAAATGGTGAGCACGGCGTTCAGCGCATCGAGGCCTGCCTACTGGTGGCCTCGATTCTGTTTAAAAGTATTCCGAAGTAAAATGCAAGTGAAAAAGGTGTGAAATTGCATGCTTTTATGCAATTTGGTAAAACCCTAGGGGTAATTTGTAATTGTAGCCTGGTGGGCTGCTGTAGACAGCGTACGCATGGTCTCTAAACCCTTCGTTAGAGATCCAATGGCTTTTGTTGAGCGGGAATTGGATTCCGTAAATCGGCAAAATCGTCGATTTAACGGCGATTCGACATTAAGCATGCAATTTGAGTAATTGTGGTGATTAATTAGTGATGCCCGATATCTGGTGCTGTTCCAGGAAACCTGATGGTTTTAGTTTCTCATCTGCAACTTTTGGAGCCAAAATAGGCTTCCCGAAAGTGTTTCAGTGGTTATGGCACTGTCGGTGCACAGGATTACCCAAAGTCTGATGCTTGGGCCTAAATATCTTAAGTTGGACATTTTTGGGCAGCACGTGAAGATTCACGAGCTTTGGTTATTGTTTAGCACAGATTGGGTCTTAGTGGATCTATCGGTGGATTTCCGAAAATTTCGGAAGATTTCGGGACTTCGGCGAAGTTCCTTGTTTAGCTTGTTCTGCACTCAGCGAGTCAGTGGGCTGGGTATGTGTGAGAGTCTATGTTTCTGACCTGTGTATATTATTCAAGTCCCAGCAGTCAGCCGCCAGCTCTTGAGCCATCTAGCAATCACCGTGATCTTCTACCTTGAGGTGGGTTTATCTTCGGTCCGAATTTTATCTTTTCGGCCCTCTGGGTGCTTTAGTTAGTCGGACACCTGTTTTTGATATTAGCCCTGATCTTGCATTTATGCTATACCATCATAGACTGCTTATATCATGCTTTTCTTGGACATATCTTGGTTTATTTGTCATCAGATTTAGATATCTCAGTACAGTAGTCTTACTTGGTCTTATCATGCCTTTTGATTGATACACTACTTTTGTGTCGAGTTATTCTTGTACTTATATTCTAGATATGCATGATTGACCATGATTGATATACAGACATCTGCATCCATGTGGGGATTTCTGTCATGTTGCCGATTACCCGGTCTATGGACCGTGAGCTTGAGCATTAGCATTATGATGGTTGTGCACCTGCTGTTCACTCGCGTACGCTGTGGGATTGATCACCCACATTGCGTTCTTTACCGGTAAAGGGTCTGGTTGACCCGTGAGCAATCCCCTCTTGTTGTATCACTGGGTACGAGGAGCCCCTCGGCTGTACCGATATGAGGAAACTCTCGGCTTTACCGTTAGGTACGAGGATCCTCTCGACTATATCAATGGTACGGGGTTGCTGTTCAGCTCGGCTAGGTGGAATCCAGTATGGTTGTGGTTGGTTCTGCTTTAATATCTTCGCCTGAGGTCCCCGTGATCAATAGTGGCATCGTTTGGGTACTTGCTTTTCATTATTGATGCATAGTTTATATTTTCGTGTTCTAGCATGCTTTACTGATTCATTCTGTACCCATATCTGCTCAGTTATATCTTTGACTTATCTTTAGTCTTTTATTGATTATTCAGTTTTACCTGTGGATCTATTTACTATCCGCAGATTATTGTATCCAGTAGGTACGATTAGCTATTTCTCGGCTCGTCGTGCCCACTGGGATACACTGTCGATATATCTCACACCCCTTGGGTGACTATTTTTCAAGTCGTTCGGGTGCTGGGATGTCGGGACACGTTGGTGAGGCTGTTGCGATAGTGCCGACCCTTATGTCACCAGTATACTTTATCTTCCGTATTATGTTTTAAAATATTGTAAAATGACTAATGATGTATGCGTAGTTTAGACTGGTATTGGCTGTAAGTGCTTAGCCGTGCATGTATAGGAAAGGCTCTGTCCAAATGGACAGGAAATTTACTATACATGTGGTGATCTGTTCACGCTTGAAATGATTTAAAATCTGATTTCAAAAAAAAAAAAAAAAAAGCCTATTTTTCAAAACTCGGGGCGTGACAGATTTTATGGTATCATAGCATAGGTACACGATGCCTAGATATTTGGTTAGGATTGAGCCCTAGGATGACTTGTGACGTACATGAGAGCGCGGGGTATTTGTATAGCGGTTAGGAACTCAGGTGTGTTTACGCACTATTGAGTCTCGTTGTTGTGGTTACGAATGGTATTCGCACGCACTCTGGGCTTTGGGGTTGTTGTGGGTGCAGTGTTAGCTGCGGCCGTGGTACGGACCATGGGCTTGATGTTTCAGTGGAGCCAAAAGGCTCGGATCGGTTGCTGCGGTTGGAGCTCACCGCTTTTGTCGAGAAAGCCAAGGATAGCACAGTAGCAGATGACTGCTATTTTTGCACCGGCCCCACCACTAGCCCAGATGCTCGGGGAAGTTGTTGATTTTCTAGTTGTCCCCGTGACATATGATATAGCAACCATTGCCGCAGCCGTGATAATTGGAACTACGCCGGTGGCTGCTACTATTGATGATTCCCTCGATAATAGAAATCAGAACGAATAAGAGGTCAGTAATCCTGTTGCTTTGGATAAAATAATTTCTGACGATACTTATCAGATGAAAGCCCTGTCAGTTGGATATAGATTTTGGCCCTACCTCTTACACGATTTTAGTGGACCATCTCGAACTCTCCTATGAGTATACAACGATTGTAGCTATTGATAGACATTAGAACATGATTCTAGGTTCCTGTGTGTAGCCAAGGTGACACTCATGACCATAAGATAGTCTGACCGTTGACATAGATTATGTTATCAACATAAAAGATTGTGTTGGGAGGTATGTGGTATACCTTCTGATGAGAGTCGTGTCCCCAACTAAACGTGTAATGTACCGAATTTTCGGCACATAAATAAATATAAATAAAGGTGGTATGAAATACTAGTGTTATGAAAGTTAGGGAAGTAAAGAATATGTGGACGCGAGTTGGGCCCAAATCGGGTAAAAATGGAGACATCTAAAAAAATTTATTTGAGAAAGGGAGCCCCGTAAATATGTTTTAAGACCACAGAAAAAGTTTCGCGTTGATCGGATACCCGATAGTGAAAATGGGCTCCACCAACAGTGTCGAAAAATTCTGAGAAAATTACAGGAGCTGTGTAATTATGTTTTAAGGTCACAGTAAAAATTTCGTGTTGATCGGATACCCGGATTGCGAGAACGGGGTCCGCCAATGATTCTGGACACAGTGGGGCTTTGGTGGCCCAGAAATGGCCCAAACTGGAAATTTAAAATTTTCTGTGGTTAATTAGGCTGAAACGAAGCTGCCTGTCAAATTTGGACGGAAACGGACAAAAACGAACAGAAAACGGGACAAAAAGTGAGTTGACGGGGAGCTTTTGAGGGTTATTTAATTAGTTAATTAATTTAATTGGTTGTAGAGAGGGAATGCATGGAGTGGTTTTCGAAAATGGATATTTTTTTAGGGTGCATTTAATGCACCCACCACCCCCCATCCTCTCCTTAATTAGCCATAGCTAATTAAAAAGGCCACCTCACCTTCTTCCTCTCTCTGCAAAGCAGAGGAATAGAAGAGAGCAGAGGAAAGAGAAAGGAAGAAAGGAAGAAGAAAAAGAAGAAGAAGGAGAAGAAAATTAAGGAAAAGAGAAATGAGGATTGAGCTTGAGGTTGGAACCCCCTCCTAGAGCCGTGAGGGCGAGCGGCGAGCGCGGCGAGCGGCGCGTGCGACGGTTTTGTGAAGGAGGTAAGTGCGGTTTTTTCTTTAGTTGAGTTGCTCCTTTCTTTGGGTTTTTAGGTTGTTATTTTGGTTTTTTTTGTGTGTGTTTTGTGGTTGCTTGGACTTGCTGTCCATGGAGGTGCACCCGGTGTCCGCTGGTTTGGGGTGTGGCTGGGCGCGCGTGCGGGCACGTCTGCGCGCCGCGCGCAGCGACAGCGCGCTGCACACAGCGCGTGGCGGCCGCGCGCTGCGCATCGCGCTACGCACAGCGCGCGGCGGCAGCGCGCTGCGCACCGCGCGCGGCGACTGCGCGCTGCTCACCGCGCGCTGCGCGCAGCGCGCAGCAGACCGCGCGGTGGGCCCAGGCTCCGCGCGGTGGGCCCGGGCAGCGCCGCGGCAGCTGCAGCAGCGCTAAGGCTGCTGCGACAGCGCCGCGCGCAGCGTTGCTGGCGTGGCATTTCTCGCGTGGGCGTGCGGCGTTCTTACTGCCGGTGGGTCGCGTGCGCGCACGCCGTGGCCGTGGGTTGCACGGGGTCGCGTGGACTTTTGTTGACCTTTTTGACGCGGCTTTTATTTCTTTTACTCTCTCAGGTCGGCGCTCGTGTGGCGGAATTCGGCATGGTGCCGTGCGGAGCTCGGACCAATTGCGTGGTAGGGTACTGCTTTCGGTTTGTGGGAAGCGAAGAAATTAGAGAGAGATTGAATCCTTGCTTGTTGGCCGTGTGTAATTGGACTTATGTATGAAGCAAGTGGAGTTTTGTTTGGTGCCTAAGTAGAGCTTTTATTATTTTTATGGATGTAACTTGGCTTTATATATTTGAGGGAGTGCAATGGGTGCAAGAATTATTGGTCTGAAGCTTTATGTATGTGTTTTGGTGTGTAATTTGGTGAGGTGAGCAAGAGTTCAAGTGCACTGTGAATTATGGATGTGTCCTTGAATCATGTGAGTATTTTGTTGGAGCCTGGCATGGGTGTGTAAGTGCTAAGAGAGTGTGTGTGTGTATGCTGTAGAATTTTAGAGGGTGCTGTGGTTCCTTGTGAATATGTTAGAGAAGGTTGTTTTTGGTGTGCTTGGAACTTGTAAAGAATGAATTGTGGATATTTCTTTTGGAAAAATTGTGTTTTTGAGGAACTTATACTTGGAGAGGGCTGTGGGAGTGCCGAGGAATATATGTGGGTGTGTGCTACTGGTGCTGTTAGTGTGTGTGTGTTTTTGGGAGTTGGATGTTTGTGTGAATGGTGGTGGATGTGAAAGTGTGCTTTTGGAGCCTGACAGTTTGGCCTGTGTGTGGGAGCTGCTTGTGTTCTTTGAAGTTGATAGAGAGTGTGAGTGAGAAATGATAAGAGTCCAAGTGACTCTCTAGTTATCCTGACGGCGAGACCTAGGATAAGTGGTAACTAATGCAAAAGGGTAAAGTTTAATAGCAAGCTAAAAGCGGCTAAAAGAGCATAACAAGAATGTAATCGGCGCCTTCGAATTTGAGACTCGTCAAGTGGAGCAGGACTCCCTGGGCAGTGACCCGTCGGACGAGGTACTTTCGAAGGGCTAGAAGTGAAAGTAAAGAGCTAAATGCTCGAAGAAAAGAGAAAGAGATTTGCCAGTGGCAAAATGGGAGCTATAAGCTCGAATAAGAAAGGAAAGCAAGTGTTCAAAGGCAAAGAGGCCAAGAACTAAAGTAAAAAGAGAAAGAAAAGAAAAGAAATGAAAAGAAAGAACATATAAAGATAAAACGGGCGGACCTACGGTGAAACCAGCCCATGTTGGAGGTACGGGCAGTATCCCTCTCCCGGGTAGAGACCCGTTCGGGACGTTTCTTCCGTAGGACGGGGTAACACTTGCGGGTGTTATCGGCAACCTTAGAAATCTTATCTTATGGTAGCAGGACTACCGGGCTCGGGCCCGTTGGATAAGAATTTCTGAGGGTTAACTTGAACTAAAGCACCAGAATCTAAAGAATAAGAAAAATAGAGTGGCCAAGGTGGCCGGGTTAGTTGGACTCAGTATTCAGCGGCATAGTGGCCGAGTTGGTGCTTAGCAGCCTAGTGTGGCTAGACAGAGTAGTGCTGAGTAGATGGTTATACATAGGTAGTGTAGTGATATATTATATTGCATAGCTGCATTTGATATTGAGGATTTTAGTTTCCTAGCACTATTATTATTGCTTCCATCGGACCAAGTGGTGTAGGACACTTTCTCTCGGTGGTTGAACCCACTGGGAACTCGCTCGTAGTTCTCACACCCCTTGGGTGACCCCCCACAGGTTCGGGAATGGATGCAGCGGTCGAGACAGATCAGATGCAGACGACAGCGAGGCATACGACAGGGGCAAGGGCCCAGCAGCATAGTGACCTAGAGGGTCTAGCAGAGGTATCCCTTTCTATATATTTCTTGAGTGAACCTTGTATGGTGAGGAATTATGTAAAGAAAATGTAATAATTTTATTGCAAGTTCAGAATTGTAAAGTGTAATAAGTTTAATTTATGGTTCACTCCTGTATGCTTTCATTTCCGCATTAGTTATTGAATGAAAGTTTAAATTTATAGTGATTTTTAGTACTCTGATATTGAGCTTCCGCATACACTTGTTGTGTTATTATGGATGTTACCGTTCCTTTCGGGTAGAAAACGGTTTTACCCGATTGGCGGGTCTGTTGGCGTGCCCGAACCGTACAAATTGGCGGACTCGGGGCGTGACAGATTAGAGTGGTATCAGAGCCTAGGAATAGTCCTAGGTGGTTAGTGAACCTTAGGGAGACCCTAGGGATTAGCACGAGAGAGTGTGTGGATATTTGGGCGAAAGTATTTGATTGGTTATTGTTGTTCCCAAAAAGGATATTGGGACTGATCGAGGGTGACGAGCTTTATTCTTCGAATATTACGTTGGCGGCCGACAACGTAATGTTGGAGATGAAAAGGAGTACCCTCTTATACTTTCGCATGATTGGGTCGACGAGCTATTTTGTCGGTATATAGATTGCGCGTTGCTCAAATGGCTAAAATTTGGGCAAATCGTTTCGTTGTGGTGTGCATATTAGCAATGACACCACGTAGGAATACGCGCTTGTTTCGACTCGTGCCGGGAGCGCGCTCTGGGTCGAACAAGGTACACGAGCTGTGATAGAAGGTGACCGCACTTGTTGGTGTGATCCAGCAGCAGGTCAAGCTTCTTGCCGTCAGCGAAAATTTTTCGCCGAAAGCTGATTCCAACGCCTAAGTGTGGCGTCGATGTGACAGTTGGAGCAGATAGATAGGCTCCAGTGGCTGATAGCGCAGCAGGCTGAGGCTTGTATAAATGACGCATGAGGATACGGCGTCGCCGCATGTTGGGGCAACAGTAGAGAGGGTGGCAGTGGCCACCGAGCTTTTGTCAGTGCACCCCGCACCTTCAGCACGGGGGTGTTATAAGCTTGCGTCAGCTAGTTTGCGGGCAAAGTGGGGTTAGCAAGGTCCAGTGAGAGACCGACTCACGAAGAAAATGGTGATCGCTATGTTGCGAGAACCAAGTAAGTATGTCCTAAGGATTAGGGCAAGAAGGATTTGCAGGCCAGGCAGGGGAATTCACCCCTGATGACGGTAGTGACCATGTGGCGTATTGAGTGTGGCCGAGCTGCCGCATAGTGGAGTTAGTGAGGCCCAGAGTAGGCTTCAAGATGCGGGAACCTCTCGAAAGAGCGATAGTTATGTGGCGCTATTCTGATGAATTGGTGTAATGGCAAGGGTTGCCACCGCAGGATTCGCGTGTTAATCACCAAAGTTGGTGAACAGTTATTGTGGTGCCTCGACCCAGTTGGGAGAGTTGCACGAGAGCCGTTGGGGTGTTTAAGCAAATCGCTTAACACTGGATTATTGCGAGTTAGCGTGGGGGCGTTGGACGCCCAACTGTTTGGGTGCTCATGGAGCACAAGTACAGTTTAGCCCGAGAGAGCTGATTAGTTGGCGCATCAGCCTTTGCCCAGTGTGGCCAGAGTCGATACAGAGTGCGGGTCATGGATTGACGACTGGTTAGTTGATTTTTGCTCAGTGAGCGTAGTGGTCGCGTGGCGACGATTTGCGGGTTCGCGTTAGGACGATCCGTGCCTGGACCATGTTTGTGGACTGTGGGCCTGTAGCCCCGTGGGCAGGCGCAGTCAGCTGTGAGAGACAGCGGCCCGAGACCTGATGGTGGGGCATGATAGAGATTTGGTCGGGACGGTAGTCCGAGCGATGACCCGGGGACGTGGAATGCCACGTGTGAGCCTTGAGGCCGTTAGTACACTGAGAGTGATGTGACCAGGCCGTAGAGCTAGTGGTGATTGAGGTACTGTAGCTCCTAGTGGAGTGTTGGGGTAGTAATCCTAAGTGTGGATCTACCCGTATGACGTTTGGATCTGTGGGTTAGAGAGAGAGCCATTGCACAGTGTTAGGCTAGTATTTGGGCTATAGGCCCCTATTGGACCGTGGTCTGTGGACTTATTAGTAGTCCGAGATGTCGGGTTAGCTGATACCCATAGACTCAGAGCGCTAGTAGCGTGTGTAATAGCTGAGAGCTCGCGGATTGGCCTTGCTCTCCACATTAGGCAGGGGAGCGACCGGGAAATGCGGTAAGTGTAATTGGTTGCAGATGCAGCCTCGTTGTGAAAAAATGATGGCGGAATTAAAGTGGAAATTTCGCAAGTAAAGACTGGGTCATTCGTGACAATTGAGAGAGCAAGTGCTCGGCTGTGTCTGTCACCTACTTGGTGAAAGTGGCCAGACACCAGGTCTGAGTTTGTCCCTGGATTGAGATAGGGATTCATGAATGGGTTGCTCGTGCAGTCTCGGCGAGCAGGCAGTTTGATGCCGGTCACGATATACAGTGAGCCCAGTAGGAAGGGCAAAATTTCTCCCTCTCGATCAAATTAAGTCGAGGTGTGATTCAAGTTTCGAGGACGAAACTTATTTTAAGGGGGGTAGAATGTAATGTACCGAATTTTCGGCACATAAATAAATATAAATAAAGGTGGTATGAAATACTAGTGTTATGAAAGTTAGGGAAGTAAAGAATATGTGGACGCGAGTTGGGCCCAAATCGGGTAAAAATGGAGACATCTAAAAAAATTTATTTGAGAAAGGGAGCCCCGTAAATATGTTTTAAGACCACAGAAAAAGTTTCGCGTTGATCGGATACCCGATAGTGAAAATGGGCTCCACCAACAGTGTCGAAAAATTCTGAGAAAATTACAGGAGCTGTGTAATTATGTTTTAAGGTCACAGTAAAAATTTCGTGTTGATCGGATACCCGGATTGCGAGAACGGGGTCCGCCAATGATTCTGGACACAGTGGGGCTTTGGTGGCCCAGAAATGGCCCAAACTGGAAATTTAAAATTTTCTGTGGTTAATTAGGCTGAAACGAAGCTGCCTGTCAAATTTGGACGGAAACGGACAAAAAACGAACAGAAAACGGGACAAAAAGTGAGTTGACGGGGAGCTTTTGAGGGTTATTTAATTAGTTAATTAATTTAATTGGTTGTAGAGAGGGAATGCATGGAGTGGTTTTCGAAAATGGATATTTTTTTTAGGGTGCATTTAATGCACCCAACCACCCCCCATCCTCTCCTTAATTAGCCATAGCTAATTAAAAAGGCCACCTCACCTTCTTCCTCTCTCTGCAAAGCAGAGGAAATAGAAGAGAGCAGAGGAAAGAGAAAGGAAGAAAGGAAGAAGAAAAAGAAGAAGAAGGAGAAGAAAATTAAGGAAAAGAGAAATGAGGATTGAGCTTGAGGTTGGAACCCCCTCCTAGAGCCGTGAGGGCCGAGCGGCGAGCGCGGCGAGCGGCGCGTGCGACGGTTTTGTGAAGGAGGTAAGTGCGGTTTTTCTTTAGTTGAGTTGCTCCTTTCTTTTGGGTTTTAGGTTGTTATTTTTGGTTGTTTTTGTTGTGTTTTGTGGTTGCTTGGACTTGCTGTCCATGGAGGTGCAACCGGTGTCCGCTGGTTTGGGGTGTGGCTGGGCGCGCGTGCGGGCACGCTGCGCGCCGCGCGCAGCGACAGCGCGCTGCACACAGCGCGTGGCGGCCGCGCGCTGCGCATCGCGCTACGCACAGCGCGCGGCGGGCAGCGCGCTGCGCACCGCGCGCGGCGACTGCGCGCTGCTCACCGCGCGCTGCGCGCAGCGCGCAGCAGACCGCGCGGTGGGCCAGGCTCCGCGCGGTGGGCCCGGGCAGCGCCGCGGCAGCTGCAGCAGCGCTAAGGCTGCTGCGACAGCGCCGCGCGCAGCGTTGCTGGCGTGGCATTTCTCGCGTGGGCGTGCGGCGTTCTTACTGCCGGTGGGTCGCGTGCGCGCACGCCGTGGCCGTGGGTTGCACGGGTGTCGCGTGGACTTTTGTTGACCTTTTTGACGCGGCTTTTATTTCTTTTACTCTCTCAGGTCGGCGCTCGTGTGGCGGAATTCGGCATGGTGCCGTGCGGAGCTCGGACCAATTGCGTGGTAGGGTACTGCTTTCGGTTTGTGGGAAGCGAAGAAATTAGAGAGAGATTGAATCCTTGCTTGTTGGCCGTGTGTAATTGGACTTATGTATGAAGCAAGTGGAGTTTTGTTTGGTGCCTAAGTAGAGCTTTTATTATTTTTATGGATGTAACTTGGCTTTATATATTTGAGGGAGTGCAATGGGTGCAAGAATTATTGGTCTGAAGCTTTATGTATGTGTTTTGGTGTGTAATTTGGTGAGGTGAGCAAGAGTTCAAGTGCACTGTGAATTATGGATGTGTCCTTGGAATCATGTGAGTATTTTGTTGGAGCCTGGCATGGTGTGTAAGTGCTAAGAGAGTGTGGTGTGTATGCTGTAGAATTTTAGAGGGTGCTGTGGTTCCTTGTGAATATGTTAGAGAAGGTTGTTTTTGGTGTGCTTGGAACTTGTAAAGAATGAATTGTGGATATTTCTTTTGGAAAAATTGTGTTTTTGAGAACTTTATACTTGGAGAGGGCTGTGGGAGTGCCGAGGAATATATGTGGGTGTGTGCTACTGGTGCTGTTAGTGTGTGTGTGTTTTTGGGAGTTGGATGTTTGTGTGAATGTGGTGGATGTGAAAGTGTGCTTTTGGAGCCTGACAGTTTGGCCTGTGTGTGGGAGCTGCTTGTGTTCTTTGAAGTTGATAGAGAGTGTGAGTGAGAAATGATAAGAGTCCAAGTGACTCTCTAGTTATCCTGACGGCGAGACCTAGGATAAGTGGTAACTAATGCAAAAGGGTAAAGTTTAATAGCAAGCTAAAAGCGGCTAAAAGAGCATAACAAGAATGTAATCGGCGCCTTCGAATTTGAGACTCGTCAAGTGGAGCAGGACTCCCTGGGCAGTGACCCGTCGGACGAGGTACTTTCGAAGGGCTAGAAGTGAAAGTAAAGAGCTAAATGCTCGAAGAAAAGAGAAAGAGATTTGCCAGTGGCAAAATGGGAGCTATAAGCTCGAATAAGAAAGGAAAGCAAGTGTTCAAAGGCAAAGAGGCCAAGAACTAAAGTAAAAAGAAAGAAAAGAAAAGAAATGAAAAGAAAGAACATATAAAGATAAAACGGGCGGACCTACGGTGAAACCAGCCCATGTTGGAGGTACGGGCAGTATCCCTCTCCCGGGTAGAGACCCTTTCGGGACGTTTCTTCCGTAGGACGGGGTAACACTTGCGGGTGTTATCGGCAACCTTAGAAATCTTATCTTATGGTAGCAGGACTACCGGGCTCGGGCCCGTTGGATAAGAATTTCTGAGGGTTAACTTGAACTAAAGCACCAGAATCTAAAGAATAAAGAAAAATAGAGTGGCCAAGGTGGCCGGGTTAGTTGGACCCAGTATACAGCGGCATAGTGGCCGAGTTGGTGCTTAGCAGCCTAGTGTGGCTAGACAGAGTAGTGCTGAGTAGATGGTTATACATAGGTAGTGTAGTGATATATTATATTGCATAGCTGCATTTGATATTGAGGATTTTAGTTTCCTAGCACTATTATTATTGCTTCCATCGGACCAAGTGGTGTAGGACACTTTCTCTCGGTGGTTGAACCCACTGGGAACTCGCTCGTAGTTCTCACACCCCTTGGGTGACCCCCCACAGGTTCGGGAATGGATGCAGCGGTCGAGACAGATCAGATGCAGACGACAGCGAGGCATACGACAGGGGCAAGGGCCCAGCAGCATAGTGACCTAGAGGGTCTAGCAGAGGTATCCCTTTCTATATATTTCTTGAGTGAACCTTGTATGGTGAGGAATTATGTAAAGAAAATGTAATAATTTTATTGCAAGTTCAGAATTGTAAAGTGTAATAAGTTTAATTTATGGTTCACTCCTGTATGCTTTCATTTCCGCATTAGTTATTGAATGAAAGTTTAAATTTATAGTGATTTTTAGTACTCTGATATTGAGCTTCCGCATACACTTGTTGTGTTATTATGGATGTTACCGTTCCTTTCGGGTAGAAAACGGTTTTACCCGATTGGCGGGTCTGTTGGCGTGCCCGAACCGTACAAATTGGCGGACTCGGGGCGTGACAAAACGTTGGCGACAGATCTATGGTATTTCACTTTTCATTTGATGAGCACGTTGGCTGCAGACAACGTACTGTTGAAAGAACTGAGAAAATACTCCACCCTGTAAACGGAAATATCAAGATTGGGTCTACATGTGTATCTTCCTACGGTTAGCCTTTGGAGTTGTTTCCCGACAGTGTTGGTACCTTGCGACTGATTGTCGCTGTAAATAGGTTGAACCCGCATCTTAACTTAGTGGCCCGTCAAGCGTGCTGCTCAAATCCCGAGTATTGGTGTAAGTTCGACGTCGGGGAACATCCTCGTTAAGTTATAATATTGGATGACATGTCCAAACCTGGTCTGATAAGTTTTGTGTGCAACAAAACCTAGTCCGAGTAAACTATTATATGCATTTCGTAAGTATGATTCTAAGTTGTAAGTTTCGGGGACGAAACTTCTTTTAAGTTGTAAGTTTCGGCGACGAAACTTCTTTTAAGTTGTAAGTGATGTAAGACTCGTGAAATTTAAATGCAAAAGAAACCTAAGTGGTTGCGTACCGGTGTACAAATAGCACAGTTTTCGAGACACGGTTCCCCGACTTACAGATCCGAGTCTGATCTCGAAAATCTGAAATCACCAGTGCGACCATCTCGTCGAATTGATTAAAGATGGTGTAAACCGATTTTCGATCTGACGGTTGAATCATTTCGAAATCAGCGAAGAGAGAAGTGGGGCCCACAACTTAAGTTGTGAATAGTAACGCTGATTTAAATCCCCGGCCGGCCAACGTCGGCCGATCGACCGTCTGGGGTCCGAATCTAATGGTCCAGGTAGTCGATTTTAACCGCTTCATCATTCTGAGCGCAGTGGCGCCGACGAAATTTGCGTTTAACGAACCTAAAGCATCATAAAGCGTGCCAAGCTGTTTAAACTATAGTATTTTATAAATTTTAAAATTATAGGGGATCGAATGCGACAAACCAAAATCACTACTTTATAGATTTTGTCGAGCCGGACGTCGTGGTAGTGTTCGTTTTTCAGTTTGACGACCCGATTGTCTCAAAAAGCATGAAATATATAAAAAATCACAGTATTTTGCATAAAAGCCCAATATTTTATGTGCCAAATGGAACCAAACTTGTGGAGGAGGGATTTCTCTGCGATTCAGTACTACAGCCAGGGACCCAAACTTAAATACCAAGTAATGGAGGACTTATTTGCATTTTGTTGCAAAAGCTTATATATAGCAAGCTAGGGTTTCTTCTTTGCAACCCTAGCCGTATTCACCCAGCCTCCACGAGAAACCACGACTCCTCGTCTTCCTCTGCTACCTCTCCCGAGCAACTGCGTCGCCTGCCGCCACCTCCCCTCGCCGGAAAAGCAAGGAGCATTCTTGATCTCGGTTTGTAGGGGAAGAAGAGCACAAAAACCCTAGAACCTGTGCCCCGACCTCTTTGTGGTTGTGTTCTTCATCCAGAAGACAAGCCGAGGTGGGCTGGTGCACCGCCGTGGCCGCGCGCCTCCGGAGCCACCATCTTCTTCTTCCTCGGATTAGACCAAGGTGAGATCTCTTCCTCTTTGGTTTTTCTTGCTACCTAGACACCCTGAGCACCTCCCTCACCTCTTGGTGAACCTTCCAGCCAAGCCTCGACCCTCGGGGTGCTCCCGGTCACCGGCGGGGAAGTTGCACCCGCCGGAATGCATGAATGCTCCGCCTTGAGCCAACACTCCACCCGATGGCTTTGGATCTGATCTAAATTGATCAGATCCTTCCTCTGGCACTCTTTACTATCTCCATGAAGTTTTATAGCATTTAGATTAGTGTGCACTTCGCAGATCCTAGCCCTAGTTTCGGGATAATCTTGCTCCGGCCGAGCTTGCTGCTCCGGCGCCGGCGCCGCTCCTTGTCGCCGGCCAAGGTGCCAGTATTCTTCCTGTGGTCGAGAAGGACCCATGGAAGCCTTTGCATGAGACCCATGTTGATCGGTTAGTGAAGCGCCATTATTGGCCATTGGAGGCTTGGCCGGGGTTGCACCGCCGCCGCCTCTCGCCGCCGGCCAACGAGCTTCGTGGAGTCAGGTAGCACCTACTGGTGCTTTTGCATGTGACCCAGAACCTCTGCAATGGAATCCACCATTAATGACGTCAAGGTGGGCTTTGTCACCTTCTCCGGCCATCCGCCTAGCTTGGTGGCCGGAGCTTAGTTAGGTTGTGTTCCTGCCACCTTTTGGAAGCTTCCCAAACCAGTGCTTGCCTCAGTCGAGACCTGAGCTCTTGTGGGATGAAGCTCGGCCAAACCGAGCTCAAGGTGTTCGTTGAAATGCCCAAGTGGGCTCCAACCTTGTTCTAGCTATTTGTCGACCACCCAATGGTGAGCCCTCGACTCCTGCAAAGCCTCCTGAGCTTGATGCTCACTCTACTTCAGCAAATGACTGAGTAGATGGAGAGATCTGGCAACCGAGCTCTACAAGCTTGAACTTTGAGCCATTTTGTTCCGGCGATGTTTCCGGTTTCCCCGCGACACCTGGTTAGTGAGCCTTTGAGCCCTTTCGACCTACTGAGCATGATGCTCACCCTAAATTTGGGTTTGGTCGAGTGAAAGTATAAAAAGTAGCATCTTGAGCCTTTATGCATAGTATTAGTTGACCCGAAGTTGTCCTCGGGTTCTACGTTGCTCCTAAATGGTGAGCACGGCGTTCAGCGCATCGAGGCCCGCCTACTTGTGGCCTCGATTCAGTTTAAAAGTATTCCTAAGTAAAATGCAAGTGAAAAAGGTGTGAGATTGCATGCTTTTATGCAATTTGGTAAAACCCTAGGGGTAATTTTTAATTGTAGCCTGGTGGGCTGCTGTAGACAGCGTACGCATGGTCTCTAAACCCTTCATTAGAGATCCAATGGCTTTCGTTGAGCGGGAATTGGATTCCGAATCGGAAATCGGCAAAATCGTCGATTTAACGGCGATTCGACATTAAGCACGCAATTTGAGTAATTATGGTGGTTAATTAGTGATGCACGATATCCGGTGCTGTTCCAGGGAGCCTAATGGTTTTAGTTTCTCGTTTGCAACTTTCGGAGCCAAAATGTGCTTTCCGGAAGTGTTTCAGTGGTTATGGCACTGTCGGTGCATAGGATTACCCAGAGTCTGATGCTTGGGCCTAAATATCTTAAGTTGGACATTTTTGGGCAGCACGTGAAGTTTCACGAGTTTTGGTTATTGTTTCTCACAGATTGGGTCTTAGTGGATCTATCGGTGCATTTCCGTAAATTCCGAAAGATCTCAGGACTTCGGCGAAGTTCCCTGTTTAGCTTGTTTTGCACTCAGCGAGTCAGTGGGTTGGGTATGTGTGAGAGTCTATGTTTCTGACCTGTGTATATGATTCAGGTCCAAGCAGTCAGCCGCCAGCTCTTGAGCCATTCAGCAATCACCGTGATCTTCTACCTTGAGGTGGGTTTATCTTCCGTCCAAGTTTTATCTTTTCGGCCCTCTGGGTGCTTTAGTTAGTCGGACACCTGTTTTTGATATTAGCCCTGATCTTGCATTTATGCTATACCATCATAGACTGCTTATATCATGCTTTTCTTGGACATATCTTGGTTTATTTGTCATCAGATTTATATATCTCAGTACAGTAGTCTTACTTGGTCTTATCATGCCTTTTGATTGATACACTACTTTTGTGTCGAGTTATTCTTGTACTTATATTCCAAATATGCATGATTGGCCATGATTGATATACAGACATCTGCATCCATGTGGGGATTTCTGGCATGTTGCCGATTACCCTGTCTATGGACCGTGAGCTTGAACATTAGCATTAGGATGGTTGTGCACCTGCTGTTCACTCGCGTACGCTGTGGGATTGATCACCCACATTGCGTTCTTTACTGGTAAAGGGTCTGGTTGACCCGTGAGCAATCCCCTCTTGCTGTATCACTGGGTACGGGGAGTCCCTTGGCTGTACCGATATGAGGAAACTCTCGGCTGTACCGTTAGGTACGAGAATCCTCTCGGCTATATCAATGGTACGGGGTTGCTGTTCAGCTCGGCTAGGTGGAATCCAGTATGGTTGTGGTTGGTTCTGCTTTAATATCTTCGCCTGAGGTCCCCGTGACCAATAGTGGCATCGTTTGGGTACTTGCTTTTCATTATTGATGCATTGTTTATATTTCTGTGTTCTAGCATGCTTTACTGATTCATTCTGTACCCATATCTGCTCAGTTATATCTTTGACTTATCTTTAGTCTTTTATTGATTATTCAGCTTTACCTATGGATCTATTTACTATCCGCAGATTATTGTATTCAGTAGGTACGATTAGCTATTTCTCGGCTCGTCGCGCCCACTGGAATACACTGTCGATGTATCTCACACCCCTTGGGTGACTATTTTTCAGGTCGTTCGGGTGCTGGGATGTCGGGACACGTTGGTAAGGCTGTTGCGATAGTGCCGACCCTTATGTCACCAGTATACTTTATCTTCCGCATTATGTTTTAAAATATTATAAAATGACTAATGATGTATGCATAGTTTAGACTACTCTGGTATTGGCTGTAAGTGCTTAGCCGTGCATGTATAGGAAAGACTCTGTCCAAATGGACAGGAAATTTACTATACATATGGCGATCTGTTCACGCCTGAAATGATTTAAACTCTTATTTCAAAAAAAAAAAAAAAAAAAAAATTTAGCCTACTTTTTAAAACTCGGGGCGTGACAATAATTTTAAAATTTTTTAAATTAAACTCTTTAAATTAATGACTAAATTAGTATAAGGTATTTTAATTAATATATATTTTTTTTATTTTGTGATGTTTAATTACGAAAATACCCTTTTAATAAAGTTATTTGTTAACCTGGTAATAAGTAAAATTACTTTTTTATCCTTTGTCGATCAACGGTTAAAAATATTTTTATAATTTATTAAAAAAAGTACCAAAGTATTTCTCTCTCTCTCTCTCTCTCTCTCTCTCTATATATATATATATATATATATATATATATATATATATATATATATATATATATATATATATATATATATATATATATATATATAGTAAAATTATAAAAAATGAATGAAATAGTGACCAACAAGAGGGGGACTAAACACATCAACTTGAAATTTTGAGAGATTTTTAAAAATCAAAAAAAAAAAAGTGAATATTTATGAAAGGTTTTCTACAATTTGGCCTTTATGAAAAGATAATTTAAACAAGCAAGACATATACTTCTCTTTTCTTTTTTTTTTAAAATTTTGGGAATACTTTAGAAAACTTTTCTTTGGTTTATTATTTGTTTATTTTAATCCATAATAATTTTAACTGTATAACTTAGGTACTTTGTGGGTGTTGTTTTTATTTTTCCTAAGAACCCCTATTATCTGCTTGTTAGGACTTAATACTGATAATTCTTGCAGGATCCATGCCATTTTTGTCAACCTTTATGGGACACAAGATCCCCACAGTTTGACGGGCATGCATGCACCATCCGATGACCACCAATAGCCGCACGAAAGCCCACATGCAAAAGATCCCGACAGGTTGACCGGCATGCATGCACCATTCGATGACCACCGATAGCCACACGAAACCCACATCGAAGGAGACACAAAAAGTAGGGAAAAAAATCACAAATTACTGTATTATTACATATAAAATATAACTAACTAAAAAAAAAAAAACAAAAACAAATAACACACTTACCATGAATGAGACACTCCGATCACCACAGAGTGTTGATCGACAAAGAAATGAGAGCAGGACACACGATGACGACACAAGATCCCCACAGGTTGACGGGCATGCATGCACCATCCGATGACCACCAATAGCCGCACGAAAGCCCACATACAAAAGATCCCGACAGGTTGACCGGCATGCATGCACCATCCGATGACCACCGATAGCCACACGAAACCCACATCGAAGGAGACAGAAAATAGGGGAAAAAATCACAAATTACTGTATTATTACATAAAATATAACTAACTAAAAAAAAAAAAAAAAAAACAGATAACACACTTACCACGAATGAGACACTCCGATCACCGCAGAGTGTTGATCGACAAAGAAAGAGAGCAGGACACACGAAACCCACAATACAACACACAAACGGAAAGGATCCACAGAGAGACAATCCAAACAACCTGATGACCGTCCTCCCCGCACCAACCCATACACCATTGAATCACAGAGGAAAACAGAGAGGAGAGAGAGAGAGAGAGAGAGAGAGAGGCAGAGGTCCGGCGCTAGGATTAGGCATCTGATAACCACCGATCCCCAGAGGAAAACAGAGAGAGAGAGAGAGAGAGAGAGAGCGAGGTTCGGCGCTAGGGTTAGGGTTAGATGCGAGAGAAAGAGGAGCGGCGCACAGAAGAGGCGCGAGCAGCCGAGGTCTCGGAGAAAGAGGAGCGAGTAGGCGAAAGGCGCGAGCAGGCGACGAATCACGCACAACGCGCATAGGAAAGGGTCGGCGCACAGGAGGTTCGGCGCACAGGAGGTTCGGAGCCAGCATAGGAGCACCCGAAGTAACCGCCGATCCCCAAGGAAAACAGAGAGAGCTAACAGAGAGAGAGAGAGAGAGAGAGAGAGAGAGAGAGAGAGAGAGAGCAGAGGTTCGGCGCTAGGGAAAGATGAGCGGCGCACAGAAGAGGCGCGAGCAGCGGAGGTCTCGGAGAAAGAGGAGCGAGTAGGCGAGGAGGCGCAACGCGCGTAGGAAAGGTTCGGCGCACAGGAGGTTCGGCGCACAGGAGGTTCGGAGCCAGCATAGGAGCACCCAAAGCATAAAACGACGCCACATCAGCGAAATCAACAACAGCACGACACGTCACCCTAACAAAACTGGGAAATAGTTATTGTATAGTTGATGATCACATGCACAGGACATGATACAGTAACAGAGGGTCTGAGAAAAATAAAACTAAAAACTGTAGAATACCTAAGTAATAAAACTTAAAACTGTAGAGAGAGAGAGAGAGAGAGAGAGAGAGAGAGAGAGAGAGAGAGAGAATTGAGTTCATATATTTTAAAAAGTATTTAAGTTATTAGTTCTAGTAGATTTTTAGTTTTTTAAAAAAATATGAGTAGTTAAATAATAGTGGCCCTTGGGTTAAGTTAATGATTGGTGGAATGAAATGATCTAAGAAATGAAATTACTCAAAGTAATAGATCTAACGGTAGAAAACTTATAAACATCCATTATTTGGTGCTTGTACAAATATAATATATATATATATATATATATATATATATATATATATATATATATATATATACTTTCAAAACTACGAGCCTAACTATACTTGTAAATTTTTTACCATTAGATTTGTATTGACATATGTGTTATTATACTTTCTTTCTCTTTAATTGACTCTACATCAACACAAATCTCAATACAAATTAAATGATAAAAAATTTACAAGTATAATTGGGTTTGTGTTTTTGAAAATATATAAGCTCTACCAAAATTTCAAGTATAATTGGACTTGGTGCTACCAGTTTCCAGCTCTTGGATGAAAGAATGTGTGGTTGGAATTATAATGGTCCCTGAAATTTTTACTATTCAACCAACCACCCACTAAATCCTAGGGGACCACTATCATTCTAACCACACATTTTTTAATCCAATAGCTAAAAAGTTGATAGCACCAATGGCTTGGTACTATCGATAGTATTCCAGCCTAATATATATATATATATATATATATATATATATATATATATTAGCTTATATATTTTTAAAAGTACAAGCCAATTTCTAATTGTAAATTTTTTACCATTGAATTTATATTGAGATTTATTTTTGTAATAATCAGGATTTTTATTTTTAAATAAATAAAAGGAAAAAAAATAAAATTCAAGTTGATTTTGAATTCAAAAGAGCAAAATGACCTAATTGATCATTTGCCGGTGTGCAAGTTGCACAGTTTACGAGACGAAAATATCACTTTCCAAATCCAAGCCTGATCTCGGAAATCCGAGATCACCAGTACGACCGTCTCGTCGAACTGATAGGAAATGATATTGATCAAATTTCGATACGACGGTCGGATCTTCCAGAAATCAGCGAAGAAGCGGGCGGGACCCGCAACTTAAGTGAATAATGGAGTTGAACAGTAATGAACAGTAGTCTCTGATTTTAATTCCCTTCGGTAACAACGATGACCAATCCACTGTCTGGACTCTGAACATAGCGATTCAGGTAGCCATTTTAATCGGCTTCATCGATCTGAGCACAATGGCACTGGCAGAATTTCCGTTTGACGACCCTAGAGTCTCGAAAAGCGTGAAATACAGCAAAAAATGCAATATTTTATGCGAAAACCCTGCATTTCATGCTCCGAAATCCGTGCCACTTCATGGAGAAGGACTTAAGTGTGAAACAAAGTTGTTGTACGGGACTTGGCTTGAAATAGCAAAAGTTGAGGGGCTTATTTGCATATTGTTACATGCATATACATAAAAATGCATTAAGCTCTCTTGGAAACCCTAGCAACCAGAACCCTATGCACCCAGCTGCCTCCATCCGACCTTCTACCTCCCTCTGAGTGTCCCTTCCTGACGTTACGCCATCGGCCGCCGCCGTCTCGTCGCCGGAGAGGAAGAAGAATCAAGGAACCTCTTCGATCTCGGTTTGGGAGGTGAGGGTTGCTCCCAGAGGACTTGAGTTGCTCTAAGCTTCATCTGGAAACTCCTCTGTGAGTTGTGACCCGTGCCGAGGCTTCCCGGCACCCAGCCCCGCCGCGCGCCGCCGGGGAGGATTTCTTCTTCTTTTTTTTGTTTTCCGACAAGGTGAGGTCATGACTTTCCTTAGTTTTTGTAGGGTCTTGATCCCATGCAGTCTCCTCCTGACATCTAGAGCACTCTCTCTGTGAAGTGGTAGGTGTTGCCGTGCTCCGGGTGCCCGCGGGTGAGAGAAGATCGCCAGAAACCTAATATCGGGCCAGATCTGTTCCCGAGTTCCATCCAACGGTTGGAATCGAGATCAATCACGTTGGAACTCTTCCTATGACCGACTGCAACGCCTCCACAAAATTTGAGGACCATCGGACGTGGATCGGGGCCGTACGTTGATGCCCTAGATCCGGTCATCTTCTTCCTTGGCCGATTTCCACCGCCCGGCGTCGCCGCTGCCCCATCGCCGCCGGGCATTCCCCTGGCAAGCTTCACGGCACCAAGAGGAGTAATCCTGTGCAAGATTTGGGACCTCAAGACCGCTGTTGAAAAATCCGCCACTAAAGTACCTCAAGGTTGCCCCAGCTTATCACCCAGCCGCCGCCGCCGCTTCTGGCCGTCGGCTGTCCACCCAGGGTGCCCGAGGAGCTTTATTCCGGCCAGCCGCTGCCCGGAGCCGCCGGCGTTGGGTCTGGTTGTGACCGAGCCTCATCTGTGTTCAGCCTCTCACTGCTGCTTGCCTCAGATTGCACCTTGATCCCGAGTTGAACAAGGCTCGGCCAAACCGAGCCCTAGCTTTGTTGGAGATTGGATTACCTTGCTCCGGCAATCTTTCCGGCGGGTCTGCGATGCACCAGAGGTGAGCCCTCGACTCTGTTTATCCCCCTATACATGATGCTCATGCTAATTGCTGGTTAGAACAAGTAGTTAGGTTGGTTGACTAAGCTAGGTCTTGTGGACTTAGTTTTTATTGGGCCAACTTTGCCCTCGGGCCCCGTGCCAGCTCAAACTCATGAGCACGAGTTTTGTCGCGTCGAATCGAACGCGCCGTAATTTACGGCATAGTCAACGGCTTCCTGGTTTAGAAGAACGAGTCGAAACAACGGTTATAATAGCATCGTATTATTATAGTGTTGACGGGATGGGTATGAGTGAGTCTGTTTCTGATTTCAGTTTTTGTTCAGGGCCCAGCAGTTCAGCACCAGCCTCCCAGTAGTCTACGGGAGTCGGGATCGGCCTACATTGAGGTGGGTTTATCTTCGGTCCGGGCTTTATCTTTTCGGCCCTCTTGTTGCTTTAGTCCAGTCGGACACTTGTTCTTGATCTAGCCCTGATTATGCCTACATGTCTTATATTCCTAGATGATAGACATTTACTTGGACATTTCTTGTATATCTGTTCAGCAGTTCATATATCTCGGTACAGTTGATTTCATGGTCTGATCATGCCTGTTGATTGTTTATCACATTTTGATTATCATATCTGTTACCTTGTTATACTGCATTTATATCCAGAGATACTTGCTTTTACATTCTAGATATGCACGATATACCTATGATTGATTTATACAGACATCTGTTTCCCTGTTGGGATCTCGGCTTGTTGCCGACTACCCGGTCGTTGGACCGCGAGCTTGAGCATAGCATTATGATCGCCACGCACTGCTGCATGTACTTCACGTACACTGACGGTTTGGCCACCGTCATAGTGTTCTTTACCGATAAAGTGGTCTAGAGGAAGGACCCGTGAGCCCTTTGCATCGGGAATGCTTGGCATCTGTGAGTGCAGGGTTACATCAGCCAGATATGGTGCGGATCGGTGGCACTAGCCTGAGGTTCTGTGAGACCAATAGTGGCATTCTGATTGGGTACTTGAGTTTCTATTCTTGACGCATAACTTTTATTATCATATTCTGCCACATGTAGTTATTTATTCTGTACCCTATCTGCTCAGCTTCTTGCTTGATTATTTACAGTCATATCATGATTATCAGCATTTATTTGATATCTGCAGTTATACTCCTGTCATCATGCTTGATTATCTGCAGTAGACATTTCTACTTATTTCATCTTGTGATCAGTATACTTGACTATCAGTAGATCTATTGTCTGATTTTTCAGCTTCTGTTCAGTATATTTGACTATCAGTAGACCTGTTATTTGGTTATTCAGCTTTTATCCACTGACCAGTTACTATCCGCAGATTTTAGTATCCAGTTGGTACGATTAGCTATTTCTCGGCTCGTCGTGCCCACTGGGATACACTGTCGATGTATCTCACACCCCCTGGGTGACCATTTTTCAGGTCCGTCGGGTGGAGGGATGTCGGGACGTACGAGTGAGGTTGTCACGATAGAGCTGTCCCCCCGAGTATCATCACATCTTGGATTTGATCATTAGCAGTTTATTTTGTCATCATGATACATTAGTTTTGCTTTACATATTTTGAGGACTGTATGACTTATATAGATGTCTTGAACTGATTGGGTTTTATTATATTATTTAGTTTAAGTTGTACTTGAACTCTGATTGTTTGGTTTTGTACTTGCCGAGCCGTGCATGTATAGGGGAGACTCTGCCCGTTTGGTCGGAAGATTTCCTATCTATGTGGCGGTCTGTTACGCCCGGTTTTGCGAACTATGATTAAAATAATAATAATAATAATAATAAATAAATAAATAAATAAATAAATAAAATAGAGACTGGTTTTAAAACTCGGGGCGTCACATTTTTATTTTAAAGTCAACTAAAGAGAGAGAAAAGAAAAATAAAAACACAAATCTCAATACAAATCTAATAATAAAAATTCAAAGCACAAGTATGGATGGACTTGTGTTTTTTTAAAACATATAAACTCTACTATATATATATATATATATATATATATATATATATATATATATATATAGAGAGAGAGAGAGAGAGAGAGAGAGAGAGAGAGAGTAGAACTTATATACTTTCAAACGCACAAGCCTAACTATGCTTGTGAATTTTTTACTATTAAATTGTATTGAAATTTGTGCTATTATAAAGTCAACTAAAAAGAGAAAAAGAAAAGTAAATAGCACAAATCTCAATACAAATCCAATAGTAAAATATTCACAACCATATTTAAACTTGTGTTTTTGAAAGTATAATCCTAATATATATATATATATATATATATATATATATATATATATATATATAAATTAGGCTGGAATATTATCGATAGCACCAAGCTATATATTGGTGCTATCAAGTTTTTAGCTTTTTGGATTAAGGGATGTGTGGTTAGGATGATAGTAGTTCCCTAGGGTTTACTAGATGGTTGATTGAATAGTAAAAATTTTAGAAAACCACTATAATCACAACCGCACATCTTTTCATCCAAAGGTTGAAAACTTGATAGCACCAATTTCTTGGTGCTATCAATAGTATTCTAGCCGGACTATATATATAGGGTTAATTGCATACGGTTCCCTGTAAACATATCGAATAGCAGATATATCCTTACAAAGTTCGACTTTTTATATTTATCCTTTCAAAAATCCAACGTTATTCATATATATCCTTACCGTCTATCTTTGTTAGAAAAATCTAGTTAATTATAAGTTAAATACTTAATCTTGGTTCGTTAGTGAGCTAAATTTATCTTTTTACCCTTTCAGATATTTCTGTATTATTTTTTGGAGAAATATTTTTTAAAAGGCAAAACTGTCATTTCACATATAATCTGTTAAAAAATAAACAGTGAACTAACGATAATAAACCGGAAGGATATATATGAATAATTTAGGACTTTTGAAGGGATAAATATGAAAAGTTGAACTTTATAAAATATATTTGCTATTCGATATGTTTAAGGGAGCCGTATGCAATTAACCCATATATATATATATATATATATATATATATATATATATATATATATTCAAAGTGATTGAGATACCAATTATTTCCCTTTTGAAAAAACAGGAAGCTATTAAAAGGAGTTTGACACTATTGATACAATATCACTACATGTACAGGGAAACATGCAACGAATAATTAATTAATTAATTAATTAATTACACTCTCCAACAGTTTCTACATAGGATAAAGAAAGAGACAACAACTAAATACTATACTAGTCAATTGACCTAAATTAAGAACCAAAAATTGTTCACTCTCTTATTTCAATGCAGTGTGCTACGTACATTATGTTTGAATTAATGTTTTTGTTGCTTGATTAATGCCCCAACGGCTACTAAGTTTTGCATACGCTAAGCTTAAAAATAGTACAAATTTAATGCAGTTGTAGTAACTCCTCTATTGTTATCTAATTTGACTATTAATACACTGTTACTCATGTGTTACACACCTCATGGAAATATTAATTTACTTTATTTAGTTACCTTGTTTATTAAGTTTATTAACAAAAGAGAATATGATGGTTATAGTATTAGAAGCTAATTTATTTATAGTGTAATATTAGCAAATATTTATAAGTATTATAAAATTTAAAAAATTATTTTAAGATATTTTAAAATTTATAGTGTAATATTAGCAAATATTCATAAATATTTTAAAATTTTAAAAATATATATATATAAAAATTAAGTCATAAACTAGCCAATTCAAAATTGAACAATTTCAAGCTAAATTCGAACATGACTCGAAATTTGCTTGGAAAACAAAAAAATAAAAAAAATAAAAATTATTTCGAACGGCTCGAATTCGAGTCGAATTAAATTTCTCGTACATGCTTTATTCTGGCTCGAAATAAATTCGAACTGAATTCGAGCAAGTCGTAGTTTGCTCTTATTCCACTAATCAAAACTCAGAAACTCAAATTTGAAATTTCTCCGCGCAGCTTGTGTGATGACCTGGATCTCTGCAGAGCTGTGGTAGAGTCATTGGTGACTTCGGGGGAGCCTGTACTGTGTTTCGGGAGGTGTTGGTGCATGATTGGACACAGGTGTTGGACCTCGGGCTTTATTGGATCACTTGGGTAACCGGAAGACCCCGTCGGATGTTTAGAAGTGTTTTTGCGCAAATCGGATATCAAATTTGGACTCGGCGTGGAATTCGGATTGAAAATACCTTTCCGGGAGCCTCCGGCAAATTTTAGGATTGGAATTTGGCAAAACGGACGTCAATTCGGATTCAGCGCGCGAAAACGCTTCAGATGGACTATTTACTTGATTTTTTCGGGCTCGGACTGTTACTGTTCACGCCGGAACAGTGTTCCGGCGGCCGGCCGGCGGAGGCGGCGGCGGCGGGCAGCGCCGGCGGACGGCGGAGGGCGCTCGGGCAGGCGGCGCGCGGCCGCGGGCAGGCGCTGAGGGCGCAGGCAGGCGCGGCGGGGCGCGGGCAGGCGGCCGGTCCACGCGGCGGGCGTGCACCGAGCGGGGTGCCACGTGGCACGATCTTGTTGGGTGGCTCACAGCACCCGGTCCACGGATCAATTTTGGTGCATGGTGCACCGGCCGTGACACGTGGCAGTTTTGGTTGGTCGGTTCACAGCGCGCGGTCCACGGAGTTTTTAGGGTGCACGGTGGACCGACGGACACGTGGCAGCATTTGTTTGGCTCGGTGTTGTGCTCCCGGTCCACGCAAGCCGTGGAGCAGGTGCCGTACGCGACGTGCGGGCGGGAGCAGCGTGCGCGGTGCACGGGCGGTGCACAGTGGTTGGGGCCACGTGGCGCGTCACGGTTGGATGGTTCACGTGCACCGGGCGCAGGGAATTTTTTTTGAGGACACAGAGGGAATTATTTGAAAAGATTTTCTGGATTTCCCTTAAGTTGCATCCGAGGGCTCTTCAAGGGGGATTTTCGACCCCTTCGAGACCTCAGCTCGAAGGGGGTGTGAGAGGATGATTTCTTCCCCATGATGTGAGGATTAATCCTACCAAGTTTCAGATTTTCGGGTGGCACGGATTTCGAGATCTTGATTTTACGGCGCGGCGCGACGTTGCGTTTTCTGTGTTCTTCTTCAGCGCAACGACGGTGTTTTAGCTCTCCTGGTCTACCCCGAGCTCCTTCTTCTGTGATTCTTGCGCCGTTGGCTTCACGACAGGTAGATCTTCATCTTTCGTTTTGGTCGCGCATTCTGATTTTAACTCCTTGGCACGGATCCCGAGGCATTAATGTGACCCCTTTTTCTGTGAGGAATGTGAGGACAGCATCGGAGTATTTTGGCCATATCTTCGCGCACGAGCGTCTGATGGAGACGAGCTTATACAACTTTTTCATCTACGGATCGCAAGGAACGCGCTCGTATTTTTATTGGATTTTTATGAATTTTATTTCGAGGTGAAATTACTGTTTTCTCTGTGAACAGTAATCTGTCCTTAATACAGATTTTTGTATGAGTGTGCCCCCTTGCCGAATTTTTATCTTGATGTACAGAACTCGGATTTGGGCGTGCAAGGTACCGTTGCGAAGCTATCGACGCGAGGATCGCCGTGATATTTTTATTGGAATTTTCTGGGCACTTTCGGCAGGTGATAATTTAACAGTTTCGGATCCGAGGTTGTATGTGGTTATAAGAGCATTAATTGGGAGCCTATGTGTAATTAGTGAGCTTTGTGTTGTACCAGGATTATTGCGGGTGTGCTAAAATGGTGGGAGCAAGGATTTGGAGTTTTTGGTATTTTCAGCTGTACGGATTGGGACAGTTGCACTTCAGGTGGGTGGTTGTTGCTTGGTTCTTACCTCTATTTGACATGCTCACTAGGATATTAGAGTGACCCCTTTACTTGGACATCTTGATTAATCATAATCGGGGTTGGGTTTGCATGCCTGTGTGGGGATTGGGTTGCTATGTTAGCGTTTAACCTTGCATGTGGAATGGAATATTTATTTTGGACTATTTGATTATCCTGTTAGTGGTTGGTACTATTTGAGGATTTTATGACATGCATAGGTGGATAGTGATGCTATTTATGGAACATGGATTATAGACATGTGTGGTTGGATAATGTTTTAGCATGATGGTTATATCTATGCGGATTATTAATTGTTACACATGTGGAACCACTATTGAACACCTTTTCCTTTATTTCCTTGAGAACACTTGCATGCTTGTATGGACATCTAGATAGGCCATCTTTTATCGCTACACTTTCATGCTGGAACTTGACTTAGGAGAAACCTTGTTTGCTTCTTTTCTCCTTTTCCTTAGTCAGGTGGTTCTTGTTGCTCGGGTTTGAGCAGGGGTTTGGGTTAGTGTAGCCGGGGCCTGGATTGTGGATTATGGGTTTTGGCGGCGACCGCGGATATTGGGCGGTTGACCGGATGTCGGTTATAGGACATCGGTGATAGGGCATGATTATGGACTACGGGGTTTTGTGGCAACCGCGGATAGTAGGCGGTTGACCAGATGTCGGATGTGACATGATTGTGATTGTGGGTTATTCCGGCTACCGCGGATATTGGGCGGTTGACCGGAGGTCGGTTGTTAAACCTGGTCGTGGATTTTGGGGTATTGCGGCAATCGCGGATTTTGGGCGATTGACCGAATGGTTACTTTTGCATCTGATTGGGAATCAGTTTTCTTTTAGTGGAGGTTGTGTTCCACTGGGGCTTTATTGTTGTGATCCAGTCCTGCTTTTATCACACCGCGCGGTTATTGCCCGGTGATGCTTTATTACACCGGCGCGGTTATTGCCCGGTGATGCTTTCCTCGTGTGGGTCGCTCCCCTCGAGTTCCCCTCCGGAGGCCGGGGTCGGACAGTTATTGACGGTTTTGCTATCACATCGGCGCGGCTTTTTGCCCGATGATGAGGGCGGCAGCAGGAGTTTTGCTATCACATCGGCGCGGCTTTCTTGCCCGATGATGAGGGCGGTACAGATTGGGTTCATCTGGGATGGTTGGTTATTGTTTCTTATGGTTATTCCAGTCTAGGACTGCATTTTAGAGGCATAGTAGTGGTAGATCTCCCTTTTTCAGCAGTTTCATTTCTTACCACTCTTCTTTCCTTTTCGCCTCTGGTAGACCTAGTGGGTGTGTCGAGTTTGAGGTTTTACCCACTAGGGGAGGCTACTGGTTTACTAGTAGTTCTCACCCCCATTCTTCTTTCCTCTTTTTTCTTCTTCCTTGTTTTGCAGAGTCTTCTGCGGGTGCTACTGGACTTTCAGTGGCGGGTCGAGGAGAGAGGACGGCTGTGTAGATAGATCTCGAGGCAGGATGAGCGTGTTAGCTGGACTGTTGGTGTACCCAGGTTTTCCTCAGACGGTTGTACTTTCACTTTTGGGACTGGCTTTTGCCAGCAGGTTGTATTTATTTATTGTGAGCTGGGAGAGACTGATGTATCATTTATACAGATGTATTGTATTTTATTTCCAGCTTCAGTCTGAGATGTATTAGTTTTAGTTCAGCTCTGTTTTTATTGCTCTTTTATTATATCTTTTATATCTGAGCAGGTTGTTGACGCTTCGTGTACGCGGGAAATACCGTGTGCACGGCGGATCTGTAGACGGGCCCGGGTTCTGGTTTACACCCGGGGCGTGACAGATTAAGTTGGTATCAGATAGCTTAGGGATAGGTCAGTTGGGACTTAGGAAACCCTAGGCTTATGGCGGGCCCTAGGATGTTAGGGTGTGAGAGACGCGACATTTTGCGAAAGTCGGTGATTTATTTATTTGACTCTTCCTGTGAGTGAAGAGGGATCGACATATCCCTATTTTTGTTGGACAGTTATGTTGGCTGCAGACAACATAAAGTTACAAAAATAGGGGGATGTCTTTGACTTTCGCTAGATTGGGTCGAGTGTTGGGGGTGTGCGGATTTGCGGTTTTGTCGTGGTGAGCGGGGG
>CM054943.1:22723075-22743075 GCA_029168755.2 Tillandsia fasciculata
CAACGCGCGTAGGAAAGGTTCGGCGCACAGGAGGTTCGGCGCACAGGAGGTTCGGAGCCCAGCATAGGAGCACCCAAAGCATAAAACGACGCCACATCAGCGAAATCAACAACAGCACGACACGTCACCCTAACAAACTGGGAAATAGTTATTGTATATTGATGATCACATGCACAGGACATGATACAGTAACAGAGGGTCTGAGAAAAATAAAAACTAAAAACTGTAGAATACCTAAGTAATAAAACTTAAAACTGTAGAGAGAGAGAGAGAGAGGAGAGAGAGAGAGGAGAGAGAGAGAATTGAGTTCATATATTTTAAAAAGTATTTAAGTTATTAGTTCTAGTAGATTTTTTAGTTTTTTAAAAAAATATGAGTAGTTAAATAATAGTGGCCCTTGGGTTAAGTTAATGATTGGTGGAATGAAATGATCTAAGAAATGAAATTACTCAAAGTAATAGATCTAACGGTAGAAAACTTATAAACATCCATTATTTGGTGCTTGTACAAATATATATATATATATTATATATATATATATATATATATATATACTACTTTCAAAACTACGAGCCTAACTATACTTGTAATTTTTTACCATTAGATTGTATTGACATATGTGTTATTATACTTTCTTTCTCTTTAATTGACTCTACATCAACACAAATCTCAATACAAATTAAATGATAAAAAATTTACAAGTATAATTGGGTTTGTGTTTTTGAAAATATATAAGCTCTACCAAAATTTCAAGTATAATTGGACTTGGTGCTACCAAGTTTCCAGCTCTTGGATGAAAGAATGTGTGGTTGGAATTATAATGGTCCCTGAAATTTTTACTATTCAACCAACCACCCACTAAATCCTAGGGGACCACTATCATTCTAACCACACATTTTTTAATCCAATAGCTAAAAAGTTGATAGCACCAATGGCTTGGTACTATCGATAGTATTCCAGCCTAATATATATATATATATATATATATATATATATATATATATATATATATATATATATATATATATATATATATATATATTAGCTTATATATTTTTAAAAGTACAAGCCAATTTCTAATTGTAAATTTTTTACCATTGAATTTATATTGAGATTTATTTTTGTAATAATCAGGATTTTTATTTTTAAATAAATAAAAGGAAAAAAAATAAAATTCAAGTTGATTTTGAATTCAAAAGAGCAAAATGACCTAATTGATCATTTGCCGGTGTGCAAGTTGCACAGTTTACGAGACGAAAATATCACTTTCCAAATCCAAGCCTGATCTCGGAAATCCGAGATCACCAGTACGACCGTCTCGTCGAACTGATAGGAAATGATATTGATCAAATTTCGATACGACGGTCGGATCTTCCAGAAATCAGCGAAGAAGCGGGCGGGACCCGCAACTTAAGTGAATAATGGAGTTGAACAGTAATGAACAGTAGTCTCTGATTTTAATTCCCTTCGGTAACAACGATGACCAATCCACTGTCTGGACTCTGAACATAGCGATTCAGGTAGCCATTTTAATCGGCTTCATCGATCTGAGCACAATGGCACTGGCAGAATTTCCGTTTGACGACCCTAGAGTCTCGAAAAGCGTGAAATACAGCAAAAAATGCAATATTTTATGCGAAAACCCTGCATTTCATGCTCCGAAATCCGTGCCACTTCATGGAGAAGGACTTAAGTGTGAAACAAAGTTGTTGTACGGGACTTGGCTTGAAATAGCAAAAGTTGAGGGGCTTATTTGCATATTGTTACATGCAATACATAAAATGCATTAAGCTCTCTTGGAAACCCTAGCAACCAGAACCCTATGCACCCAGCTGCCTCCATCCGACCTTCTACCTCCCTCTGAGTGTCCCTTCCCGACGTTACGCCATCGGCCGCCGCCGTCTCGTCGCCGGATAGGAAGAAGAATCAAGGGAACCTCTTAGATCTCGGTTTGGGAGGTAAGGGTTGCTCCCAGAGGACTTGAGTTGCTCTAAGCTTCATCTGGAAACTCCTCTGTGAGTTGTGACCCGTGCCGAGGCTTCCCGGCACCCAGCCCCGCCGCGCGCGCGCCGGGGAGGATTTCTTCTTCTTTTTTTGTTTTCCGACAAGGTGAGGTCATGACTTTCCTTAGTTTTTGTAGGGTCTTGATCCCATGCAGTCTCCTCCTGACATCTAGAGCACTCTCTCTGTGAAGTGGTAGGTGTTGCCGTGCTCCAGTTGCCGGCGGGTGAGAGAGGATCGCCGGAAACCTAATATCGGGCCAGATCTATTCCCGAGTTCCATCCAACGGTTGGAATCGAGATCAATCACGTTGGAACTCTTCCTATGACCGACTGCAACGCCTCCACAAAATTTGAGGACCATCGGACGTGGATCGGGGCCGTACGTTGATGCCCTAGATCCGGTCATCTTCTTCCTTGGCCGATTTCCACCGCCCGGCGTCGCCGCTGCCCCATCGCCGCCGGGCATTCCCCTGGCAAGCTTCACGGCACCAAGAGGAGTAATCCTGTGCAAGATTTGGGACCTCAAGACTGCTGTTGAAAGATCCGCCATTAAAGCACCTCGAGGTTGCCCGAGCTTATCACCTAGCCGCCGCCGCCGCTTCTGGCCGTCGGCTGTCCACCCAGGGTGGCCGAGGAGCTTTATTCCGGCTAGCCGCCGCCCGGAGCCGCCGGCGTTGGGTCTGGTCGTGACCGAGCCTCATCTCTGTTCAGCCTCTCACTGCTGCTTGCCTCAAATTGCACCTTGATCCCGAGTTGAACAAGGCTGCCAAACCGAGCCCAAGCTTTGTTAGAGATTGGATTACCTTGCTCCGGCAATCTTTCCGGCGGGTCTGCGATGCACCAGAGGTGAGCCCTCGACTCTGTTTATCCCCCTATACATGATGCTCATGCTAATTGCTGGTTAGAACAAGTAGTTAGGTTGGTTGACTAAGCTAGGTCTTGTGGACTTAGTTTTTATTGGGCCAACTTTGCCCTCGGGCCCCGTGCCAGCTCAAACTCATGAGCACGAGTTTTGTCGCGTCGAATCGAACGCGCCGTAATTTACGGCATAGTCAACGGCTTCCTGGTTTAGAAGAACGAGTCGAAACAACGGTTATAATAGCATCGTATTATTATAGTGTTGACGGGATGGGTATGAGTGAGTCTGTTTCTGATTTCAGTTTTTGTTCAGGGCCCAGCAGTTCAGCACCAGCCTCCCAGTAGTCTACGGGAGTCGGGATCGGCCTACATTGAGGTGGGTTTATCTTCGGTCCGGGCTTTATCTTTTCGGCCCTCTTGTTGCTTTAGTCCAGTCGGACACTTGTTCTTGATCTAGCCCTGATTATGCCTACATGTCTTATATTCCTAGATGATAGACATTTACTTGGACATTTCTTGTATATCTGTTCAGCAGTTCATATATCTCGGTACAGTTGATTTCATGGTCTGATCATGCCTGTTGATTGTTTATCACATTTTGATTATCATATCTGTTACCTTGTTATACTGCATTTATATCCAGAGATACTTGCTTTTACATTCTAGATATGCACGATATACCTATGATTGATTTATACAGACATCTGTTTCCCTGTTGGGATCTCGGCTTGTTGCCGACTACCCGGTCGTTGGACCGCGAGCTTGAGCATAGCATTATGATCGCCACGCACTGCTGCATGTACTTCACGTACACTGACGGTTTGGCCACCGTCATAGTGTTCTTTACCGATAAAGTGGTCTAGAGGAAGGACCCGTGAGCCCTTTGCATCGGGAATGCTTGGCATCTGTGAGTGCAGGGTTACATCAGCCAGATATGGTGCGGATCGGTGGCACTAGCCTGAGGTTCTGTGAGACCAATAGTGGCATTCTGATTGGGTACTTGAGTTTCTATTCTTGACGCATAACTTTTATTATCATATTCTGCCACATGTAGTTATTTATTCTGTACCCTATCTGCTCAGCTTCTTGCTTGATTATTTACAGTCATATCATGATTATCAGCATTTATTTGATATCTGCAGTTATACTCCTGTCATCATGCTTGATTATCTGCAGTAGACATTTCTACTTATTTCATCTTGTGATCAGTATACTTGACTATCAGTAGATCTATTGTCTGATTTTTCAGCTTCTGTTCAGTATATTTGACTATCAGTAGACCTGTTATTTGGTTATTCAGCTTTTATCCACTGACCAGTTACTATCCGCAGATTTTAGTATCCAGTTGGTACGATTAGCTATTTCTCGGCTCGTCGTGCCCACTGGGATACACTGTCGATGTATCTCACACCCCCTGGGTGACCATTTTTCAGGTCCGTCGGGTGGAGGGATGTCGGGACGTACGAGTGAGGTTGTCACGATAGAGCTGTCCCCCCGAGTATCATCACATCTTGGATTTGATCATTAGCAGTTTATTTTGTCATCATGATACATTAGTTTTGCTTTACATATTTTGAGGACTGTATGACTTATATAGATGTCTTGAACTGATTGGGTTTTATTATATTATTTAGTTTAAGTTGTACTTGAACTCTGATTGTTTGGTTTTGTACTTGCCGAGCCGTGCATGTATAGGGGAGACTCTGCCCGTTTGGTCGGAAGATTTCCTATCTATGTGGCGGTCTGTTACGCCCGGTTTTGCGAACTATGATTAAAATAATAATAATAATAATAATAAATAAATAAATAAATAAATAAATAAATAAAATAGAGACTGGTTTTAAAACTCGGGGCGTCACATTTTTATTGTAAAGTCAACTAAAGAGAGAGAAAGAAAAAATAAAAACACAAATCTCAATACAAATCTAATAATAAAAAATTCAAAGCACAAGTATGGATGGACTTGTGTTTTTTAAAACATATAAACTCTACTATATATATATATATATATATATATATATATATATATATATATAGAGAGAGAGAGAGAGAGAGAGAGAGAGAGAGAGAGAGAGAGTAGAACTTATATACTTTCAAACGCACAAGCCTAACTATGCTTGTGAATTTTTTACTATTAAATTTGTATTGAAATTTGTGCTATTATAAAGTCAACTAAAAAGAGAAAAAGAAAAAGTAAATAGCACAAATCTCAATACAAATCCAATAGTAAAATATTCACAACCATATTTAAACTTGTGTTTTTGAAAGTATAATCCTAATATAATATATATATATATATATATATATATATATATATATATATATAAAAATTAGGCTGGAATATTATCGATAGCACCAAGCTATATATTGGTGCTATCAAGTTTTTAGCTTTTTGGATTAAGGGATGTGTGGTTAGGATGATAGTAGTTCCCTAGGGTTTACTAGATGGTTGATTGAATAGTAAAAATTTTAGAAAACCACTATAATCACAACCGCACATCTTTTCATCCAAAGGTTGAAAACTTGATAGCACCAATTTCTTGGTGCTATCAATAGTATTCTAGCCGGACTATATATATAGGGTTAATTGCATACGGTTCCCTGTAAACATATCGAATAGCAGATATATCCTTACAAAGTTCGACTTTTTATATTTATCCTTTCAAAAATCCAACGTTATTCATATATATCCTTACCGTCTATCTTTGTTAGAAAAATCTAGTTAATTATAAGTTAAATACTTAATCTTGGTTCGTTAGTGAGCTAAATTTATCTTTTTACCCTTTCCAGATATTTCTGTATTATTTTTTGGAGAAATATTTTTTAAAAGGCAAAACTGTCATTTCACATATAATCTGTTAAAAAATAAACAGTGAACTAACGATAATAAACCGGAAGGATATATATGAATAATTTAGGACTTTTGAAGGGATAAATATGAAAAGTTGAACTTTATAGAAATATATTTGCTATTCGATATGTTTAAGGGAGCCGTATGCAATTAACCCATATATATATATATATATATATATATATATATATATATATATATATTCAAAAGTGATTGAGATACCAATTATTTCCCTTTTGAAAAAAACAGGAAGCTATTAAAAGGAGTTTGACACTATTGATACAATATCACTACATGTACAGGGAAACATGCAACGAATAATTAATTAATTAATTAATTAATTACACTCTCCAACAGTTTCTACATAGGATAAAGAAAGAGACAACAACTAAATACTATACTAGTCAATTGACCTAAATTAAGAACCAAAAATTGTTCACTCTCTTATTTCAATGCAGTGTGCTACGTACATTATGTTTGAATTAATGTTTTTGTTGCTTGATTAATGCCCCAACGGCTACTAAGTTTTGCATACGCTAAGCTTAAAAATAGTACAAATTTAATGCAGTTGTAGTAACTCCTCTATTGTTATCTAATTTGACTATTAATACACTGTTACTCATGTGTTACACACCTCATGGAAATATTAATTTACTTTATTTAGTTACCTTGTTTATTAAGTTTATTAACAAAAAGAGAATATGATGGTTATAGTATTAGAAGCTAATTTATTTATAGTGTAATATTAGCAAATATTTATAAGTATTATAAAATTTAAAAAATTATTTTAAGATATTTTAAAATTTATAGTGTAATATTAGCAAATATTCATAAATATTTTAAAATTTTAAAAATATATATATATAAAAAATTAAGTCATAAACTAGCCAATTCAAAATTGAACAATTTCAAGCTAAATTCGAACATGACTCGAAATTTGCTTGGAAAACAAAAAAAATAAAAAAAATAAAAAATTATTTCGAACGGCTCGAATTCGAGTCGAATTAAATTTCTCGTACATGCTTTATTCTGGCTCGAAATAAATTCGAACTGAATTCGAGCAAGTCGTAGTTTGCTCTTATTCCACTAATCAAAACTCAGAAACTCAAATTTGAAATTTCTCCGCGCAGCTTGTGTGATGACCTGGATCTCTGCAGAGCTGTGGTAGAGTCATTGGTGACTTCGGGGGAGCCTGTACTGTGTTTCGGGAGGTGTTGGTGCATGATTGGACACAGGTGTTGGACCTCGGGCTTTATTGGATCACTTGGGTAACCGGAAGACCCCGTCGGATGTTTAGAAGTGTTTTTGCGCAAATCGGATATCAAATTTGGACTCGGCGTGGAATTCGGATTGAAAATACCTTTCCGGGAGCCTCCGGCAAATTTTAGGATTGGAATTTGGCAAAACGGACGTCAAATTCGGATTCAGCGCGCGAAAACGCTTCAGATGGACTATTTACTTGATTTTTTCGGGCTCGGGTTACTGTTCACGCCGGAACAGTGTTCCCGGCGGCCGGCCGGCGGAGGCGGCGGCGGCGGGCAGCGCCGGCGGACGGCGGAGGGCGCTCGGGCAGGCGGCGCGCGGCCGCGGGCAGGCGCTGAGGGCGCAGGCAGGCGCGGCGGGGGCGCGGGCAGGCGGCCGGTCCACGCGGCGGGCGTGCACCGAGCGGGGTGCCACGTGGCACGATCTTGTTGGGTGGCTCACAGCACCCGGTCCACGGATCAATTTTGGTGCATGGTGCACCGGCCGTGACACGTGGCAGGTTTTGGTTGGTCGGTTCACAGCGCGCGGTCCACGGAGTTTTTAGGGTGCACGGTGGACCGACGGACACGTGGCAGCATTTGTTTGGCTCGGTGTTGTGCTCCCGGTCCACGCAAGCCGTGGAGCAGGTGCCGTACGCGACGTGCGGGCGGGAGCAGCGTGCGCGGTGCACGGGCGGTGCACAGTGGTTGGGGCCACGTGGCGCGTCACGGTTGGATGGTTCACGTGCACCGGGCGCAGGGAATTTTTTTTGAGGACACAGAGGGAATTATTTGAAAAGATTTTCTGGATTTCCCTTAAGTTGCATCCGAGGGCTCTTCAAGGGGGATTTTCGACCCCTTCGAGACCTCAGCTCGAAGGGGGTGTGAGAGGATGATTTCTTCCCCATGATGTGAGGATTAATCCTACCAAGTTTCAGATTTTCGGGTGGCACGGATTTCGAGATCTTGATTTTACGGCGCGGCGCGACGTTGCGTTTTCTGTGTTCTTCTTCAGCGCAACGACGGTGTTTTAGCTCTCCTGGTCTACCCCGAGCTCCTTCTTCTGTGATTCTTGCGCCGTTGGCTTCACGACAGGTAGATCTTCATCTTTCGTTTTGGTCGCGCATTCTGATTTTAACTCCTTGGCACGGATCCCGAGGCATTAATGTGACCCCTTTTTCTGTGAGGAATGTGAGGACAGCATCGGAGTATTTTGGCCATATCTTCGCGCACGAGCGTCTGATGGAGACGAGCTTATACAACTTTTTCATCTACGGATCGCAAGGAACGCGCTCGTATTTTTATTGGATTTTTATGAATTTTATTTCGAGGTGAAATTACTGTTTTCTCTGTGAACAGTAATCTGTCCTTAATACAGATTTTTGTATGAGTGTGCCCCCTTGCCGAATTTTTATCTTGATGTACAGAACTCGGATTTGGGCGTGCAAGGTACCGTTGCGAAGCTATCGACGCGAGGATCGCCGTGATATTTTTATTGGAATTTTCTGGGCACTTTCGGCAGGTGATAATTTAACAGTTTCGGATCCGAGGTTGTATGTGGTTATAAGAGCATTAATTGGGAGCCTATGTGTAATTAGTGAGCTTTGTGTTGTACCAGGATTATTGCGGGTGTGCTAAAATGGTGGGAGCAAGGATTTGGAGTTTTTGGTATTTTCAGCTGTACGGATTGGGACAGTTGCACTTCAGGTGGGTGGTTGTTGCTTACCTCTATTTTGACATGCTCACTAGGAATATTAGAGTGACCCCTTTACTTGGACATCTTGATTAATCATAATCGGGGTTGGGTTATGCATGCCTGTGGGGATTGGGTTGCTATGTTAGCGTTTAACCTTGCATGTGGAATGGAATATTTATTTTGGACTATTTGATTATCCTGTTAGTGGTTGGTACTATTTGAGGATTTTATGACATGCATAGGTGGATAGTGATGCTTATTTATGGAACATGGATTATAGACATGTGTGGTTGGATAATGTTTTAGCATGATGGTTATATCTATGCGGAATTATTAATTGTTACACATGTGGAACCACTGTTGAACACCTTTTCCTTTATTTCCTTGAGAACACTTGCATGCTTGTATGGACATCTAGATAGGCCATCTTTTATCGCTACACTTTCATGCTGGAACTTGACTTAGGAGAAACCTTGTTTGCTTCTTTTCTCCTTTTCCTTAGTCAGGTGGTTCTTGTTGCTCGGGTTTGAGCAGGGGTTTGGGTTAGTGTAGCCGGGGGCCTGGATTGTGGATTATGGGTTTTGGCGGCGACCGCGGATATTGGGCGGTTGACCGGATGTCGGTTATAGGACATCGGTGATAGGGCATGATTATGGACTACGGGGTTTTGTGGCAACCGCGGATAGTAGGCGGTTGACCAGATGTCGGATGTGGGACATGATTGTGATTGTGGGTTATTCCGGCTACCGCGGATATTGGGCGGTTGACCGGAGGTCGGTTGTTAAACCTGGTCGTGGATTTTGGGGTATTGCGGCAATCGCGGATTTTGGGCGATTGACCGAATGGTTACTTTTGCATCTGATTGGGAATCAGTTTTCTTTTAGTGGAGGGTTGTGTTCCACTGGGGCTTTATTGTTGTGATCCAGTCCTGCTTTTATCACACCGGCGCGGTTATTGCCCGGTGATGCTTTTATTACACCGGCGCGGTCGTTGCCCGGTGATGCTTTCCTCGTGTGGGTCGCTCCCCTCGAGTTCCCCTCCGGAGGCCGGGGTCGGACGGTTATTGACGGTTTTGCTATCACATCGGCGCGGCTTTTTGCCCGATGATGAGGGCGGCAGCAGGAGTTTTGCTATCACATCGGCGCGGCTTTCTTGCCCGATGATGAGGGCGGTACAGATTGGGTTCATCTGGGATGGTTGGTTATTGTTTCTTATGGTTATTCCAGTCTAGGACTGCATTTTAGAGGCATAGTAGTGGTAGATCTCCCTTTTTCAGCAGTTTCATTTCTTACCACTCTTCTTTCCCCTTTTGCCTCTGGTAGACCTAGTGGGTGTGTCGGAGTTTGAGGTTTTACCCACTAGGGGAGGCTACTGGTTTACTAGTAGTTCTCACCCCCATTCTTCTTTCCTCTTTTTCTTCTTCCTTGTTTTGCAGAGTCTTCTGTGGGTGCTACTGGACTTTCAGTGGCGGGTCGAGGAGAGAGGACGGCTGTGTAGATAGATCTCGAGGCAGGATGAGCGTGTTAGCTGGACTGTTGGTGTACCCAGGTTTTCCTCAGACGGTTGTACTTTCACTTTTGGGACTGGCTTTTGCCAGCAGGTTGTATTTATTTATTGTGAGCTGGGAGAGACTGATGTATCATTTATACAGATGTATTGTATTTTATTTCCAGCTTCAGTCTGAGATGTATTAGTTTTAGTTCAGCTCTGTTTTTATTGCTCTTTTATTATATCTTTTTTATCTGAGCAGGTTGTTGACGCTTCGTGTACGCGGGAAATACCGTGTGCACGGCGGATCTGTAGACGGGCCCGGGTTCCGGTTTACACCCGGGGCGTGACAGATTAAGTTGGTATCAGAGCTTAGGGATAGGTCAGTCGGGACTTAGGAAACCCTAGGCTTATGGCGGGCCCTAGGATGTTAGGGTGTGAGAGACGTGACATTTTGCGAAAGTCGGTGATTTATTTATTTGACTCTTCCTGTGAGTGAAGAGGGATCGACATATCCTATTTTTGTTGGACAGTTATGTTGGCTGCAGACAACATAAAGTTACAAAAATAGGGGTATGTCTTTGACTTTCGCTAGATTGGGTCGAGTGTTGGGGTGTGCTGATTTGCGGTTTTGTCGTGGTGAGCGGTGTCTCCCCGACGTTGGGCCCTGACCCGGGTGCACCTTGGTGTGGCAGTTGGGTCTGGGCTGGTTGTTTCGGGCCGGATACCCAGATTGGGGTCTGAGGGCTCCGGACCCGAAGGGTAGTGGTGTTGGGTGGCAGATCAGCAACGCAGTGGCACAGTTGTCGGAGCAGTGGCACAGTTGTCGGAGCAGTGGCACAGTTGTCGGAGCAGTGGCACAGTTGTCGGAGCAGCGCAGTGGCACAGTTGTCGGAGCAGTGGCACAGTTGTCGGAGTAGCGAGTAGCCCCTCCGTGCCGACGTTTAGTGTTGAGGCACCGAGGCAGGGTGGATAGTTGACAGCGGGTAAGCTGTAGGATTGCATTGAAGGAGTGAGCCAGATTTGGCGGATGAGTTGCCCCGATTAGTGGGATTGAGAATGGAGCCTTTGGAGGCAGGGTCTTGTTCGGTGGGGGATTGAGAGTACTAGGGACGCCTCATTGGAGTAGGCGCCGGGTAGGGAGCGTGGCATTGTAGTTCCTTTGGATTGGGGGGATCTGCCGCCTGAGGTGAGTTCGGATTGAGGCGCTTGGCGCCGGGTGTTGGAGGACAGGTCAGTCGGATGAGGCATTCCCGATTTCTTTTCCTGGATAGTGGATTTTGAGACCGTCAGATCACATGGGTTCCAGCGGTTAGTGTGGTGGTAGGTTTGAGTTGTTCCGGGCTCTTGGGTTCGTATCTTTTGATACGAGAGGATTTCCCTCCGTGGTGGGTAGTGCTTTTGCTTCATTGCTTGGGTTAGGGGTAGGACGGTTACCAGGTGTTCGGGAGGTCATATTCCCGATCTGCGGCACGTGGGGGAGAGTTGTTGGTCCTGCCCGGTGCAGCTTGAGTCCTGGATTTTGCCGGTAGACCTGAGGGTCTTGACTCAGCTGCGGGATGTTGTTGTGGTACCTGTTGGGCTGGCTGGTTCGGTTTTCTTTCGCGGCGGCTGATTATGCCGTGAGGACGGTTTTCGTGGGGAGCCAGGCCCGGAGGTATTGGTGTACTTGGGTTGCTTGAGGGTTATCTTCGCCTCTATGGTTTTGATTTTGTGCGTGAGGCGGATGTTTCGCAGTGGTTGAGTAGCCTTTTTGGCTGGTGTGGTTGAGGGACTTGCATTGGATATCGCGGGAAGTAAAGAGGTGCTTGGATCGAGCTAGTGTGCCGATGGGCTTGTGGTTGGATTATCTGAGGCTGAGGAGGAGCGGATGCGTATACCGATGTGGACTACTTGGTAGCTCGAGCGGTTAGTCCAGCTGTACTTGGTTGAGGTAGTACGGATTCCTGGAGTGCCCACCTTTATTTTATTCTTGTTAGAGACCCGAGGATTGTATCGTGTCCCTGGAGGAGGTATTTGACAGCTTTGGGAGCTTGAGTGGAGGATGATCGGATATTTACCCCCTCTATTTGGTTGAGATTCCGTGTTGAGGAACGACTTTAGTTTCGAGGACGAAACTTTCTTTTAGTGGGGGAGGATGTGATGACCTGGATCTCTGCAGAGCTGTGGTAGAGTCATTGGTGACTTCGGGGGAGCCTGTACTGTGTTTCGGGAGGTGTTGGTGCATGATTGGACACAGGTGTTGGACCTCGGGCTTTATTGGATCACTTGGGTAACCGGAAGACCCCGTCGGATGTTTAGAAGTGTTTTTGCGCAAATCGGATATCAAATTTGGACTCGGCGTGGAATTCGGATTGAAAATACCTTTCCGGGAGCCTCCGGCAAATTTTAGGATTGGAATTTGGCAAAACGGACGTCAAATTCGGATTCAGCGCGCGAAAACGCTTCAGATGGACTATTTACTTGATTTTTTCGGGCTCGGGTTACTGTTCACGCCGGAACAGTGTTCCCGGCGGCGCGCCGGCGGAGGCGGCGGCGGCGGGCAGCGCCGGCGGACGGCGGAGGGCGCTCGGGGGGCGCTCGGGGCGGCGCGCGCTGAGGGCCGCGGGCAGGCGCGGAGGGGCGCGGGCAGGCGGCCGGTCCACGCGGCGGGCGTGCACCGAGCGGGGTGCCACGTGGCACGATCTTGTTGGGTGGCTCACAGCACCGGTCCACGGATCAATTTTGGTGCATGGTGCACCGGCCGTGACACGTGGCAGGTTTTGGTTGGTCGGTTCACAGCGCGCGGTCCACGGAGTTTTTAGGGTGCACGGTGGACCGACGGACACGTGGCAGCATTTGTTTGGCTCGGTGTTGTGCTCCCGGTCCACGCAAGCCGTGGAGCAGGTGCCGTACGCGACGTGCGGGAGGGAGCAGCGTGCGCGGTGCACGGGCGGTGCACAGTGGTTGGGGCCACGTGGCGCGTCACGGTTGGATGGTTCACGTGCACCGGGCGCAGGGAATTTTTTTTGAGGACACAGAGGGAATTATTTGAAAAGATTTTCTGGATTTCCCTTAAGTTGCATCCGAGGGCTCTTCAAGGGGGATTTTCGACCCCTTCGAGACCTCAGCTCGAAGGGGGTGTGAGAGGATGATTTCTTCCCCATGATGTGAGGATTAATCCTACCAAGTTTCAGATTTTCGGGTGGCACGGATTTCGAGATCTTGATTTTACGGCGCGGCGCGACGTTGCGTTTTCTGTGTTCTTCTTCAGCGCAACGACGGTGTTTTAGCTCTCCTGGTCTACCCCGAGCTCCTTCTTCTGTGATTCTTGCGCCGTTGGCTTCACGACAGGTAGATCTTCATCTTTCGTTTTGGTCGCGCATTCTGATTTTAACTCCTTGGCACGGATCCCGAGGCATTAATGTGACCCCTTTTTCTGTGAGGAATGTGAGGACAGCATCGGAGTATTTTGGCCATATCTTCGCGCACGAGCGTCTGATGGAGACGAGCTTATACAACTTTTTCATCTACGGATCGCAAGGAACGCGCTCGTATTTTTATTGGATTTTTATGAATTTTATTTCGAGGTGAAATTACTGTTTTCTCTGTGAACAGTAATCTGTCCTTAATACAGATTTTTGTATGAGTGTGCCCCTTGCCGAATTTTTATCTTGATGTACAGAACTCGGATTTGGGCGTGCAAGGTACCGTTGCGAAGCTATCGACGCGAGGATCGCCGTGATATTTTTATTGGAATTTTCTGGGCACTTTCGGCAGGTGATAATTTAACAGTTTCGGATCCGAGGTTGTATGTGGTTATAAGAGCATTAATTGGGAGCCTATGTGTAATTAGTGAGCTTTGTGTTGTACCAGGATTATTGCGGGTGTGCTAAAATGGTGGGAGCAAGGATTTGGAGTTTTTGGTATTTTCAGCTGTACGGATTGGGACAGTTGCACTTCAGGTGGGTGGTTGTTGCTTACCTCTATTTTGACATGCTCACTAGGAATATTAGAGTGACCCCTTTACTTGGACATCTTGATTAATCATAATCGGGGTTGGGTTATGCATGCCTGTGTGGGGATTGGGTTGCTATGTTAGCGTTTAACCTTGCATGTGGAATGGAATATTTATTTTGGACTATTTGATTATCCTGTTAGTGGTTGGTACTATTTGAGGATTTTATGACATGCATAGGTGGATAGTGATGCTTTATTATGGAACATGGATTATAGACATGTGTGGTTGGATAATGTTTTAGCATGATGGTTATATCTATGCGGAATTATTAATTGTTACACATGTGGAACCACTGTTGAACACCTTTTCCTTTATTTCCTTGAGAACACTTGCATGCTTGTATGGACATCTAGATAGGCCATCTTTTATCGCTACACTTTCATGCTGGAACTTGACTTAGGAGAAACCTTGTTTGCTTCTTTTCTCCTTTTCCTTAGTCAGGTGGTTCTTGTTGCTCGGGTTTGAGCAGGGGTTTGGGTTAGTGTAGCCGGGGGCCTGGATTGTGGATTATGGGTTTTGGCGGCGACCGCGGATATTGGGCGGTTGACCGGATGTCGGTTATAGGACATCGGTGATAGGGCATGATTATGGACTACGGGGTTTTGTGGCAACCGCGGATAGTAGGCGGTTGACCAGATGTCGGATGTGGGACATGATTGTGATTGTGGGTTATTCCGGCTACCGCGGATATTGGGCGGTTGACCGGAGGTCGGTTGTTAAACCTGGTCGTGGATTTTGGGGTATTGCGGCAATCGCGGATTTTGGGCGATTGACCGAATGGTTACTTTTGCATCTGATTGGGAATCAGTTTTCTTTTAGTGGAGGGTTGTGTTCCACTGGGGCTTTATTGTTGTGATCCAGTCCTGCTTTTATCACACCGGCGCGGTTATTGCCCGGTGATGCTTTTATTACACCGGCGCGGTCGTTGCCCGGTGATGCTTTCCTCGTGTGGGTCGCTCCCCTCGAGTTCCCCTCCGGAGGCCGGGGTCGGACGGTTATTGACGGTTTTGCTATCACATCGGCGCGGCTTTTTGCCCGATGATGAGGGCGGCAGCAGGAGTTTTGCTATCACATCGGCGCGGCTTTCTTGCCCGATGATGAGGGCGCTACAGATTGGGTTCATCTGGGATGGTTGGTTATTGTTTCTTATGGTTATTCCAGTCTAGGACTGCATTTTAGAGGCATAGTAGTGGTAGATCTCCCTTTTTCAGCAGTTTCATTTCTTACCACTCTTCTTTCCCCTTTTGCCTCTGGTAGACCTAGTGGGTGTGTCGGAGTTTGAGGTTTTACCCACTAGGGGAGGCTACTGGTTTACTAGTAGTTCTCACCCCCATTCTTCTTTCCTCTTTTTCTTCTTCCTTGTTTTGCAGAGTCTTCTGTGGGTGCTACTGGACTTTCAGTGGCGGGTCGAGGAGAGAGGACGGCTGTGTAGATAGATCTCGAGGCAGGATGAGCGTGTTAGCTGGACTGTTGGTGTACCCAGGTTTTCCTCAGACGGTTGTACTTTCACTTTTGGGACTGGCTTTTGCCAGCAGGTTGTATTTATTTATTGTGAGCTGGGAGAGACTGATGTATCATTTATACAGATGTATTGTATTTTATTTCCAGCTTCAGTCTGAGATGTATTAGTTTTAGTTCAGCTCTGTTTTTACTGCTCTTTTATTATATCTTTTTTTATCTGAGCAGGTTGTTGACGCTTCGTGTACGCGGGAAATACCGTGTGCACGGCGGATCTGTAGACGGGCCCGGGTTCCGGTTTACACCCGGGGCGTGACAGCTTGGATATAAAAATTTAGAACATAATTGGATGTGTGAATTTCTTTTTTTATTATTTACTTAATTTACTCATAAATCTTATAATATTTGGCAGATAAATAATGCGATCAAATGCCAAAATTAGTATGTCATATTTATCTTTCAAATTAATTTTTCAAAATAAAATAAATTATATTAAAAATAAAGTATGTAATCTTATTAAATCATCAATACCTAAACTTTTTAAAGAACAAAAATTAAATTCTTTATTTATAATCATACTACCAAAAAAAGTAATCATTTGGAATAGTATTTAATAGATGCAAAATATAATTAAATTAAAATAAAATATTAAGGACAAGCCACACTATAGGACTCTTTTTTGAAAGGAAAAAGCTCCAACATTCGAATTTTTTATTTTTTTTTTCCTTTTTTGGGCCATACCAACTTTGCAATCAAATAGGAACAATATCTAGCTCCTGAGTTATTTTTTTTTTGGAAATAAAATATATCAGCTCACAAATAAAATCAACATTCCTATTTTAATTATAATTGCCAAAATTTAAAATAGCAATGTTGACACTCATAATTAAAATAATTTAGGTGTTTGGTCCAATTTTTAAAAAATAATTTTCGATCAAAAAGTGATTTTCGACTTAATATAATGTTTGGTAACTAAGGGCTCATTTGACGTAGGTTCTGTAAATTTATAATTTAGAATTGATTTTAATTAAAAGTTGCAAAACTTTTGGGTGAATTTAGAATTTAGATATTTAATTTCAGTTTAAAATTTAAAATTTTAAATTCTAAGTTATAAATTTCAAATTTTAAATTTTAAATTTTAAATTTTAATTTTCAAATTATAAATTTTAAATTTTTAAATATTATTTTTGAATTTTAAATTATAAGTATTAATTTTCAAATTACAAATTTTAAATTTTTAAATATTACTTTTGAATTTTAAATTTTAAAATATAAATGTTTAAAATAAAATTTCAAATTTATAATTTTAATTAAAATTTTTAATTTTTAATTTTCAATTTTCAAATTTATATTTTAAATTAAAATATAAAATTATAAATTTTTTATACAAATTTAAAATTTAAAATTTAAGTTTAAATTCAAAATTTAAATTATTTTATAATAAAATTTAGAAAAAAATTTATATTTTACAAATAAAAAAAAAATTAATAATTTTAAAAAACTACTTCAAAAAAATTTATTTTATCTAAACTAAGTTAAACATTGTACAGCTTTTATCCAAAATCATATTTCCAAACCAAAATCTAATTTTTTTTTTTTTTTTTTTTTTTTTTTTTTCAAAACTTAGGCAAAAGTAGTGTTGCCATGGTTACCATATGAGATACCCTACATGATAATATTATTATTAAACTCTTAAGATTAAATTCTAAATATTATAACTATATTTTTGAATGCATATAACTGGGGGAGCCTAATCTAGCTTTTTTTTTTTTAAGAAAAATATTTTCAATCTAATTTTCTTTTAATTTTTTTTTATAATCTAATCTTATTTGAATGTATTAGAAAAGAAAAATATAACTTAATAACACTAATATAAGTTTAGGGGTTAATTAGAAGAGAAATTATTTTTTATTATATTTATTTTTCAGTAATATTAAACTTTTATTTAACAATATCAATTGTATACTTAAATTAAATAATAAATAATAATAATAATAATAATAATAATAATAATAATATTATTATATTATTATTATTATTATTATTATTATTATTAAATAATAATTTAAATTAATAAGTATAATTTTTATTAATTATTATTAATTATATATTATTTGTACTGTCAAATTAAGCTCGAGTAATAATAATAGCAATAATAATAAAAATTATAATTTAGTAATAATAATGTTTTTTTTATTATTATAAATATTATTAAATATTAAGTTTTAATATAACGATTCGACCCACTAGCAATAATAATTCGTTGAACTCAAATAATTTGTTTGATGAACTTCAATTATAGTCCAAAATACTTAAACTCAATTATTGTTATTAGTCCTGTAATTTAGACCCAGATTCACATACTGTTATTTAGACACTCAATCAGACTTGTCACACACTTTTGGCTGATGATAAGTTCACTAGCAAACGTAACGATTCTGCCCACTAGCAATAATAACTAAATACAGTTCAAATCTTTTATATATTCAATCATAATTTTATTCTCATCCGATATGTGACTGTTGGAATGTTACATTTAATTATTACCATTATTATAAAAAATTTAATTATTATTGAATATCAATAAATGAGAATAAGAGAGAGGGAAATAAAAAGAAAAAAATAATTTGTCTTTCTAATAAACACATAAATATTATTGAATTATTTTTTAATTCACCTAAATGAGATTAGATTAAAAATTTATTTTTTTTTTAAAAAAAAAACTAGATTAAAAATATATATTTTTAAATAAAACTAGATAAAGTAATAGTTCAAATATTTCTATGTGAAAAAACTATTTATACATAATAATAATAATAATAATATAGTTTATTTAGCATTCAAATAAAAGTTCTCAAGAGAAAAAAAAAAAAAAAAAATGGTTCTCATGTGGGATAATAATGGGACCTATGGGGCAAAGCTGGTCAACACAGTGCATTTGCTAATTACTTCACCGGCTATAGCCGGTTACTAACGGGTACGGACAAACACGCCGTACCCTCGCACTCTGCTCCGTGTCCGCTTTAAATTCCGTCGTCTTCTTCGTCTTCTTCTCCTTCCTCCATTCTCCCATTTATGCTTCCTCCGCTTTTTACACTTCACCCCCTCACCTTTCTCCTTATTGTATTTAACCAAAAACTACAACGTACGCGGACGATAAAATAAAACAGGAAGCAGCAGCAGCAGCAGCGAAAAACCCTAGTTCGAAGAAGAAGAAGAAGAAGAAGAAGCAGCGAAAAACCCTAGTTATCGTCGCTCACCTCACATCACCTTCGTAGCGCCATGAGCGGCGCCGTGAAGCTCGGCGTCGCCCTCGCCCTCGCCCTCGCCCTCTCCCTCCTCGCCCTCTCAGCCGAGCTCCTCTTCCTACTCCTCCTCCGCCGCCGCCGACGCCGCTCCTCCTCCTCCGCCGCCGCCGCCGCCGCCGATCCCGAGCTCGCCGCCCCCGCCCCCTCGGCTAAGCTCCTCCTCCGCCTCCTCTTCTGGAATAACCCTAGCCGAATCGAGCCCGCCTCCACCGCCTCCGCTGCTGCGGCGGCGAAGCCTCCAACGCAGCCTCCGCCGCCGCCGCCGGAGCCGGAGGAGGAGGATGAGTGCGATTTGGGCGCGTGGCGCGCCATGTGGTTCGGCGCGGCGCCGACTAGGGTTTTGTACACGATTACCGAGGAGGACGAGGACGAGGAGGCGGAGGAGGAGGAGGAGGCGTTTTACACTCCGGCGGCATCGCCGCCGCACGCGGCGGAGGAATCATCGCCGCCACCGGCGACGACGAGTGAGTCGCAGGAAAGGGAGTGGTGAGAGAGAATGAATAGGTGGGTTGGTTTAAACCCACGAAATTTATTACTATAATTTCTACTAATTTTTTTTTTTTTTTTTTTAAACTAGCTTGTAATATAGTTTTTTTTTTTTCTCTTTTTATTTTTTTTAATGTAAAAAAAGATTAATCAGTCGTATTGTATATTTTCAAAAGCTGCCGTTTTTTTTTTTTTTTTTTTTTTTTTTTTTTTCTTAGCACAAGGTGTTTTTAAGTTTTTTTTTTTACTGTTATATCTAAATTTTTTACTAATTTTATTTTTTAAAATTATGTTATTATATCAATCATCCACTCAACTCAACAAACCCGCTATCATTTTAACCATATATCCTCACAAATAAATTAATATTTTTTAAAATATAAAAACTCAATTTACAATATATATATATATATATATATATATATATATATATATATATATGAGTAGAGCTTATATATTTTTAAAAGCACAAATTCAAAAATGCTGCTTGTGAATTTTTTACCATTAGGTTTGTATTAGAATTAGTGTTTTTATAAAGTCAACTAAATAGAGAGAAAGAAAAAATAAATAGTGCAAATTCCAATACAAATTCAATAATAAAACATTCACAA
>CM054943.1:22745575-22849045 GCA_029168755.2 Tillandsia fasciculata
CCGCATATCCATTCATCCAATGGTGAAAAATTTATAAGTACAAAGGAATTTATACTCATAAAAATATAGTAGTCGGACTCTATATAGAGTAGGGCTACTATACTCTTATGAGTAATTGGACTCTATATGCTTGTAAAAGTATCAAGCAATTGATGTTTGTAAGTTTTCTACCGTTAGATCCATCCCTTTGACTAATTTTAACTCTTAGATCATGTTATTTCACCAACCACCCACTAAACCCAAGGGGAACACTATCATCCTAACCACACATCTCTTCATCCAAGGATCAAAAACTTACAAGCACCAATGTCTTGATACTTTTAAAAAATGTATAGGAGCTCAATATATATATATATATATATATATATATATATATATATATATATATATATATATATATATATATATATATATATATATATATATATAGTCCGGCTACTATACTTGTACAAGCACTAGGCAATTGGTGTTCATAAGTTTTCTACCATTAGATCTATCCCTTTGACTAATTTCATCGCTTAGATCATCCTATTCCACCAACCACTCACTTAACCCAAAGGGGCCCACTATCATCCTAATCATCCATCTTTTCATCCTAGGGCTAAAAGCCCACAAACACCAATGACTTGGTGCTTTTAAAAGCATAGGGCTTAAGGTACAACCGAGGCTCCATACCTCGCTGTGCTGACTCACTCCTCTGCGCTAATAGCCAAGCCAAAGGCTCCTCCTGTCTACGTTTCCTCTCCTCCGGACGGGTCATTTGAGCTCGCAACTCGTCCATCTCAGCATACCTCTCCTACCCAATCTCCGCAGGGGGTGCTGGAGTGGAACGAGTAGGAAGACGTCTCCCATGAGCCATCCTGCCAAAGCACATAGAACATAGAGTCAAAAATCAGACCGACGCTCGACCCAATCTAGCGAAAGGCAAGGACATTGCCGCCCCACTTCTGTAGCTTTATGTTGTCTGCAGACAATATAATTGTCCAATAGAAGGAATGTATGTCAATCTCTCTCCAATTTCATGAAGAGCTAACAAATCAAATCACCGACTTTCGCAAAAATCATGTCTCTCTCGCCCTATCATCTTAGGGTCAGTCAAAAGCCTAGGGATTCCCTAAGTCCCAAACGACCTATCCCTAAGCTTTGATACCAACTTAATCTATCACGCCCCGGGTGCAAACCAGAACTCGAGCTCGCTAATAGATCCGTCGTAAACGTAAAATTTTTCATGTATACAAAGCGATACAACCTGCTCAAGTAGAGAGATAGAGAGATATACAAAAGCAGAACTAAAAAACCAACAGAGATTGAAACTGTATACATAAATAAAACTCCAAATATTTATATACAAGTGTCATCTCTCAGGAATAATTAAAATACATCCAGCTAGCTCAAGCCTGACCCAAATATACATCAGTTTGCTCAACTAAACTATAAACAAAAATAGAATAACACTGAGTCCACCGCTAGCTCACAAGTGTGGTAGGAGATCTATCTAGCCCACGATCCCATAACCTCGATCCGCCGGCACCGCAACAGCCGCAAAGAAAATCTGAAATGGGGTAAGCAACAACGGAGAACTACTAGAAACCAGTAGTCCTAAGTGGGTATGCCATCGAACCTCCGACCTACCCTCTAACTCTACCAAAGGCAAGAGTAGGATAAGGTAAATAACCAAGAAGGTAACTGCTGAAATGAAAACTATTACTACTATGCCTCAAATGCTGAAATGTATAATGTCAGGTGTATGTATGTATTCATCACTGAAAGAAAACTGCTGAAATATAACCCGATCCAACCGACCGGCACAATACCCGGTCCCGCCTGCGCTCGCATCACAATAGATCACCCTCACAGCAATGTATCAACGACGTGGAATCATACTCAAGTATTAATCTAACTATGACGCCCTACCTTCCCAAGGGTCACCCATCCTAGAACTACTCTAACTCTAACAAGCTTAATCCTCTTAACCTCTTGTGTCTTGCTACCACCCAAAATGCTATAGCCGGATTAAGAAATTTAGTTCTATTATATTATTTATATATATAACTAATCCAAATTTCGGGGGTGTCACATTCTTTCTCCCTTTATGCCCTGACGTCCTCATCAGGCTCAAAGACATTCACAAGCACCAGGCGATGTGAGACTCGTCTCGCTAGCCTTACTCGACCTTGTGAGGAGCTGCACTCCACCCTCAACGGTTATTAGCCGGGGAGTCTCGCTCTACCTGCTATATAATCCTAGCTTAGCCAAGACTCATCTCACATTTTCGGCTGGTGAATGGCTCTGATACCAACTGTGACGCCCCGCTTCCCAAGGGGTCACCCATCCTAGACCCTCTTAACCTCTTGGATCTAGCTACCACCCAAAATATTATAGCCGAGTTAAGAGATTTAGTCCAATTATATTATTTATATTTAGGACTAATACACATTTCGGGGGTGTCACATTCTACCCCCCTTTAGCCTGACGTCCACGTCAGACTCAAACACACTCACAAGTACCAGGCGATGTGAGACTTATCTTGCTAGCCTTAGCCAACTTTGTGGGGAGCTGCACTCCACCCTCAACGGTTATTAGCCGGGGAGTCTCGCTCTACCCGTTATATAACCCTGGCTCAACCGAGACTCATCTCACATTTTCTGCTGGTGAATGCCTCTGATACCAACTGTGATGCCCCAACTTCCCAGGGGGTCACCCATCCTAGAACTACTCTAGCTCTAGCACGCTTTACCCTCTTAACCTCTTGGGTCTAGCTACCACCCAAAATGTTATAACCGGGTTAAGAGATTTAGTCCAATTATATCATTTATACATAGGACTAATACACATTCTGGGGGTGTTACACTAACCGCCTACTCCGAAGTGACACTCGAGGAGCGCGACCCTGCTCGAGAAAGTAACCAGGTCGAGTATGTAGCAGGCAAAAGTCATAATTATGCTGAAAGTGGAATACTCTATCCACTAATGCAATCACGGCCACAACTGATGCATAATCGCTAATCGGCCAAAACGCCCACAATCCGCGGTTGCCGAACAACTCCCGACTCGATAATCCGGTGCTATCCCACCTGACTCAATATCACAACTATACTATCCCCAACCCTACTCAAAACTCCAAGCAACAAGAATCATGAAGGAAAGAAAATGCAAGTTTTCTCCTAAGTTTCATTCCAATATGAATAGTATAGCAAAATGAAAGAGTGTGGCCTATTTAGATGTCCATACAAGTATGGAATAGTTCTCACATAAGATAAGTATAGCTCTCAATATAAATCACAGGTTCAAGCATGATTTGATTAAATAGAGGAAATTAGTACAACAAACACATCATGCTGAAATTGGTCAAACTGAGTGTGTAGACCACAGTTTCGATGTGCTCCAGAAACCCACCTGTAAACCTTTCGATCCGAAATCCGATCAATATGAAATTCGGCGTGCACGATCCTCTAGCTCCTACTGATCCAACGAATCCAACAACTCCGAAAGATTACTGTCGGATAGAGCAAAAATGCAAAAATATCGTCCTCAGCGCAGAAATTACAACAATCAATACAAGTGATAAAAGATGTAAAATCTGCTACATATACCTCAATGTAATAATCCAAATTTGGTTCCTAAGTTCTCATTTAACTTAGAAACATTCAAGAATCCACAAAAAGCTATCTTTAAGTCCCAAAATTCAACTAATAACTTGTTCTTAATGTTGCTGTCCAAAATCTGTACCAAAAATCCAGCATGTAAAGTTCATCTTGATGTGAAGTCCAATTCCAACATAATCACAAGAGGAAACCAAAAATAAAAATACTCACCACATTCTTGAGAATGTAATCAAGATCTCAATTCATCATAAAAACACCAATCTAGCCACGAAATTGATCCCACAACTGAAATAACATATAAGGGTCCATAAAAACTATGCGTGCAGAATTTCAGCACCTTGAGTCTGTAAAAAGACTTAATAAAGTGTATTAAATACCTTTGAAAATCCAAGAATAAGGTGCTCAAATGTTCCTCTTAAAGTCTAGATTAATCCCAAGCATTTAAATCCTCCATTTCATAAAAAAAAGATAAGGAAATCTCATAAATATTCAACTCTGTCCAGAATTTGCAAACTGTGTACAAAAAGCTCAAAGATGGCCATAAATACCTATTCAAATGCTGGAATTAACAACCTTCATCAAAAGCAAACTTGTAGATCTACTAGAGGTGCAGGTCTCCTCCAAATTTTAGCTAAAAACTCCACCTATACAAACTAAGGGAAGCTACGGAAGAATCGTTGACGAATCTGCTGCTATCAAAGGTGGTAAAGGCAAAAGAGTAGCCTTATGTCGCAGAGGAACTATTTATAGTCCAAAAAGTTGGGTAAAATGCACCCTCGGATCAACAGGACTTAAACTAAACCACAACCTGAGGGGCTACTTGTTAGAATTTTGTGCATAATAAACGCAACGGAAAATAAAATCAAATAAACAAATATTTGAAAAACTTGAGATCCGATCTCAAAAACCACGTAAAATAGGATCCCTCATGTATTTAAAATTAAACGGATAACGAAGATCTAATCTTCACCTTTGCGCGGGAAGATCTACACTGCAATTTGATGATCGTGGAATTTAGTTCTCTTGAAGCCGCACACGCGTTCGGTCTCTACGGGTATCCACACGAGGTTGTTGATTTGATCAAAATTCTCACCGGGGTGCTAGCTCCCTTGCAGAGCACGTATTTCTTTGAATGTGGATATATATATATATATATATATATATATATATATATATATATATATATATATATATATATATATATAAGAGGAAGACGAGGAAAGAGATGACGGCTATGGTTTTCTCTTTTCTTTTCTTTTTCTTAAAGAAAACTCATACGCATAAAGAGAGATATAATCCCTTTTATAATCATTAAGATAAATATTAAGATAAGCTTAAAATTAGATTTAAGTTTATCTTATCCCTAATCGGTTCAATCGATTAAATCCTAATTTAATTCGACTTGAACTCGATCCTAATTTCATCAAATCAAATCATTAATGCAACATTTGCACTTAAGTCTCCTCACAACTCACTAACTATTAGTAAGTCCTCTCTTTTGCAACATTTGCACTTTAATATCCCTAATTTGTAATAATTACAAATTAGTCCAATTATCAACATATTGATAATTAAGTCCTCAGGCGATTCAAAAATTGCGATCCAACTATTCGATCAGTCATAACCTCTTATGTGTGTAACCCCATATGTTCTATTCTATCTGGTAGTGAGATATATTGTGATCACCATCAATAATATCACTGAAACTCTTTTCAGTGGGTCGGGACAATTCCAACTCAGCCCAATAAGAATTATCGATCATCTAGATAATTCTCGTGAGTTCCACAATCCACCAGTGACGCCTAGCAGCATTTAGTAGCATTCCAGTAGAATAGAATACTGAACCTCTAGGTGCAGTTAACGTGTGATACAATCCTTCTATTAGGAGTCCCGACTAGACGGAGGTCATGGAATTGCTCGTCAAACCCCACCATCTGTCATATGCCAAATTTATTCGACTCGAGTTTCTAATATCGAAAACTCTTTCCGTTATTTACTATGCCTTGGCCAAGATCTTCTAAACTCGATTTCATAAATCGCATAGGACTAACTCTCTTATCTACTAAGGACGATAGATTCCATATAGGTGTACACCCTATTCCTACAACGAACCTACTGCAGTCAACATGCACTATAAGGATCCAAATGGCTAGGGACCAAGAGTATGTACAGTCAAACTACAGTAACACCATTGTGAATAGTCGAGGCACCGCAGGTCAAAGGACCAGTCACACTACTGCAACATCGAGTAAGTCATTGACGAGTGAGTAAACATCCAAGTGATTTTTCATGATGGTCACGCTCGGTATCCTTATTCTCCAACAACCACCTACACATTCGCTCCAGTGTCCCCATATTGTTGATTCGAGACTCGTCTACCTTAAAAAGGAAAGCAACCTCTGCACCAATCTCACTGGATCAATCACTGTTCCCGTGATGATCCATCGATCGAGAGCATTTAGGAATTAATCATTAATTATACATGTCTCAAATTCTCAACTCTTGAGAATACGTATCATCATCTTATTAAATCCTTAGACAATTCATGGACACATACACAATATGAATGAAAATAAAAACCTAGTAACATTTATAATGTAAAATGTCAAATACAAATTTATATCTTAGAAAGAATACATATGTCGGCCAGGTTGACTTCTAGGGCACACATCTAACACTACTTTCGAGCGCTCGAAAATAGTGGGGTTGCACCCAAAACCTGCCCCCGATAGTCACTTGCCACGCGTCGCACCCACGCGTGCCCGATCGCACCGCTGCCACGTGTCGCCATCTCGTCGCGCCAGCTGACGCCCCACCGTCGCCACATGTCGCCACACCGTCGCGTCCGCCTACGCGCGCTGGCATGCTCGGAAGTGCGCCCGAAAAGGCACTGTAGCAGCCCAGTTTGACCCCGGTCAACAACCCAACGACCCAACGGATTCGAGTGCCCGGATCCAATTTCAGGCGCCCAAATTTCCTTAAAAAAAATACAAAAATAGTATTTTTCGTATAGTTTTTCGCGATTGATTCGTTTCTCGCATCCGTTTTGCGCGCAAACAAATCCTAACACTCAGAACTAGAATGTTCTCACACCGATGACCACGGAATCAAACCGCCAACCAGAAATCGGGTCTCTATAAATATGCTTGGATTTATTAACTATAAACATTTAGAACAGAAAAAATATATATATAAATGTACAAAAATTTTATGGAAAGATTCAATTTTTTAAAATCAAATTTAAGTAATAGAGAGTTACATATATATATAAACAATTAATTTGGTAAAAGGAATGTAAAAAAAAAGTATTTGAACTAGCTATGGAAATGATAGGTTCTTCATAATTTTTATATTTTTTATATTAATATTTATATATTGGAAAATAACTGAGAGAATATTTAGATGATTAAAAATTTGTGAACTATTTGTGAGTTTTTTGAAAAATGGGAAAAATTTTGTTACTATGCTGCAAAGTAGAACTTCACTTGCTGTTTACTGCCATGCATCTCTTTCACTTTTCCTTTTTGCAGTTGGGTTTTTTTTTTCTTTTCTTTTTCCTCTTTTTTTTTTTTTTTTTTTTTTTTTTTTTTTGAATCTTCTCCCTCCATACCCAACCCAATTATTCCAATCTCCTATTCTACCATCAAAAGTTGGTAGCTTCACATGCTCATCTCTTTCCCCAATAAATTTCAAATTTTCATTTAAAAATTATTATTTCACTATTTGTCACGTTTTTTTTCTTTTTTTTTGTGAATTTTAAGATAAGAGTGTAAGATCTACACATTTTTTGAAATGTACAAATAATATTTTTTATTTTTATAAGCAAAAATGAATGGAGAGACCTCAAGTGTAAGTTATTTTGAAATAGATCCTCATACTTTATTTTTTTCGGAGTCTAAATTTCGACCTGGCTGTAAAAGTTAGGAAAAATACTTCTTGTACAGTCGAATCCATCCATTCTGAAATGAGGTGAATTTTACTGGTAAGTAAAAAAATTTTTCCACCCCAAAATAGATGGAATATATATCGTACACTTAATTTCGACTGTACGGATAGCATTGCTCAAAAGCTAGACCTATTTTTTAAGTGATTTTTCACTTTGTTGTTGTTTTGTTTCTTTTTTTTTTTTTTTTCTTTTTTCTTTTTTTTAAAAAAAAAAAAGCCTAGTAAGTGTCTAACCTTATATTTATTTGTATTAGACTGCAACCATTCAAGTTCGATAACACACTTGATGATAAGAATGGTGAATGTTCTGGAAAAGGATAGTAAATATCGTGTTCGATATCGAGATGATTGTAGTCGTGAAGGGCAGGACCGAGATTTATGAGTTTAGGCTTGACATGATAAGTGCCTGTACGGAAGAAGAGCTTAGGGACCAAAGTAAATAAATAGGTAAGTTAGGGACCACTAGTACAATTAATTCTAAAAATTAGGAACCTCAATGGGAAAAGAAAAATGTCGGCGCCCAATAGCGCAATTAACCATTTAACATATACACTGAAAGAGAGAACGTATATTTTATACTCTCTTCGTCTAAAAATAAAATATTTTCTAAAAATTACTTCATAATTTATAAAATGATCCATCACTACATCCGTACCCATTGAATGAGTCAGATGTACTGGATTAAAATGTATAAAAGCCCCTCAACTATAGCATATTTCGACATAGATATTAAGACTTTTTTTTTTTCCCATTGGGACCCCTCGCAACTTCTTTTTTATTTGCTTTATATAATATTTTCGTTAGATGAGTTATAAATTTTATTAAATTCAACAGGTATTAACTAGATTTTATCACTCTATCTACATTTTAACAGGTGAAATAGTGAATTTCATTATCGAATTTTAGCCTACAAGATTTGAATCAGAACAAAGGCCAATGAAAATTTCATCTGAGCCCAACTAAAAAATTAAATTCAAATTTCACAGAGAACACCCAACAAAGATACTTAAATCTATTTTTTAAAACCTTTTCTAATATACTTTTCGTGTGAACTAGTGAGAAATGAGCTACAAGAGAACCCATCCACCGGGAGATAATGTCCTATCTAATGTTATTAAAAAAAATTATTTCTAATCTAATTTTCTTTTCAAAAAAAAAAAATTAATCTAACCTCATTTTGACCGTTTAGAAAAAAAAAAAAAAAAAATTAACTTAATAATATTTATATAAATTTATATATTAATTAAGAAAAAAAAATTATTTCTCTCTTTCACTTCCCAAGGCATCAACTTTTTTATTTTTATAATCTTCGTATCACTTTTTATTTTAGAAAAAAAATATTACTATGAACAATATTATTATAAAAAAATTATTTTATATTCCTGTAAAGTATATGTATAAAAAAGCATATATTATAAATAATATGTTTAAATAATAAATAAAATAATATAAATAAATTTAATATTACTTGTTTGATCTGGATGAAAATATTTTTGAATATTATTTTATCACTTTTATTTATATATAATGTATAATTATATCATTTTTATATTATATATTTTTTAGTTATATCAATTGTTATGTTCAGCATGTAGTCATAATAAAAATAATTATTATAATAATAATATTATTTTATTATAATTATTAGTATTATTATTATTAAATAATTTTTTTTTTCTCTCTCTCCGGATTAGCAATAAAATATTAATTTTACTATTTTCTTTTTTCTAACCATCCAAATGAGGCTAATTTTGAAATATATTTTTTTTTTTTAAAAAAAAGACTAGATGGAGATTTTTTAAAAAAATAAAATTACATTAGGCATTAGTTCTCCAACCAGAGTAGATTTTATTTCATTCCGCTAAAAAATGATTAGTTTCATCTCCCAAAAAATGAAAAAAAAAAAAAAAAAAAAAAAATTATGTAGATTTTATTTCATTTTAGCAAGATTTTATGCCAAAAAATTTATTTCTTTTTAAGCTTTCAATGAGGCATAAGAGAAAAAAAGAAGAACCCTCCTTGCATTAAATCCAACTATTAGTAAAACTGTTGAAAATTATATAATATTTAGATTATCAATTGAAAGAGAATAATCAGAACTGTAACGACCCAACCCACTAGTAATAATAACTTGTCAAGCACGATCTGAGATTCTACAAGAGGCTCACTTAGTTCTAACACTTCCGGCTGGTATTCGTCGTATATTAATTATAACAATCAGATCCGCCAGCAAAAATAATTCGTTAAGCCTAAACTACCGACCCAAAATACTTAAATTCAGTTATTATTACTAGCGTGCGTGGCCTCATACATTCTCAATCAAAATCTCTTTTCTGTCTAATGTGGGACTACTGAGACATTATATATCAAATCAATATAATAATAATACATATATATATAAAAAAAAAGAGTTCATCACGTAAATCTGAATTTTGTTCTCATGAAACTAGTGCGAAGTGTATAATGCTGCACAAGTAAAAGAATACGAGACCATATTTCATTAGGGTTTTGATTTTGGATGAATCCATGTTTCGTTATTCGTCAGCCTGTGTAAGGTAATTTAGAACGAAAAACAGAAAGTATTGCACATTCCCTAAACCTGGTGCTGTAATTATAAAAGAGAAAGGATTCTTACAAAGGATTAGCTTTTTGTTTGTTTGCTTGTTCATCAGATATCAGCGTTTCGGCTCAGCAGGCATCTTTCCCTCGAAGAACTCGCCGAGCAGTCTTTCGAGCTCGTCAGGAGTGTATCTGATGTATTTCTGAGGACTCTTGCCATTATCAACTAGAGCCCTGAAAAATTGTAATCGCGAAAAAAAAAAAAGAGAGAATAATTGAGTGCAGAAAAGAAATTGATACTAGACTATAGCATTGTTGATTTTGGTATTCTGCTGTTCGCGTAGAGCACTTCAAAGAAGCACTTTTTCACTGCAACCACAGAAGTTTCCCACTTAATGTGGAAACTTCAAATAGAACTTCTTACTTTGAAACCTGAAGCTCATTTTGCTTTCGACCAATAGCAGAAGCTCGAAAAATTTGTTATCCCAGCAACTGGCTTTTAAAAGCTTCTACAATTCGGGCTACGGAGCAGAGAAGCTATTTCAAAAGTGAAACCACATAGACGCTATAACATCAACGTTAGTAACCGAAGAAATATAGTAGTAAGTCTAAAAGGAAGTATAGCCTAGAGATCAACACATGAGAGTTGCCGACTAATGTAGATATAAGTGAAAGTATGAGTGATTTATACCCCTAAATTGGGTAAGTTTGGTGCAATTCACGAGGCAAACGGTTGTTATGGCAAAGAAAAATGAACTAACAAGAGACTTCCACCTCAGCGGTTGCACAAGGATGAACGCAGTAATTATTAATAGTCAATGTTTATGTCAACCTTATATGTGTCTCTAGTTGTTTAAACCTTCAATTCACTTAACTAAATTTTAATTAAAGATTACTTCACATGGTCATACCAGTATCAGAAGCACAAGAAAAACGAGAAGTAATTTGCTGGTTAAGTGGCTTCTGCTTCTGCTACTACGTGAAGCTCTTTACGGGACTTCACTGCAAAATGCTTTCAATGCTTCTTCGAAAAGCCCTAAATGCAAGTGCGGATAATATCGGTTGTCAAGAACATACCCAAAACGCTTTATGAAGGATCTGTAAGCTGGTAGTAAAACTTCAGCAACTGTAAGCCGTAGAGATTCACGCAGCTCTTGATCTGGCACCGTCCATTGGGACTGCTTTTGATGAAGCTCTTCAAACTGCATATTGAAGGACTTGAACCTGAAAAAGGAAACAGAAAAAAAAAAAAAAGAAGTTAAATTTTGAAATCCCATGACAAAATAAAAAATGAAAAGAATATGTGAGATGAGGTGCGGACCGCTCTTTGATTGCCGCTCTTGAGACTCCACTGCTGTTACCTCCATCAGTAGCCATGGAGACGCTGGAGTTCATACCTTGAACAGAAAGAGTCTGGAGAATCTGGATAAAGTGCACGGTTGTTAAAGAACAGTAGAAAAACTAGAAAAAAGTTGCCATCACATATTTACGGCATGTTTGACATTTTTTATGATTTTTGGCTCTGTTTTTCTTTATTTTGAACTATCCACGGAGCCTAAGGATGGATTGTCTCTATTCTTGTAATCATTAAATAGATCCCAAACTCGTCCTTTTTTCAAAAAGTTAGAAAAGGAAGTATAAGAACAGTAAATTACTGTATTTATACGTGAACTAACCATAGAGTTTGCAAACAATGAACGATAGCAAAACTAGGTAAAACCATCCCTAGGAGAAAACAACAAGGGCTCAAGGAAAAACAAACAAAAGAAATAAACAATGCCAAGCGTGTACAAAGGGATATTCTTTGCTTTCCATTACGAAGGATAGGATTATAGTAATATCGGTCTGTATCCTAATGGCTAGGAATTAATGTGAGCCCAAAGAGGGGCGAATGTGTTAATTTTTGAAATAGTCAAGGATAAATATAGTGATAGTGAGAAAATGCTCTTCGAAAAAGAAAACAAATATGCAACTTGATCAATAAGGAAGACTCCAAAGTACTTCAAATGCTATGAACTCAACAGAATACTATGATGAATATTAAATAGCCGATCATAACAAATTCCAGTGTCAAAGAATCAATCGGGAAAGGAGGAGAAATTTTACAAATTTTGTTTATTGACAAACCTTGCTCCAAGCACTCCTTTTATACTGATTTGCATTTTGTTGAACAATCCTTCGATGTCTTTGGATCCAGTCATCACCCAGTATGTCCTTTGCTTCTGACCTGAAAACATATACATACCATAGTGTCCCTGGGAAAGTTTCATATTTTGATGTGTTTTTGGCAAAAGTTGGTATTTGCGTGCATGCCCCTCCATGCAAAAAACGGCTTTTGCATGCATGCCCCCACCAGGGATACTAATGCGAAATAAATTCACTCAGTTTTGCTGGGCACACATGCAGATACCAATTTTGAAGGGCCATTTTTGCAGTTTTATTGATTTGGAATGATATATTTGAAAAAAAAAAAAAAAAAAAAAAAAAAAAAAAAAAAAAAAAAAAAAAAAATTAAAATCAGATGCAAAATAGTAATGAACACACCTCCGCACAGATCTAACCATATAATGGGTGTTGTTCATAAGAAACAGGTAAGTCAAAGCCGGATCTCTGTACAGCTTAGATTTTCCGTCTAGGTTATTCTGAAGAGCCTGCATAATCCTCGTTGTAACTATCGAAAGTTGAGATTCTGTTTCACTCCTGGTTTCAAACTCCATGAATAGTTGCTTCAATGTTGACTGATAACTACACATAGTTAAGAAGTACAACTTCGTCAGTTCATGTTCAGAAGGTTATACCAACAGGAAACTACTAAAAGTGGATATTTCATTTATGATAGAACGGAGTGAAAACATGACAACTTGTACATCACCAGATGTTTTATGACTTCTCGCCAAAAAAACAACTGAATTCATATCGTAAAAGGTTACTGATTCACGTAACAAGGTTGGAACAGCTTATGAGTTATGAATAACAAATTAAGATAGAAATATCCAATTAAATCACCTAAGGATTGTTTATACTTAACAAACCCAAGCCATTGTGATTTTGTAGTTGAAATCGAAGATTAATGCTCTGAATGGATCTCTTGAATGCTTTATGACAATTGATGTCTCTTAACTACTTTATGACAATTGATATGCTGAAAGAATTAAGTCTTTAACTGTGACGCCCCAACTTCCCAGGATGTCACCCATCCTAAAACTACTCTACCTCTAGCACGCTCAAACCTCTTAACCTCTTGGGCGTAGCTACCACCCAAAATGCTATAGCCGGGTCAAGAGATTTAGTCATATTATATCATTTATATATAGGACTAATCCAAATTCCTGAGGTGTCACATTGATTTTTTACATATGATTCCACAATGAGTCAATGTTGAAGATAGATTAACAAAAATAGAAATAATCCTAATGAGCAGGATAATATTAATTACCTCCCAAGACACTGTATACACATGCATACGCAGATGTGCAAAAGAGCGAGTTCGCTCGCTTGCCCAAAGGCATGCGCATGCCCATTGAATAATTAGATTTCATTTGCCATTAATCTTTCCGTCAGAAAGAGAAAGATGATATATGTTTAGACTTACTCGAATAAGAACTTCACATAGTTAATAACGTAGCTAGTAAGTGGATGGACAGTTCCATCATGAACAGTTGTTTTTGAACCATCCTTTCCAACTAGCTCTTCAAAATCACCAAATGTTTCTTGCGCAGTCTGGGCCAACCGTTTAGTCAAACTCACTACAGATTCACGCATCTCAGTACAAGCTTTGCCCTCGAAGATCGTCTTGAACTGATGAATAAAATTGGGAATATACAATTAAAACCTCCATTCTCAAAGAAATTTATGATAATTTAAATCGTAAACTATTTAATTTAAATCAGAAAGAACAACTAAACTACTAAACTTGTATTCCTTGTAACTGACCATTTTTTTAAGGGATTTTTTAACCAAGTAGAAAACTAAATCACAAAGAACAATGAGTGTAAAGACTCGACGAACCACAAAATCCCACCTTAAAAGTCAAAATAGGTAGTAAATCACAATGAAAAGCATTTATCTAATTCGTATTAATCAAATCTCAGATTAAAGGTTACAGATTTGAGGAAACAATTATTTCTACTGCCTCTAGTTTCGACCAACGCTGAATATCAGCATTTGCATAAACAAACATACATATATAATTTGCATCCAAGAAGGTTTAGTTTGGTGCTTTTCCTGGAATATTTTCAATTATTTCTGCCTTCAAACTGGTAGACCATAACAGCTGGATTGGATCCTTTTCCTGTCTACTTCTTCCTAAGTTTTGGAGAACACTACGCAAAAGCAAATGTATATTTTGCAGAATGAAAAACTTAATTTGCAGCATGATAAATAATAGGCCAATGGACAAAATAAAAGACATTCCGAGTTATAAGTTGCTAAGAGAATATTCTCAACTTGATTTAGCAATGATGATAAATGGATTTTATTTAGCATCCAGATAAAAAGTTCTTAACATACCTCTGGCTGTAGTTCATGCATAATTTCATACATGTCTAACAGCACAAACAATTTTTCTGGGGACCTTTTGCTTTTAGCAACTGCATCACCAAAGCTTAGAAGAGTTTCTACACTGTTCATTGTCACTTCGCCAAAGCATTGGTTCTTGGGAATCTTTATACCATCAAGAATCTGATCACAAACTTTCCGTTCTCCAGCAAAGAGCAGTTTGACCTGTTATAAGAACAATCAATTGATCTGAAAAAAAAAGAAGGTATAGCATGTATAGCAGATTCATAAAAGGATTCTCACAGCAATTCGCATGAAGTGGACCCAATTCCCAATTTTGGCCTCTAAGGCCTCCCACTGCATCTTCTGAACATCTTCTTTACTGAGTTTTTCCACACCCAGTTTCTGGAGGCTTGATTCTAATGCTGCAGCACGAGCATCTCTAAAGGCAAAAAGGGAAATTAAGTATATGCCTTAGAAAGTATTGAAAAAAAAAAAAAAAAAAAAAAAACATGAATGTCAGTCCGAATCAAGAAAGAAAGAAAATGAATAATCAATTGCCATTCATTCACTAGAAGAAGAAACAGACAAATAAATCTGGAGAATTTGTAATCCTGATGATTGAAATTAGATGAGTTATTTAGCAGAAAACAATGCTTTTCCCCAACATAAACGAGTTAGTAGGTACTCGAGAGAATAAAAAGCTGCGACCGACAACAGAAAAATTGCTTAGTAACATAAACGAGATAAATTGCTTTTAAGACAGGGTCATGCAATAAGAAACTTCCACAAATCAGGATATTCTTTGGATGAAGGATGTTTTAAACCTCTTTAATAGTTCTGTATTAATCATTATCTAGACCTTCCTCACACAGACATTTCTTTTGAAAGGAAACCCCCATCCATCCAGTCAAAGCCAATCCATATCAGAATTTATTTTCCATGTCAAAAATAACAATATCAAATAGGCATCAATTTTGCCTATCATCTGTTAGAAAACCTAATGTGTTGGCAAATTTAACTAGTTGGGTCAGTTTGACTCTTTGTCAAAGCCAAGTTGAATTCAAAGATAAATGGACAAAAAGACTTTGATTCACACTCTCAAGACCACATAAGGTATGATTTGTATGTTTTCATTCACTTACACTGAGAGAGCGATTAAGTAGAGTTGTATTTAGAGAGGATTTCTTGTCAAATTCCAAGGCCACTTGGGTAGCACATATCCAATATTGGGTGAGCAAGGTATTGCAGTTTTTCTGTAAATGGATTGTCTTACAGCCCAAATTAGAGTCCAGACTCCAGAAATGGTTAAATCTGAACGGCAGAAAGTCTGCTTTGGAGAGAGTAAGTAATCTCTTCTCGGTTTGGTCTCTTATGCCGTGATTCTATCGCACATAATGCAGGGTCTGGACTGGATTTATTTAACTGATTCTAACTCAAATCCCAGCTAGTAAATGCTTAGGGATTCCCAGTTTCCTTACGAGCCTTACAGATGTTTTGAACCATCGCTCTTCCCAAATGCCTTCCATCCACCTTGAAACAATTCCAGGGAATACCTAGGCATCCTACAACCATTTTTGGATAGTTTTGCATATGCTTCCCTAGAATCTTCATGAAGCTTATCTCCGCTACTTCAATTATAAGGTTTAAGGACAGAAACAACTGCACATATTATCTTCATCTTGCTTGTGAAATTTACGTCTTCCATCGTGGATTTGAGGTGCTTGTTGGATCAAGTGATGGCCAACCTAAGGTTCTTGTAGATTTGCATATCAGTCCCTGGATTTGGATTATAGCAGAGGACAGAACATATTTAATTAGGACAAGATCTTCCTTGAGGTATCAGAGAACCTGGTCAGAGTCGTGGTGAGTTGCATAGCCACTTCCGTTCCCTGTTTCAATTTCTTAGTATACGAGTGTCAAAATGCTGTGCATATCTGATGATTTGATCCAATAGAAATCTAATTAATCCATCATCAAGAAGAAATAGCATTTTTTGGTGACATTACCGAAACACTTTCCATGATGCAATGGGTGAAAAAAAAACATTTCACTTACACACACCATGTAGAAATACACATAAGTGAATACGTAGATACATACAGGTCCACAATGCAACAATGCAACTACAAAGGTGTATCACTGTTTAGTTCTCTCTCCAGGAACTACACCTTGTTTTTTTGGGGGTGCACTTTTTAAAATAAATTTTCTTTAGTTTATTTACTAAGGTATCTAGAATTTGTCCTCTAAATTTTAATGTTGCATCACCAAAACCTGCAAAGTTGTTAATGCAAGGTAGTGTAGTCTTTCACTAGAAAGTAAAGAACCAAATTGAGAGATCAAAATTTGACAAATTGTCCTTAACGCAAAGAAAAATAGAATAGCTGTGAGTTGTACCTGTATATTTTGAAGCACTGCTGTTGGTGCCCAGCTTGAACTAATTGATGGGCTAAGTCATGCAGCAGAGGAAAAATGCGTGGAGGAATGAGAGTTAGAGGTTTACAAACAGCAGCCTCCGAGCTTTTCGCAGAATGCTCGGAGTGATGGTTCTTACCGTTTTCGCTTTGGTCTCCTGTTGATGGTTGCAAATAGTTGGGAAGGCAATTAAATAGGCGATCAGGTTCAATAGGTTTGCTGAAAGCAAAAAACAAGAAATAAAAAAATAATCAAGGAATGGGAAAACATCAACATAAACTACATTTCATCAAGTTCCTCGAATAGTATGACAACGTATTTACTCAAATATATTGATTTTTAACACAGGAAAAATTCTCAAGCAAAATGAATGAAAATTTTTCATATTAGATCATATCCCTGCAACAGGGTATCTGATTGTACATCCAAATGAAACTTCAGAGATTCTCAAACAAGCATAGATGAAGTTTTATGGTATCTCATGTCGTATTTTATAGGCAAACTGTTATGTAATGTTCCTCGAGTATATATTTTTGTTGGTGATATCATATAACAAAGACATCTAGCAACCGCTCGCCCACAGAAAAAGAACCATAAAACAGAAAGTAGAAAATGTTGAGTCCCTAGTTCCTAATGAAATATCAGTAGGTTAACCACTAACTCTGTTTGTCCTTCAGTTGAAGGAAAGTGTTTGGTGATCTGTGACTGGAAGGCATATTCCAGCTGGGACAGTATTTTCCAGCTTCATCGAAACTTCTTCGCAAGGAAATGGGTACATTTCTTCATCCATATTAATATCACATGTATACAAGTCCTTCACACCTTTGCTCCCAATTAGTTTTTGTTTTACTTGTTTTAATGGATACAGTACCAAATCTGGAGATTACAGTTTGAGCAGGTTAACTAAATACTCCACTAGATTTGTGCACGATAATTCATGATACTTTTGTTAGTTGTATGCCCAAGAAGCCAGCCGGACTGACGCATTTTATTTTTTTATGGGACATATCTTTGTACTTGATCTTTAGTTTTTATATATATTTGGGTTTTTTATTCCATTCATGTTTTAATGTATCTGTGAATCACGCATGGAATTAATAAGATGATGAAATGTAGAGTTGAAAATTTGAGATACATATTATTGGTGATTAATTTTTAAATACTCTCTATCGTTGGATCATCATGAGAACGATGATTGATTTGGTTAGATTGGTGTACGTATCGCTTTCCTCTTGGGATGATGAGTCTTAAATCATCAGTGTAGAGACAGTAGGGCAAACGTGCAGGTGGTTGTTAGAAAACAAATGTACCGAGTGTGACCAACTACTATGAGCTCCATGGATGTCTACTCACTTATCAGTAGCTGGTATAATGTTGCAGTGGTACGACTAATCCTTTGAGCTGCGACATCATGGGCATTCAACGTAAGGCTACTATAGTTTGACTATGCCACAAACTGTGATTCTAGTCATCGGTATTAGTAAGTATATGTTGGTTACAGTGAATTCATAACAGGAATGAGTGTGTGTTTATGGGGATCCATCACTCTCGGTAGAGAGAAAATTAATTCTATACTATTTGTGAGGCAAAGCTCAGTAATTCTCTGCCAAGGTAATTTGGTGCATGGAAAGGTGTTTCCAAAAGTAACCATACGAGCCTTTGTCCTATCAAATTTGTCATATGATGGAGTTTGGTGAGTATTCCATGACCTCAACTCTATCGGGACTATGCGATTAAAAGATTGTATTGTACGGTAACTGGACCTAGAGGTCCAGTCCGATATTCACTTCTAACTAGATTACCACTATATACTGTTAGGCGCCATTGGTGGACTGTGAAAACCAATAAGAATAATTATAGACGATTAATTATTCTCTAAGGGTGGAATGAAAAAGAGTTTTGAGCCATCGAAAGGAGTTTCGGTGATGATGTAGATGAGTCACATTAGATCTCACCACCAGACAGAATAAAACCTATTAGGTCACACACATAAGAGATTGCGCATGATCAATATTATAGAGATGATAAAAGAAGATATCGGGTGGTCTAATTGCAATTATAATTTTGCCAAAATATTAAAGTTTACTAATTTGCTAGTAAAAAGACTAATTTGCAAGAATTGTAAATTAGAGGCATTTAAGTGCAAAAATTGCATTCTGTATTTACTAATCATTCATAAATAATACTAGGAATGTGTAAATGTTACACAAGAATCGGATTAGAATTCGGATTTAGTTTAAATTAAAATCAACTCGAGGGATTAATAGATAATCTATTCATATTAGAATTCCGATTCAGATTAGGACTAGGATTGGGGTTTTCTCTTTATAAATACATGTCATATGACATGCTAGAAGAATGATAATTTAATACAGGAGAAACAAAAAACCCTAACTATCAATCCTCTCCATCTTCCTTAAGTCCACCATTAATCCAACGGCATCGATCTTCAGAAGGTTACTAGCACATCCAGAAAATTGATTCATCTCCCTCAAAACAACACAAGCATTAGTTCGTGACAGGATCGCAGATCGAAGGTATTGATTAGTTCAATCGAGGACGTGATCTCGTGTGGACACGAGTAGAGGCCGAGCGAGTGCATGGCTAACGAGTACGAACAGTTTTTACCAACGATCGTTGACTTCACGGTGCTCTCAACCTGCAAAAGGGAAAAAACTAAATCCTATCTTATTAGATCAGTTAGATAGATTGTTTAAGATCTAAAATGAAACACAACGTGATCATTGGTTTAAAAACTTTTAATTGTCGTTTTTCTTCCGATGCGCACGTGATTTTCTTACAATGGTATCATAGCCACCCTCGTTGTTTCCTTTAGATTTGTCTTTTTGTTCGATGATAATAGGGACCATAGTAATCAAAATCAAAACAATTAAGCAAGGATTAAAGTGTCGTGGCTCGGAGGCATGCCAGTCGTTGCCTAGCACGGTACGGCACAGACTCGCTTGCGTGCCAACAGGCATGCACAACCTTCTAGTAGAACACTATAGCACAATCTTATTTTATTTTTTTGGGTCCAATAAGGCCTAATAATATTATTTTGAAAGTTTTAGAGTAATAATTATAAATTTTGACTATGCATTGATTTGTCTTGATCTATTGTCAATAATAGCTTACTAACTTACTAGTTAATAACTTAATATAGTAGTAGTTTTTTTTTATATGTGAAGTAAAATATATCTATAGCTCATAGAAAAAATTATTTTTCTTTAAATTTTTATGAAAATTCGTAAGATTTATCCCTATTGATTCGCTAAGCGACCGTATAATGACTAGACTAATTAGAATAGGACCACAAGTGCATTGTTAGTTCCTTTTCATTTTCAAATTTTTTAAAAAATATTTATGAAAAAATTGAAGAAATTTTTTATTCTAAAAATTTTTAAAAAATTATAAGACATGTCTATGAAAATTTAATAATAAACAATACGATGAATAAATTAAGCATGCTTCAATAAAAATTGATTAACTTTTAATTTTTTTTTATTTATCTTTATTTTTTTAGAATATTAAAAATTATAAAATACAAATTAGAGAAAATTATTTTTTAAAAAAAAATTATGCAAAATTTTCAAGATTCACCCAAGAAAATTACTTATTCTTAAAATTAAATAAGAAAAATTGTGATAAATATCAATTGCTTCTATTTAGTTTTTTTTTTTAATAGATTTTCATGTTTCTAATTCCAATAATAGAATTTTCAAAGTTTAAAATATCGCAAATCTCACACAAAATACTGAATCCATCCAAGAAAATTCAAAATGGACTATATGATGACTAAATCAAGTTGATATATTTTCAAAATTTTGTAAATTGTAAATAAAAATTTGTAGAATTTCATATTTCTTCACAGAAGGAACTTTACAAGTTAAATATATTCCAAATGTATAAAAAAAAATTAAAATTGTAAATTTCTTGACCTACCTAATAAGTAAATATTCGATTTTGCTATTTTTTTGCCTTTTCTTTTAAGATCAAAGTGATCAAAAGATAATGAGGGATTGAAAGAAGAAATTAAAGAAAAGATTATTAGAAAAAAGGAAAGGAAAAAATAGAAAGGAAAAAAATAGTGAAAGAGATGTGAAAGAAGAAAAGAGAACGTAGAAGAGAAGAAAAGATAGAAATGAAGAGATGAGATGAGATGAGAGAAGGATAAAAGTCTACGCAAGAAACCACAAAAAAAAAGGCCGAAGTAAAAAAGAAAAAGAAAAAACAATGAGCCTGTGTGGGCACGCAGCAACACGTCGTGCTGTGATACTCTCTGAGTATCACTCTATCTCATTCGATACTCAGAAGGTATCGCAACACAAAGAAGGCCAAGAGAGACCCCCCATATACTGTGCCCCCTAATTGGTGGCACGGTACATATCACCCCGTGTCGTACGACGCGAGGCTATACTTAATTCCTTGCAATTAAGATCGATTTTTCGAACAATACTTGATTGTTTCAAATCATTGATTAAATCGTAAGTAAAATATAAATTTATTTTACCGCTGATTATGATAAAATAAAATTAGATTCATCGAAAACATTATTTTTATCGATAGCTGTAGCGATGCACATGCAACACACGGCCAATGCAGTTGCAGCGCACATGCGACGTGCGATGCACAATGAATAATTTTTGGAGGAGAACTCAAGAGTTGGCGGCTACACAGATTTGGACTTTATATCCGATAAAGACAATAGGAAGTCTACGTCTAGGTATTTATTTGTGTGCAATGATAGGTCAATAGTTTGGAAAAGTTCCAAACAAGATAAAATAGTTCATCAAGGAGGTGGAGTACATCGCTGCATCTGAAGCTGCCATGGAGGTGGAGTACATCGTTGCATCTGAAGCTGCCAAGGAAGCTGCTTGGATCAAGAAATTTGTCACTGAGCTTAGCATAGTTCCTTCCTATGAGGATCCCTTGCCGATCTGCTATGATAATAATAGCGTCGTAGCTTTAGCTAAGGAGCCAAAGTTTCATAAAAAATCCAAGCACATTGAGTGACGGACAAGATCAAAGAGTACATCAAGGATAAACATATTGAAGTGCAGAATGTTACCTCCGCGAATAACGTGGCAAACACACTAAGGCATTGACTTAATAGAAAATCGAGATTCATCTTGAGAAGATGGGCATTAGATACATACATGATTAGCTTTAGTACAAGTGGGAGAATGTGAATTGTATGCCCTAGAAGCCAATCGAGCTGATGCATTTTGTTTTTTAATAGGACATATCTTTGTACTCGATATTTATTTTTTATAGATATTTGAGTTTTTTACTTCATTCATGTTTAATGTGTCCGTGAATCATCCATGAAATTAATAAGATGATGATATGTAGAGTTGAGAATTTGAGACACATCATGCTAGTGATTAATTCGTAAATTCTCTCAATTGATAGATCATAATGGGGACGATGATTGATTCGGTTAGATTGGTGTACGTATCGCTTTCCTTTTGGAATGATGAGTCTCGAATCATCAGTATAAGGACACTAGGGCAAACATGCAAATGGTTGTTAGAGAAACAAGGATACCAAGCATGACCAACTACAAACAGTTACATAGATGTCCACTCACTTATCAGTAACTAGTTCACTGTTGCAGTGGTATAACTGATCCTTAGACTTGCGACATCACGACCAATCAATGTAAGGCTACTATAGTTTGATTGTGCCAAAAACTCTGACCTAGCCATGTGTCTTACTAGGTATCGAGAGATAATTAATTCTATACTATTTGTGAGGCAAAGCTTAGAAATTCTCAGCATGGGTAATATAATGCATGAAAAGGGGTTTCCAAGAGTAACCATAAGAGATTTTGTCTTAACAAATTTGTCAGATGACAGGTAATTGGGTTTGACGAGTATTCCGTGACCTCCACTCAGTCAAGACTGTGATGGAAGAATTGTATCACCTGATAACTGCACCTATAGATTCAGTCCAGTATTTATTTCTGATTGGATTGCCACTATATGCTATTAGGCATCACTGGTGGATAATTGGAACCAAAAAGAATAATTATAGATGGTTAATTATTCTCTAAGAATGGAATTGAAAGGAATTTTGAGCCATCTTTCGGTGATGATATAGATAGGATCGGATCATATCTCACCGCTAGATAGAATTGAACCTATTAGGTCACACACGTAAGAGACCGCATATGATCAATATTATGGAGACGATAAAAGAAGTTATCGGGTGGTTTAATTGCAATTATAATATTGCCAAATATTAAAGTTTATTAATTTGTTAGTAAAATGACTAACTTGTAAGAGCTATAAATTAGAGGTATGTAAGTGCAAAAGTTGCATGGTGTATTTACTAATCGTTAGTAAATAATATGAGAACTTATGTGTAAATAATACACATGAATCGGATTAGAATCCAGATCGGATTCGGTTTTAAATTAAAACCAACTTGAGGGATTAATACACAATCTAATCGGATTAAATTTTCGATTAGAATTAGGATTAGGCTTGGGATTTTCTTATTATAAATATGACATGTTAAGAAAATAATAATTTAACACAAGAGAGACAGAAAATTCTAGCTGTCAATCCTATCCCTCTTCCTAAAATCCACCATTAATCCACCTGCATCGATCTTCAGAAGGTTGTTAGCACATCCAGAAATTGATTCATCTCCCTCAAAGCAACTCAGGCATCAGTTTGCGATAGGATCGTGGATCGAAGGCATAGATTAGTTCAATCGAGGACGTGATCTTGTGTGGACGAGTAGAGGTCAGGCACATGCGCAGCTAACGAGGACGAACAGTTTTTACCAAAGATCGTCGACTTTGCCGTGCTCTGGACATCAGTTAGATCTACCAAACATGAGGGTGATTAGATCAGTTAGATTGATTAGCTCTACCAAACTAAATTCTATTCGATTAGATCAGTTAGATCGATTGTTTAAGTTCTAAAAACAAAACACGAGGGTGATTTTTGGTTTAGAAAATTTTAATTGTCGTTTTTCTTCCGCTGCGTATATGCAATTTTCTTACAACTTCAACAGTTTTTGTCAAAGATCATTTGCATCCTATATACCTATTCAAAAGCAATAATTGTTATTCTTAGCAAAGAGAACCTAGGGTGCAACATGTTCACTGACGGTTTTTTATGTTGCGAGCACGAACCACGAGGAATCTACCATTTGGTGTTAGGCAAGATGATTTCTTTGACCTGAATGCACAGGCATACATCAATGCTCTTTTCTCATGTAAGCTGAAGTTTCAAACATTCGGGATCATTGCAATTTAACACTTGCAGCAGAAAATAATAGCAGTATTGAAGGTCGTCTTTGAGATCTTAACAAACTACTGCATTATAAGTCTACTCTACATATCAAAAGATAGATGTACTTAAAATGATTTTCACGTCTGTGATAAGTGATGACCAATATATCTTACTAATACCTAAAGTCAAGACTCAAACATCTTTATTTATCCCAGTGACAGTCACACAAGTAACAAGAGATACAACACTATGGATATATACCTTACAAATACATTAAAATAATACATTAAATAATACATTAAATAAAAGCCAGCCAAAGATAATTCTTATGTTCAAATGGACATGTTGTAAGAGGAGAAAGAAAGAGAAGATTCGTTAAAGAGCAATCATTTGGAGAAACAAACCTGTAATAAGCTAAGAGTTGTTTGAATTCCTCCTCCAACTTGACTACAGACTTGGCTAGCAAGTTGTTGACATGGTTCAGAACTCCATCACTGCTCTTGAAGTTCTTATTTGAGGTAAAATAATGGACAATGCTTTTCAATACATCAATAGCTGCTAGATAGCTTTCTAGATCCTCATGTGGGCCCCTTAGTATTGTAGCCTCGGCCTAAATCCCAGAATGAAAAATAGAACAGGAAAAAATAAAGAAGCCATCAGCGTTCAAATAGCAATCTTCTTGATACTAGCAACATCCATTTGGGCTTGCATATATAGAAAGGTACCAATCCAATGTTTGCACATTGGAAGACTTCAACATTGTTGATCATATGGTTCCACATGCAAACATTGCCTATATACTTTCCCGCATATATAGGCAGCCCCATTAAATGCTGAAAAATGCCACATAATCTTTGATTTAAGTGATTGTATTAACCTATGTATCACAAACACTTCTATAAGCCTCGCGTGTCCGTATCAGACTCGTGTCCGATGTAGACACTTCTTGAATGCGCGTTCAATGCCAATCCATCACGCATACAATTAAATATATATATATATATATATATATATATATATATATATATATATATATATATATATATATATATATATTTATTTATTTATTTATTTATTTATTTATTTATTTTATTTTTTTTATGCATATATAAGGCAAGATGATAAATATTTTAGCTTTTTGATGAGTGCATACAAATTTTTTTTGGACAATATAAATAAATTATGTATGGTGGAGAATTTTTTTAAAAAAATATATAAATTTTATTAACTTTCATTTTTATGAGAAATATAACATTATTTTACTGATATTTATATTTTATATATAATAAATATATATTATTATATTAATAATATTATATTTTATTACTGTGTTCATATTGTGGCTGTGTTCTAATTTTCTGGAAACTGCCGAATTGCCATGTCTGAATCATGTCGTGTCCCGTGTAATAACAGTACTTTAAATTTCGAAATTTGAATCTTTAAATTCGAAAATTTAAATAAAGTTTGAAGTTTATTCCGGAAAGTTAGAGAGGGTATTACTATTTTCAGCATATTGTGGATATATTTTTCGAAATTTAAATCACCAGTTTATTGGTGAAGCAATGGTCAAGTCCATTTTTAAGTTTGTTGTGCTAGTTGCACGGAAAAACGTGAAATACGGAACTTGACAGAAAACCGCGGAACTGGGTACTTCCCCGTAAATCGACCGGTAAATCAATCCGTGAGATCTTCAAGAAGTAAAATCGTCACTTCGACGGCAAAGTCGAGCTGAAAACAACGGTATAATTGGATCTCAAATCCGATATCCGGATCTCACAGAAATGGCGTTTTGCGAGTAAGTCGGACCGGAAAACTGATTTTCGGTAAATTCAGAAAAGTCGCAGCGTTTACGCGCGGAAGCTCGCAAAATCGGGTGTTAGGATTTAAATTGGCCATCAACAAGCATTTCGAGGAATTTCAAATTTTGAAATTTTGAAATTTCGAATTTGGGGTCTAGAACTCGAAAATTGGATTAGGGAACTTAGGGGTAATTTAAACAAGGTTTATAAAAAAGGGTTGGATTAGGGTAAACTAACGATTTAAGTGCCGTGGCACGGGGTCGTGCCGAAAACTTGCCTGCACGGTGCGTGCCGGGCTGTGCCGATGAGTGCCAGACACAAAAAATATATGCGTGCCGACACATAATGGCATGAAATATTTATTTTTTTAGCAACAAAATTTTCTAATTGTTTATTATGTATCTTTATCAAATATTTTGAACTTTATTGAAAAAATTATTTAATAATTTTTTAAAAAAAGGGTTTTGAGTTGTGCCATCGGCACGAGGGCTGTATCGTGCCGGTATCTTGTTGGCACGATACGGCACGATGGATACGGCCCGTGCAAATGGATACTTAAATCCTTGGGGCAAACCCTAAAATCTTTTGCTCCTTCATGCAGTCGCAAAGCCCCTCCCTTCTCCCCTCATCCGTGCGCACATCGCCATCGAAATCCAAACCCTAGAACTACCCCTTCTCATTAGCTGTTTGAGGATTCGGGCCTCCCTCTCTTGGGATCCAGGTGCCCACTACCCTGCTGCCTCCCTGCCTACCGCGCACCGCTCACGAAACCAGCGCTGCACGCACGCGCACGAGCAGGCCGCGCCACCCCTAGCCACGCGGGCCTTCCCATTGGTCGGTCGCCTCGAGCACCCCTCCAAGGATTCGGGCACCCAATCTGCACCCAGCTGGGCCGCGCCCAGACCCAGCCCAAGCGCACCGCACCAGGACCCAGCCGAGCGGGCCCTAGCCGCGCCTTCCCTTCCCTGTGAGTTCCGGGCGCCCGTCCCTGTCCTATGTGCGCTCGAAATCCCTGGATGCCCTAGATTCCTGGACAGTAGAGCTTGGTTCTTGCTGTTTGAGACTTGTGGCTGATTCGAGCTTTCCGGATTTTCGTCGCGGTCATCGCAGCGACATCGTCGAACGTCCGGATCGTCGTCCATCACTCTACTGAACACTGTGACACCACTTTTGATCGTCCGAAACTGACGCAAACTCCGATCCGACGGCGGATCGTTTCATAGTCGCAATTGTTGTCCGATTATTGTAATTTGGACAACGGTACATCATTTTTGCGTTCCGGCACTTCCGGCGGCCACCAATCTTCCGACATTCAAGCACGATACCGCCAGAACCCTTCTTGTGCTCTTTAATTGCTTATTTTGCAACAAATCGCAGCGATAGTGTGAGTAACGCGTAGGCTCGTTGGTGGTTATGGTTTCGGTTGACCCGATTGTAGGTTTTGGACACCGAACGGACCCCGGACAGCAGCACGACGTCCGAGATATCACGTGCTGTCCGAAATCAGCGTTGTACTAATTCCAAGTCGCGGGATCAGAGGTATGGCCCTTTTTTTTCGCATAGACTCTTATTAAATGTAATTAATTACATAGGTGGGGCTTTGTGGTGCAAATCGCACTTGCGGAAATTTCCGAGCAGCATGAACATCACGGGTTGTACCCTTGGACTGTTTGTCCTCATTCGAACGACGGTGAAGTCGTTCGGGTCACATTTTTTATCGGGGAACCGATCGGTGCGACGGTTCGAGAATCGAAAAGTAGTTCCGGTTAACTGGAACAACGGGGATTTTGGCGAAGTGGTTGGGACTACTAATTCGCCGGTTATTATTGTCCAACATTATTAATCACGGTTGGATTTTGGCGAAGTGGCGAAGTGGTTGGAACAACGGGGATTTTCTTCACTATTATTGTGATAGTTTCCGTAGTTGTATTGGTTGAGACCTTTTGCCGTAGATGTTCACTAAACACGGTTATTGTATTGCTTAGCTGATTTATGGAGTTAGCATAAGTGGAGTAATGAACCTTTAAAGTAGTTTGAAATTACTTGACGGAATATTGTAGAACAGAGGTATCTTTAAACATCTAGGTGCATTAGATGTTTGGTCACCTTTATTTACACTCCATTAGGTTGATTATGATCTATCTTTGATCGTCACGCTCTTGGCGTATTTCACGCACACTAGCAGTTTGACCACCGCAATAGTGTACTTATCCAGAGAGGTGGTCGTACTTGACTCATGATCCCTACACGGTGCTTTTGCGTGAGGGGACCCCCTACGGTTATTGCAGTGCCGCGGTTAGTGGATGGGGTAGCTTGCACCGGCATATCGAGCAGGTTTGTGGCAGTGCTTGAGGTGTGCGGATCGACACGGCGGTTGTGATTGGGTTATTTGTATTCCCTCAGGATTTCCATATATTTCTGGATGTTTAGTTATAGTAGTGGTTTCCTATCTGTGATTTACAGTTCTTTTGATACATGTAGCTAATATGATTTACTTTCATTCAGTATTATTATTGCTCTTCAGCTTATATTCATCGCGTTGTCCAGTGAGTACGACTTGTCCCCGTCGGCGCGTTGTACCTACTGGAAACATGATTCAGTTCGTGTTTCTCACCCCACTGTTTTTACAGGACCGAGTGGAGGTGGGGTACAAGGTGTACGTGAGGACACTGATTAGCGAGTCATTGGACTTCCTATTGGTTATTTTCTTTCTTTCAGTAGTTGCTTTATTTATTGTTATTCTATTTGTGGTTGGACTAGCAATATGGTTCCGTGGTAAATAATTGTGAATGTTGGAATAATTTATTATTTTTCATAGTTAAATAATGCGCCCTGTGGATGCAGATTTTGAATGATTTTTGTTAAATTGGTTTTTAAAACAATGCGTCGGGTGGCCGTGGATTTTAAAGTGTGGATTTATCGTTTCTTCAAATAATTGCGCCTAGTGTGCGCCGTTTTCAAATGTTGGTATTTAAAATATTTAACTCCTGTAATCTCTATGTATTTGAATACCTTTCATGTTTCCGCAATGTGTATGTGGTTGATATCTGCGATTATATGTGTGTCTACACCGTGCATATACAGGAGAGATTCTGTCCGTTTGTACAGAGAAATCTTATATGTGTGGTGGTCTGTGCACGTCCCAGGAGCGGGGTTTATAAAAAATAATAATAATAATAATAATACTATCGCAAAATTGAGGGTTTTCTTTAAATTTCGGTTCTCAAATTGCTACCGGGGCATGACATCCCATGTCAGCGTCCATGATGCTTAGGAATTAACATATCAAGAGCTCCTCAACTGTCATTGACTGAAGTTGCGGGGAGTTTACTGAATCACTTTACGAAGTTGAGCCATCAATTGAGATGAATTAAAGCTTTAGAATTAAAAGTGAAATTTGACACAGATTTAGCAATTTGCAAAAAAAAAAAAAAAAAAAAAAAAAAAAAGAAGAAGAAAAAATCATCCTAAATAATTCACCCATCAGCATGGAATTGGAAGCTTAATATTTCCAATCTATTAAAAATTCCCTATGTCTGTTAAACTAGATCACATTGAAACTCCCATCATTTATAGTGATTTCACCTATCTCAAATTACTCAAATGTAAGTGTATATCTCAACTCCATTTCGGATTCAAACCAGGTCTCTTCAATCTAATCTTACTCAATCACCATAGTGCTACCTATATACATCAAAAACTACTACACAAAGCACAAATTGCTCATTCTAACTAGAAAACGAGCTAAGAAACAGGATTTCCAAACCCCAACCTGGCGCGCGAGATCGAACTGCGCGAGGATCACCTCCGCGGCGTTGAGCGTCTTGTCGATGTTCTCGTGCGCCATCCGGATCGCGTGCGTCCTCACCTGCACCAATCGATCGTAGATTCGCAGGAATCAAACAAAACGCATAGCATAATCTCCGACCGATCGATCGAGCGATCTCTACGAAGAAGAAGCGATCGGAGCGGGCGATTAGGGTTTTTTACTTGGGTGGGGCGCATGGCGGCGTCGAGGGCGGAGAGGCGGTGGTCGAAGGAGCCGAGGATGGCGACCATGCCCCCGGTGTTGGTGGTGCTCTTCTGGACCGAGTCCCGCAGCAGGATCGCCCTCTGGGAGAGATCCGCCATTGTTAATGGCACCACCATTGAGAGAGAAAGAAAGAGAAAGGAAGAAAGAAAGAGAGAGAGAGAGAGAGAGAGAGAGAGAGAGGAAGAGGAGGAAGAAGAAGAAGAGGAAAGGCGGTTTTTGTACACAAGATTGTTTGAAGGAATCCGGTCGCTGGAGCTGGAGTGATTTCGTGGACCCGGTCCAGAAGACCGGGCCTATGAACAATACCTATTGTGTGAATATGGTCCACCATTGACCGGATTTGTGAAACTTTGATGCAAAATGTTCTCCAAATAAAAGTTTTGATCAATAATTTAAATACCCTGCCACGGTATCATATCGATAACATGCCGACACGATACGTACGTGGACCAGGCCGATAACTGCTAGTCGCAAAAAAAAAAATATATATATATATACACTGACACATCATGACATGAAATATTTATTTTTTTAAGTAATAAATTTTTTTAATTGATTATTATGTATTTTTATTAAATATTTTTAATTTTATTAAGAAAATTATTTAATAATTTAAAGAAAAAAAAAATTAAGTTATTTTATCAGTACGAGAATTGTATCGTGCCGGTATCTTGTTGGCACGATACGACGTGATGAATATGATCCGTACCGATGAATATTTAAATTTTTAGTTTTAAAAGATTAAATCTGAATACAATGTGTTTGAAAAGAAGAGATAATTATCAACTGTTTTTAAGATGGTATGATTTGCAGTATATATATAAAAATTTTATTTGGCAACATTATAATCAGGACAAAGGAAATGTACCTAAAAGAAAGATATTTATGGAACATGATTTTTTGCAATTTGATTTGATCAAATTTGATAATCACACGTTTTTGTAATTCTCGTTATCACCCACCTCAGAACCCTTATTTATAAATATCACTCTTTTGTCTAAGTCCTAATCCTGTCCAATTAAATTTCGTATAGATTACATATTTCTTTTGCTATTTTCTAATATAAGTAGTGAAATGTGAGGTCCCCAATAGTTCCATATCGGATGTGGATGGAATTATTATTGGATTTATAGGAGACATGAATACTAGTATTAATAACTGGGCTTAGACATTTTGGGCTGTGGTGTGGACCCAACGAGTTATTATTGCTAGTGGGCCGGATCGTTATATTTGGTATCAGAGCCAATAACCAGCCGGAAGTGTGTTATGAGTCTCGGCTGAGCCTGGATCTAGATGTCAGGGCTAGCGAAACGAGTCTCACATCGCCCGGTGATCTTAGGCTGCTGTGTGTCCTGGTAATTTTGGACTGCTGTGTGTGTGTGTGTTTGGACTGACGATGACGTCAGACCAGACCTAAACGGGAGGAGTCTGGGTTTAGGCATTTTGGGCTATGGTGTGGGCCTGTGGTGTGAGCCCAAGGAGTTATTATTGCTAGTGGATAGTAAATAATTTTGCTTTTACTCGCAATAGAAAATCTAATTTAATTATTCGCACCATTTAGCATTACTATATAGCATTATATAGGGTATTTGAATTTTCTATAAACTAAATATCTTAATTTGTTGACAACATTTGCCTAATATTTATGTAGTTCTAAAATTAGTAATTTCTGATGGCTAGTGTTAAGTAAATTTGAGAGCTAGCATTTAATCTCCCATTAATTATGTGGTTAAATCATAAAATTTGGTATCTTGTGAATTTCAAGTAAAGTAGATGGTGTAAACAATATTGATTGTTGATTGAGACGTCCCAACTTTACGATGTTTTGGTAAGGTGGAAAGTGCACATATTAAAATCTACAGTATTATTGGACAGATATCATATTGTACAACTCAAATACTCAAACAATGATAATACGCGTTTCATGGAATTTGTAATTTAAAAATAAAATTTGAATTCAGGAAGGATGTTGGAAATAATAATCCAAACTTAATCTAAAAAGTTAGTTAAAGATAGAGTTTATTCCAATTATATTTGAAAGTTATTTTTAATTATCTAAAATAAAAGTTAGATTTATCATCTGTTATGATTTGATAGTTATAAATTTATCATCTGTTATAATTTAATAGTTATATATAATGAGACCACAGTAGATATTGCCGTATAAGGTCCTAAAATGTTATTGATGATGTAATTGAATATTTTTTATTGATAAAATATTAATTCTCTTCAATATTTTTTCTTTATATTATTGTATTTAGATTCCGAGATATAATCGGAATAGCATGAATAACGATTCCAACCATTGATATTATTTTATTTTACTCTTCCAACTTTAAACAGTCCCGTTTCTTCCTAGAAGTATTCTTACTTTACTCTATAAAATATATATTTATATAGAGTTCGGCTGGAATACTATCGATAACACCAAATAATTAGTGCTATCAAGTTTTTAGTATTTAGATGAAAATATGTGCGGTTGGAATTATAGTGCTTTCCTAAAATTTTTACTATTCAACCAACCACCCACTAAACTCTAGAGGACCACTATCATCCTTACCGCACATTTCTTAATCCAATGGCTTGGTGCTATCGATAGTATTCCAGCCTAATTATCTATATATATATATATATATATATATATATATATATATATATATATATATATATATAAAATATTTTGCCAATTTACATAAAAAAAATTTATTAATTTTATATTTTTGCAAAAAAATATGCTACATTTTAAAATTTTGAAAAGCAAGTAAATAATTCTCAGGTTCTCCAACTCAAGGTGAGCTGTAATTCGCAGCACAAAAGCCCCAATAAACCAGAATTTAAACCCCAATTTGCTATTGTATGTTGCTGCTGCTGCTGCGCAGGAATGCAACCAGCAGAAGAGATAAAAGAGAGGGGAGAGAGGGAAAGCTACTCAGATTAATCCTCAGCTCCAAAACACTGTAAACATCCAACTTATACCAACAATTCTAAGCACAATAGATTGAAATTGGATTAAGAACAATAAAATCAGCATAAAGCCATTGTGGTTGGAAACTCAATTAAAACTAAAAAATCACCCAATCATCCCAAACAAGTTTCTAACCAATAAAAGGTGAAGGCATGCTCACTTCAAACCTATTAAGATCTCAGCCAAAAAGAAGAAATCCAAAGAAATTTCATCAACTCCATAAACTATCCAATTTCAACATAAAATATCAATTTCAGAAAATTAAAGCAATTTAGCCACAATCCAACTGAAATTATGCACTCCTCAAGGTCTCTTCTTCACCAAAGCAAAAGATATCTGTGACGCCCCCAACATAGTCCCATATCGGATGTGGATGAAATTATGATTGAATTTATATGAGACATGGACACTGGTAATAATAACTGGACTTTAGCATTTTGGGCTGTAATTTGGGCCCAACGAGTTATAATTGCTAGTGGGCCGGGTCGTTACATTTGGTATCAGAGCCAATAACCAGCCGGAAGTGTGCGGCGAGTCTCGACTGAGTCTGGGTTGTGGTGATTTTGGGCTGCTGTGTTTGTTTGGGCTGACGAGGACGTCAGGCCTAAAGTCTGTGACGCCTCCTGGGCTGACGAGGACGTCGGGCTGAAACAGGGGGAGTCTGTGACGCCTCCTGGGCTGACGAGGACGTCGGGCTGACGAGGACGTCAGGCCTAAACAGGGGGAGTCTGTGACGCCCCCTGGGCTGACGAGGACGTCAGGCCTAAACAGGGTAGCCTGAGGACGTCAGGCCTGTTTTGTCAGGCCTAAACAGGGGGAGTCTGTGATGCCCCCTGGGCCTGGGCTGACGAGGACGTCAGGCCTAAACAGGGTAGCCCGAGGACGTCAGGCCTAAACAGGGGGACAGGGGGAGTCTGTGATGCCCCCTGGGCCTGGGCTGACGAGGACGTCAGGCCTAAACAGGGTAGCCCGAGGACGTCAGGCCTAAACAGGGGGAGTCTGTGACGCCCCCTGGGCTGACGAGGACGTCAGGCCTAAACAGGGAGAGTCTGTGATGCCCCCAATAGTCCCAGGCCTAAACAGGGGAGTCTGTGACGCCCCCAATAGTCCCACATCGGATGTGGATGAAATTGTGATTGGGTTTATATGAGACATGGACACTAATAATAATAACTGGGCTTAAGAATTTTGGGCTGTAATTTGGGCCCAACGAGTTATTATTGCTAGTGGGCCGGATCGTTACAATATCGCCTGAGGAAGATGAAAGACAATGTCCGGCAGCAGAAAATTAATATAGCATTTTTTTTTTCTTTAACTAAATTTATATCACAGATGAAATATAAAAGGCTAAATTACAGAAAACCCCCCTCTCATATCCCGCTTTTCCACTTTATCCCCCTGTCATTAAAAAGTCGACAATCTGCCCCCTCGTAATTACCGAATTGTATTTAGGGGGCAACGACGTTAACGGGAATGGTAAAATGACGAAAATGCCCTCCTCTTTTTTTTTTTATTCCGAAGTTTTTTTTTTTTTTATTCCGAAGTCTTTTTTTTTTTTTTTAAGGATATTTTCTGAGGGTATTTTGGGTATATGAAATTATATTTTCAAAAAAACTTACGGTCAACTGACGGTCAACTGATGGCGGGGGGTTTATTGCACAATTCGGTAATTACGAGGGGGCAGATTGTCGACTTTTTAATGACAGGGGGGTAAAGTGGAAAAGCGGGATATGACAGGGGGGTTTTCTGTAATTTAGCCAATATAAAATAAAATTAATTCAGGCAGATCATTCTCATGTTACAATGTAAAATAATTTAAACTAAACAGATCTAATATTTAGATTATATCATATTGAACTAGTTAAAAATTTATTAATCTACTGTACGGTTGGAACTAAATATGATGAATTGTGATTCCAACGTAGCCGCACACGTGCCCGGCCTGTCTTTCGTTGCATTGAACAGATGACCCACAGACTACCAGATCGATCCCTCTGAACGAACGATCCCTCTGATGTCTACGTTCCTTTTGATGAAACACTCTAAACTTCACATGAAAGAATTCTGCAACCAACTTAATTAATTTTATTCTTTTTTACATATCTACGTACCGCCTCTAGAAGCCATATTTATTAATATGAAGTTGGCAATTAACTAATAAAATCTCAAAGATAAAATCTAGTAACTAATTAAATATTTTAATCTAGTAACTAATTAAATCTTAAGTTAAAATTTAGTAACTAATTAAATTTTAGTATTAGTTACAATCAATTAACTAATAAAATCATCAATCTAAAATACTTATCGAATATATTTAATCCTTATCTCTCTTTAATTTAACCAAATTATATCCATTAAATCATAATTAAATATTTATATGTAAATTTAATTTAATTAAAATGCTATCTCATAAGATCAATGAATATTTAATTATTCTCTAATCAAATTAGAGATTAAATTTTTTGTATAATCTTTCATCATAATCAGTAAACTATTTAGTGTATTAGACTCATCTTTTATTTTGGATGTACATAATTTCTATTATGTGTGACCGCATAGGTCCATTACCATTTGATAGTGGAGTCCAATATCAAACTCTTTAACATTGAATTAGAACTCTTCTAATCTGTTGCCATATGGTGTGTCCACATTGGCCGGTTCTAATTTGACTCAATCCATATGAGATGTGGATTATGATTTATCCTTTTGTGTTAAGGATAAGATCGGGTTTTATCCTTATATGTTAAGGATAAGGATAGGATTTATCCTTATGGGTTAAAGATAAGAATATGTTTCTTATAGGTTAAGAAACATATATATATCTTAACCGATATCTAACCATATTTTGTTTATCTCTAAGTGAGAAAGAGGATATTTTAAAGGGTCCTAATAGTCTATAAATAGAATCCCTTCTCCTATATGGGGATACACAACATACGATACACAAGAAGAAAAAGAGATTTTCTTCTTTCTCATTCTTTCTCTACGTTCTCTCTGGATTTTCACCTTCATTCCCGGGGTTTTGGAATGTGCACATAGAAGAGGACTCTGGTAGCCCTCTTCGCATCCGATCCGATCTGCGCATCCGGTCTGCAACCAGGAGATTCGTGGAGAGTCAAGAATTACCAAGAAGACAAGGACGATCCAAGAAGGCTGGTAAAACAAGTTAGCTGATCCAATTCCGGTTCCTGGATACGTTGGCTATCCAGTTTGTAAGTTTTCGCTGCCCTCTAATTCCAACAATTGGTATCAGAGCGAGTTTGCTTGTTTTCGCCTGAGATCATGCCTGTGTTTGCTTGATTTGAAAATATATATATATATATATATATATATATATATATATATATATATATATATATATATATATATATATATATATCGTTGATCTTTCTTCGTAGATTAGTTCTACAATTTTTTTTGATTCATTTTTTCTATGTGAAATCGAATACTTAAAATAAAATAAAATAAAATAAAAGAGCCGAGATACCGGCCTCGCGCTTCGGGCGCAGGGGCCGGCCCGCAGTAAGCAGGCGCGGGCCCCCGCGCTTCGGGTGCAGCGGCCCGGCCAGCATGGCCCGCGGGCGGGCTCGGGACCCAGCCCGCAGCGCCCCTGCAGGCACAGGCGCAGGCCTGGCCGGGCCCGGCCTGCAGCTCCGAGCGGAAGCAGGCCCCCCGTGCGCTGGGTGCGCTGGGCTCGGCCCGGCCCGCCTTCTCTGCAGGCGGGCGCCGGCCCATCGCGCTGGGTGCGCGTGGCTGGCCCGGCCTGAGTGGCTTCCCGCAATTTTTTTTAATTTTTTTTTTAAGAAAATAAGTTTTTTTTATGCTCCTATGTGGTGCAATTTTTTATGCTCCTATATGGTGCAATTTTTTTATGTGATTTCTTTTATGCTCCTATGTGGTGCGAAATAGTTTTTTACCTGTGAAATTTAAATATGCATGTGTTGTATAACTTACATCTTATGTAGATTTAAATATTTGTGTAGCTTATTATTAATTGTGTATATTTTGTGCATATAAGTATTTGTGTTCTTTCGGTATTTTTCCATAAAATTTAATTTTAGAAAAGCAGATTCGGCGTGTGCAGCATTCCTTTAGAATATGTTTCCCTTTGATGTGGATCTTTGTAGTGATGTAGTAGGTTTTAATTCTGCAAAAAGTGATGTAATAATTAAGGTCATGTAAGAGGAATGTGTTTTGCACACCATCGACGTTTTTCAAATTAAATTTTGGCACAAGTACTTATCTTTTTTATTATTATCTGTGTGATATGAATTTTTTTTTTTTTTTTTTAAGATAAGTTCTTAAAAATATATATATATATATATTTTAAAAAAAATGTGTTTTTTTTTTAAATGGATGAGTTCCGTTTTTTTTTGAATAAGTTTCAAAATTAAATAAGAAAAAAATTAATAAGATTGAAATTTTTTGAACCGACACTGGGTGATGATTATGAGCCTAGCGAAATTTTCGATCCCGTTGTGAAGGAGATATTTTTTCAATCTTGTTAATTTTTTGAAATATGTGCCTAATGTCCAAACCTGTTTTTTGAATGTAGTGAAATGACTTCCAAAAATATTATAGCTGACCTCACGAGGAGTGATAAGCTAAACGGAAAGAATTATGATATATGGCATAGAAAAATACAATACCTGCTTAATGAACAAGGAGTTCTTGAAACTCTCTCTGTCAAAAAGACCGTGCCTTTAGATAACTCTACTGCAGAACACCAGCATGAGCAGGATGTCTATGACAAATGGTTCAAGGAGGATCATACTGCTCGGTATACTATGTTGTGTGCCATGCAGGATGACCTCATTGGATAGTTTGAGACATTTGAGACTGCCAAAGACATGTGGGAAAATCTAAAGATTGCTTTTGGGCAAACTTCAGTTACGAGGCTGCGTGCCCTAAATCTAAAGTTTCAGCAGTACATTAAGGACCCGAAGCACCCAATGGTTGAGCACCTGCGTGTGATGAGCACCATGATTCGGGACCTTAAGGCTGCTGGAAATGAGCTCAACGATGAGCAACAGGTTCTCGCGGTGATTCGTTCACTGCCGGACCCTGAATGGTCCCAGATGAAGCTCCTGATGACGCACAGTGAGGACATTAAAACGTTTAATGATATATCACGTCATCTCGAGCTTGAGGTAGAACGCTTGGATGCGAACCGTTCTGTCGCTCTTGTTGCACGCTCTGAGGAGCGCGGTGGGATTGCACCCAAGCGCAAAAAGCGTTACAACAATGGAGCGCAGAAAAATAAAAATCAAATTCCTCATGGTGGAGTTGGAAAGCGCGGCAGAGGCAAGCGCGCTGGCAGCAGAGATGTTGCGAAGCTAAAATGCTATAACTGCAAGAAGAAGTGTCATTTCGCTCGGGATTGTTCTGAGCCGAAAAAGGTAGCCCTACCACTCTTACACTGTTTTGTTTGCTCTTATGCTTTAGTAGCTAATTCTCTTCCCAATTGGATCGTGGATATAGGAGCAAACAAGCACGTAGTGCGTGATCGAGCGGGATTTGTATATTACCATCGAGTACCGACTGGCACACAATTTGTCACCCTTGGGAATGGCTCAATGGAAGAAGTTATTGGAGTTGGTTCGTACCGACTCAAGTTGCATAGTGGCCGCACCTTACTTCTTCAAGATGTGCTATATGCACCCGGTATAAGATGTAATCTATGTTCAATTTAAGCTTTGCTACATTTAGGCTATTCTTTTTATTTTGACAGAGACCGCCTTGACATATCCTTTCATGATACTTTATTTGGATATGGTACATTAATAAATGGTTTCTTTAAATTAGATTTGGAGGATGATTCGTTTGATTTTGTTTCTTCTTCTTCTAATCTCTGTGATGAATCCGTTAAATGGCATGCCAGACTAGGCCATATAGGTCAAGAAAGAATGAACAGACTGGCTCGAGTAGGTCTTTTAGGGTCTCTCGCCAAAGTTGACCTATCTGTGTGCGAGCCTTGTCTGGCTGGGAAGGCATGTAGAAAGCCTTTTGGTAAGGCTACTCGTGCCTCTCATCCTTTGGAGCTGATCCACTCAGACATTTGTGGGCCAATGAATGTGAGGGCCCGGCATGGTGCGTGCTATTTTTTCACATTCATTGATGATTGTTCCCGTTATGGCTATGTGTATTTGCTTTCTCACCATTCTGAAGCTTTAGATTGCTTCAAGCGCTTCGTAGCGGAGGCTGAGAATCAAATAGAAAGAGGTGTAAAAGTGCTTCGCACTGATCGAGGACATGAGTACTTGTCTGATCAGTTCAAGACTTACTGTGAGCAAAAGGGCATTATGAGACAGCTCACTATTCCAGGTACTCCGCAACAAAATTGTGTTGCAGAGCGAAGGAATCGTACTCTACTGGACATAGTTAGGTCTATGATGGCGCATGCTCATCTTCCTATAAGTTTTTGGGGAGATGCTCTTTTGACTGCTGCCTATATTCTTAATCGAGTCCCTAGTAAATCAGTGCCATCTACCCCATATGAGTTGTGGAGTGGTAGAAAGCCAAGTTTACACTACTTACGCCCTTGGGGTTCAGCTGGATATGTTCACAACCCCTCACATAGATTCGGAAAACTCGGCCCTAAAGAAAGCAAGCATGTGTTCATCAGATACCCTGAAAATTCGAAGGGCTATGTGATGTATGGTGAACACCCAGATGGTGTGATGACCAAGATTGAGTCTCGTGATGTGGAATTCCTAGAGAAGGAATTTCCAAGCATTGGTGAAATGCGAAAAGACGTCGGATTGTATGAGTTACAAGATGACGCTATCCCATCTTCTGGTGAGGGTGATCGATCACTTCCCGAAGTCGCTGAAGGAAGTGGTAGCGATCCTCCGGCTAGTGGGAGTGCTTCTATGAGTGGGAGCATACCCTTGGAAGCCGAGAGTTTAGGCTCTCAACTGCGTAGAAGTGAAGGTGGAAACATTCCCCATCGACGTTTTGAGATCGAAGGGAATATTTTCATGTGGACTCCGCTCGATGATGATGAGCCTGCTTCTTATGTAGAAGCGATACAATCACCAGCTTGTAATGAGTGGATGGCTGCTATGAGAGATAAGATAGATTCCATGAGCAAGAACCAAGTATGGGAGTTGGTTGACCTTCCACTTGAGCACAAGTCTATTGGAAATAAATGGGTTTTAAAAATTAAGCGCAAGGTGGATGGATCAATCGATAAATATAAGGCTCGGCTCGTGGCTAAGGGCTACAATCAAAGGCAGGGGATAGATTACAACGAGACATTTGCTCCCGTTTTGAGATTTGCCTCTATATGTGTGATTTTAGCCGTAGTGGCTCATCTAGATTTGGAATTGTTCTAAATGGATATCAAGACAGCTTTCCTCAATGGAGGATTAGCGGAGGAGATCTACATGGATCAACCTGAGGGTTTTGTACTCAAAGGTCAAGAAGACAAAGTATGTCGTCTTAAAAGGTCCATTTATGATCTCAAACAGTTATCGAGACAGTGGTATTTCAGGTTTCATGAAGCCATCATCTCTATCGGTATGTCCATGATAGAGGAAGACCACTGTGTATATGTCAAGAAGTCAGAGAAGGGAATTTTGTTTCTCTCTCTATACGTCGACGACATACTATTGGCTGGGAATGACATCGAGTTGATCAATACCACTAAGCAGTGGTTATCTTTCAATTTTGAGATGAAAGATATGGGTGAGGCGAGCTACGTGCTCGGTGTTAAGGTCATCAGAGATCGCTCTAGGAGACTTCTTGGTCTGTCTCAAGAATCCTACATTAAAAGGGTTCTGGAGTGGTTTAGGATGCATCATAGTAAACCCGTTGATACTCCAGTGGAAAAGAATCGCACTTTGAGTCTTGATCAGTGCCCTAAAACGGATAAAGAAAAAGAGCAAATGAGTAGGGTTCCTTATGCGAGTGCGATTGGCAGCTTGATGTACGCTATGATGTGTACTCGACCTGACATATGCTTCGCTGTTGGCTTAGTAAGTCGTTACCAGAGCAACCCAGGACCTGCTAATTGGCAAGCGGTCAAGAGGATCCTTCGATACTTAAAGGGAACCAGTGATCTCGTTCTATGCTTTCAAGCTGGGGACTTGAGATTGAAAGGATATAGTGATGCTGATTGGGGCGGTGATAGAGATGAGCGCAGGTCCACTTCAGGCTATGTGTTTATGCTTGGAGGTGGGGCAATTTCCTGGTGCAGTAAAAAGCAGAGTTGCATTGCCTTGTCTACCATGGAGGCGGAGTATGTTGCTTATTCAGCAGCCGTTCAGGAGGTTGTTTGGCTGAGGAGATTTCTCCAGCACCTCGACATTGTGACTCGAGCTAATGAGCCTGTTGAGATGGTCTCTGACAGCATGGCCGCTTTGGAGTATGTGAAGGACCCCAGGTATCATGGCAGGACCAAGCACATTGACATCCGTTTTCACTACATTCGAGAGATGATTAGGCTAGGCGAGGTCACTCTTAGACATATCTCCACCACTAGGATGGTGGCTGATCCGTTGACCAAGCCAATAGCTAGGGATATGTTCCTGACCCACGTTCGGAGTTTGGGTCTTCGCAGGTTATGATGTATGGACATTATTGAGACTTTTGTATCTTACACTTTTCTTAATGAAAATGTAATTTTCTTTTATGTATGATTGCGTAATTGATACTAGTAGGCACATATTACCATTAGTCACCAGGCTCAGGTCAGCCCACTCACACGGGTGATCGCCCTGGCACCTAAGTGGTGAGCAGAATGAGACGAAATAATCATATTAAACTTTAGTAGTTGTAATATGATTGCTTTGTTCATATACGTTATGAATAAAGTGTTGATATGATTTGAAAGTCGCCTTAATTAGTTTAAGATGAGACTCTTGGGAGTTGGATATTAGAATTCTTTTGTGAAATTCTATATCGAGCCTGTATAGCAGCCGAACCTAAATACTTGGGTTAGAGAGATGACCTGAGTTGTATAGTGGTTAGATGCCTTAGTGGTGCCTAGACTAAGGTTCGCATGGCGTTCAAGAGCGTGACACAGCCCATTGGATGGGTACTCCGCCATGGCATACATATCATACTGTATTTGATTGTCGACCAGTTAGTAGAGTAACATATATCCTTCCCTCTATGTCACTGTGTGAGCACTAACCCCTTTTTATGCCATCAACTTAGAACTACATTATGAAGTAGAGGTCCAAAGTAACTAACTTAGCGTGTATCTCAGGGTCATGAGAAAATACGATCTCGCGGAGCATGTCTAGTAAAGTGCTTGGACCGATACAGATTAATGTGAGGGGCTGAGGAAGATGTTTCGATAGCACACCATGAAAGTCTTGTGACTCATTGCCCGGGCGGTTATCTCGGTTGTGTTACTTGAGATAATCATGAGTACAAGAGATGTTGTAGGGTCAAGTCCTGTGATTACAAGAGGGAGATTTGTGATACTTGATCCGGTGTGTGTTGAAACGTCTGGGGCATATACGTTTTAGTCAGTGATATGCTATGTTAGTTGGGTTGTGACTTAATATGGCACTCCTGCACTGTAATTTTTTCATCTGGTCGCACGCTCCATTACCCGTATGAAGAGTAGAATGTATATGAGAGAAAATTGGCAAATATGGCCAAGTGGGAGATTGTTGCCATATGGTATGTCCACATTGGCCGGTTCTAATTTGACTCAATCCATATGAGATGTGGATTATGATTTATCCTTTTGTGTTAAGGATAAGATCGGGCTTTATCCTTATATGTTAAGGATAAGGATAGGATTTATCCTTATGGGTTACAGATAAGGATATGTTTCTTATAGGTTAAGAAACATATCTTAACCCATATCCTAACCATATTCTGTTTATCTCTACGTGAGAAAGAGGATATCCTACAGGGTCCTAATAGTCTATAAATAGAACCCCTTCCCTATACGGGGATACACAATATACGATACACAAGAAGAAAAAGAGATTTTCTTCTTCCTCATTCTCTCTCTACGTTCTCTTTGGGTTTCCACCTTCATTCCCGAGGTTTTGGAGTGTGGACATACAAGAGGACTCTGGTAGCCCTCTTCGCATCCGATCCGATCTGCTCATTCGGTCTGCAACCAGGAGATTCGTGGAGAGTCAAGAATTACCAAGAAGACAAGGACGATCCAAGAAGGCTGGTAAAACAAGCTAGCTGATCCAATTCCGGTTCCTGGATACGTTGGCTATCCAGTTTGTAAGTTTCCGCTGCCCTCTAATTCCAACATAATCGATAAAAATAATTTATTTTAAATTATTTTTACTTCTCTCACTGTCCGCTAGTGACACCTAGCAGTATATCACGGCAATCCAAAATGGTGATGAATAATGAACCTTTCCGCTGTTAAGGATTTCTGTATTGGCGTATTTCGTGAAGTGTTTTGAGTCTTGAAGATTGAAGTTGAAGAATTGAAGATCACATACATCAATCTTAAGAATAATGGATTCAAAATGTTCAGGTATGTTAAACTAAAAATTTTTGATGATTTGAATACATTCTTATAGTTTAGAAATACTTGGAATAATTTTCATTACATAAAAATCAAAAACTGGATGTTTTATATATTCTGAATCCGGATCAGGCAGATCCAGTCCAGACCCCGAACATGGTTTGGTTAATGCGAAAAACCAGTCCGGATCAACTTCTATCCAGTCCGGACCCCGAACAATATTTTTGTTAAATCGCATGAATCGGTCCGGATCAGACCCATCCAGTCCGGATCCCGAATCTTATTTCTGAAAAAAAAAATTGGCTGTTATGACAGTCCGGATCAGATGAAGTCCAGTCCGGACCGCCGTGTGGAAAAAATTCTGTTAAGACAGTTTTTGATTCTTATCTCTTTCCAAAAAATTTCTAATCTATAAATAGACCCTAAGTTTATCTTTTAGGGCATTCCAAAAAGGAATCGTAGATAATCCACATATAAAAAAAAAAAGGAAAACACGTTCTATTTTATGTTTCTTTTTCTATATTGATCTATTTGATTCTAGGGTTTTCAAACTCGTTATTTCTTGTAGAATCAAATTGATGAATACTTAGACGGTGTTTTCTTGTCTTTCTATGATTATCTAAGTATTCGATATCATCACCACCAATAAACAAACAACGATGTCCGAAAGGAACATCGGCGCGTGGATTCGCATGGCCTTTTGATTCAAGGTGCCATCGACTTCGTGGATTCGGAGTTAGGCGCGTTCGTGTGATCGACTCGTGCTATATTGGTGAATACCGTGGATTCGATTGGGCGTCGTGAATTCGACGTTGGACTTCGTGGATTCGAAGTTGGACGCAAATCGTGTGATCGAGGCGCGTTGCGGTCTGCGGAGAAGATCTACTCGGAGCATATGAAAAAGGTTGAGTCGTGGTGTTGCATTACATCACCTTGTACGTGTTTAATCTTAGTGGATTTCCCGTGTGATCGGCCCCGTGGTTTTTTACTCCTGTGATAGAGTTTTTTACGTAAAATCTTGCGTACATTTTTATTTTCCGCATTGGGTTATTTTTACGCAAAAATTTCTGAGTTTTATTGTTTACACCTATTCACCCCCCCCCTCTAGGTGGTTTTTCTTCTATTTACATCCTTGGATCCCATAACCCACATCCGCTTACAATTATAATGTAATTAACTCCTTCCAACACACAACATCCCGATCGAACCAAAATCAAGGCTGCTCATTAAATCTTATAATTCGATCATATGACTAGAATATCTAAATCGACTCAATATGGTAACTCAGTTGGAAACCTTTTCTACACACCATGTACCCTGGCTAAAGATTTTTCGAGTTGAATCTGATAATCTACATAGGACGTTCTCTCTCAACATTGAAAGTGTTGAATTCGTTATTGTGCACTCATATGCTTCCCCATATAAACTATTACAACCAATCAATACCAGACGTAGACTAATGATTAGAGTCTAAGTATTAGTACAGTCAAACGGTAGCAATCTATATGTAAAGCAACCATGATGCCTCAAGTCCAAGGAGTACTTCACACATCTGTAGTACAGAACTAGTTACTAACGAATATAGAACCATGTGACTGTTCAACTAAATGGTCTAGCTCAGTGTACTCATTCGCTAATAAGCACCTGTATGCTTACTTTAGTGTCCCCACACTAGTGACTTGAGATTCGCGTCTCAACTTAGAAATATAGCATACACCGGCCAATTCGAAAATATCATCATCCTTACGATATTCCTATGAATAGTAGCGTATTTTTGAATCTTATACAAAGAAATATATATATATATATATATATATATATATATATATATATATATATATATATATATATATATATATATATATATATATAGATATCTCAAATTCCTAACTTATAGAAATATATTTTCTTAACAATGATTCAATGGACAATTCATGTAAATATATTACATTGCTAACAATAAACATGAATAAAACTTGCCCTTTATTAATTAAAGAAATATACAAAATATGTCCATAAATTTATGTTATCAATTAGTTTTAAGGTATATTACTAACAGAAGAGTCATACTGCTGTTGTTGCTGGAGTTGTTACTATGCTGAACTGTTGTTGCTGCTGTTTCTTGCTGTTGCAGCAGTTGCTACTGCACCAATTGCTGCTTTAGCTATGGTTGCAGGAGTCCAACCAACAGAGAAAGAGAGGAAGAAGGAGAACTTGCTGCTGCTGCTTCTCCTATGCTGCTGCTACCACTAAACTACAGCAAATTACTACTTGCAGCCTACGCAAGAAAGAGAACAGCAGGGAGAGGGATTGAAAGAGGAGAAGAAGAAGGAAGAATAGAAGAGAAATGGGGAGGGAGAGGGAAGAGTTATACACTTATATGTTCTCAGCTGGTCACTATAGTCCAAACTTCCCAATTAGGCTGGCTAAACTTGGTTGCAATGTGTCTTAGGCACTATGTAGCTAATCTACTCTAAACTGTTACGGCGGTGGGCCTCCAACAAATATTTTCTATATACTTGTTATGGTATATATATAGAAATCTCCACAAAAAATAGAATGGAAAAGAGAAGAGGAGAAAGACAAATAATAAAAAAATATAGTACATTTTGATGGAAGCAAACGAAACTTGTCTTTATTGAAAAAACAACTTCATGCCCTTACGTCTTTCTTTGGGCATCACTAATTAATTAAGACGACTCCGGCTTCATTAACTATCATAATAGCCCCGGCCTATCTATTTATAGATTATTACATAAAATCATATTCTAATTAGATATCCTATCTAATTAGATTTATCTTTATCATAATTTAAACAACCAAATATATTAGATAATCTAATTCTAACTAATTAGCATTATCTCTAACACTCCCCCATAATGCTAATGTTCTTCACACCGATCTTTTCTCGGCAAAATATGAATTTTTCCAATGATAGCGGCTTTGTGAAAATATCGGCCATCTGTTCTTCGGTGGAGCAGTGTATCAACTCAACTTGACCGTTAGTGATCTGTTCACGAATAAAATGATATCGCAGTTCGATGTGTTTGGTTTGGCTGTGATGAACTGGATTTTTTGCCATTACGATAGTCGTTTGATTATCGCAATAAATTATAGTTGGATCTTTTTGTTCATACTTCAAATTTGTTAAGATTCGACGCATCCAGATTGCTTGACATGTAGCAGTCGTAACCGGTCTCTTAAGATGATAGAGCCATGACTGTTGTTTTTTGGAAGACCAACTTATTGCTCCTGCACTAAAATTGAAAACGAAACCGCTCATGCTTCATCGATCATCTACCGAAAGTCACTATCAGAACAACCAAAAAAACAAAATTCGTTAGCGTTAGTATACCACAGTCTGTGGTCTCTTGTTCCTTTCAACTATCTCAATATCCTTTTCGCCGCTCCCCAATGGATTTTACTTGGGCTTTGGATAAATCTCGATAATAAAGATGTCGCATATATAATATCTGGTCTACTATTACCAATATAGAGTAAACTCCCAATCAGGCTTCTGTACAAACTCGAATCAATTTTTTCTTCTCCATCATCCAATGATAGCTTCATATTCGTACACATTGGATTTTGCACAGGATTATAATTTTTCATATTAAACTTTTGAAGTAAATCATCAAAATATTTTTTCTGACAGATAAAAATTCCATTATCTTTTTGTTTTACCTCTAGACCCAAAAAATAACTCATGGGGCCAAGATCAGTAATCTCAAATTCAGTCATTATATTTTTCTTAAAATTATTGATCAATTCTGTACTATTTTCAGTGTAAATCAAGTCATCAACATAAAGGCAAACAATCAAAATCTCCATACCTCGAGATTTGATATAAAGTGTGGGTTCACTTTCACTTCTAGAAAATTAGTTTTGAATAAAGTGTGAATCAATCTGACTATACCAAGCTCTTGGTGCTTGTTTTAATCCATATAACGCCTATCACAGTCTGTAAACTTTATCTTCTTGTCCTTTAATTTTGTAGCCCTGCGGCTGCTCAACAAAAACTTCTTCATTCAAAAATTTATTAAGAAAAGCTGATTTAACATCAAATTGAAAAACTTTCTATTTATTTTGTGCAGCCAAAGCCAAAACAGTTCGGATAGTATCAAATCTAGCTACAGGTGCAAAGGTTTCCATTAAAATCAATACCTGCTTGCTATAAGTAACCTTTTGCAACTAAACGTGCTTTTAATTTCTGGATCGATCCATCTGATATATATTTTGCCTTGTATATCCATTTCAACCCGATAACTTCCTTTTCTGTGGATGGTTTAACAAGCTCCCATGTATTATTTTTCTCTAGCGCTGCAATTTCTTCATTCATAGCTTTACACTAATCCGCTTACTCGAAAGTTTGTGGTTCTCCACATTGTGTGTACATGCACTGCTCATATATTTCACTAAGCAATTTTATTTTTCTCAGTATCGTCTCAGGCGAAGTTTCTGGTGAAATTCGTGGTGAAGTATGTGGTGTTGTTTCAGTACTTACAGTATTTTCACCATTATTCTTATTCTCAATAGTAGTTTCATCTCCTAACATCGGAAGTGGATTATCCTGTACTTTTGCACTCCAATCCCAACCTTTTTGTTCATCAAATATAGCATCACGACTTATAATTAAGGAGTTAGTAACAGGATTATAAAATTGATAGGCTTTACTTCTTTCACTATAGCCCACAAAAATACACTTGCTACTATTATTATCCAATTTTTGCCTATTTTGCGATAGAATATGAACAAAAGAAACCGATCCAAAATTTTTAAAATGTTTTTCCTTCGGCTTCCAACCTGTCCATACTTCATAAGGTGTAATATTATCCAGCGCCAAAGTTGGGCTTCTATTAAGAATGTATGCTGCAGTGGATACCGCTTCTGCCTAGAATTTATTTGGATGTCCTTTCGCTTTCAACATACTTTTTGCCATTTCTACTAAACTTCGATTTTTGCGTTCAGCAACGCCATTCTGTTGAGGCGTGTAACTGGTTATCAACTGCCTGCGAATACCATTCGTTTCACAAAGATTTTCAAATTTATTAAAAAATAAATTCTCCCCGCGATCTGTACGGAGAGTCCTAATATAATAACCGGATTCGTTTTCGACGAAAATTTTAAATTTTCGAAAAACATCAAAAGCTTCGAATTTATTTTTAATAAAATAAACCTAAGTCATCCGACTGTAGTCATTCACGAAAAGCACAAAATAATAATTGTTGCTGAGCAACGGTGTCTGCATCGGCCACAAACATCAGCATGTATCAATTCTAATGGTTCTTTGGCTCTCCAATTGCTGTTTCTTGGAAAAGTGTCTCTATGATGCTTTCCTAACACACAACTTTCACATGCAGAACTATTATTATGCACCAAAGGCAAACCATCAACCATATTCTTTTTATGTAATAAATTAAGCCCCTTAAAACTCAAGTGACCATATCTATAGTGTCATAACCAATCATCATCTAGCACTACTTTCCAGGAAAAATTTTATTTTCTGTCATCGAAACTTCAAAAATAAATCCCTTTTATTTTTATCTTTATAAATAGTGCACTTAGAATCTTCAAAAATAAGCGAATAACCTTCTTTTAAAAATTGGCCCACACTAAAAAATTGGAATTCAAACCAGATTCATATAAAACATTATTTATTTTTTGAATTCCAGAAATATTTGCCTCAATTGTATCTCTTCCATGCACGTCCTGAACATAGCCATCACCCATTGTCACTCGGCCTTTAACAGATTTATCCAAATTAATAAAGTTCTCTTCTCTTCCTATCATGTGACTGCTGCAACCACTATCGACATACCGAACACTGTTAGCAGCTTTTTCTGATGAACGACCTACAAAAAGTATATTATCGTTTTCATTATTTCCTTGAGCAAAATTAACATTTTGTTGTTTCAATCGACAAAACCGCTCAATATGACCAAATTTCTTATAATAATATTATTGAATATTTTTATAATTATGGGGCTGATCATTACCTCTGTAGGTTCTCTGATTTTGATTACCTGATCCTTCACTATTTCTGTTATTGTATCCACCTGATCTACCACCGCGACCTCTACCACGGCCACGACCACGACTATGACCTCTACCATGGTCTCCAGATGTTGAAGCTTGGCGATTAGAAGTATCTGCTTTATCCTTTTTATTGCCTTATGATTCACTTTGAAAAGCATGCTCAGAAAATTTTTTTGTTCTATCTTTACGTTCCTATGTGCTAAGAGAGAACCAAGAAGTTCACTATGAGATAATTTAGATAAATTTTTTGCTTCTTCTATAGCAGAAACTACATCACCGTATTTTTTCGTCAAACTTCTTTAATTTTTTTCAGTTTGATCAACAATTTGTTGACCATAGGTACGCATCAAGGTAACTAATTCCATAGTTCTAGAATAAAAGGTATAAATATTTTTTTTTTCTTCCATAAATGAAGTCTTAAATTTTTTTTTTAAAGTTTGAATTTTAATTCTGAGCACTTTTTCGTTACCTTAGTATTCCTTCTGTAATATATCCCTTGCTTCTTTCGATCGGATAGCGCCGGCAACGTGGAAAAATATTGAGTCGTCAATAGATTGTCAGATTCTCTTCAGTTGCTTCCTTACATCCTTTTTCAACAAAATCCTATAAATCTTGGGATTGCAATAACGTCCGCATCTTCACGCACCAAAAATCAAAATTGCCCCCTTTGAATATTGGGAATCCTTGTGCAACTCCGTTGGCACTGTTAAACGCCATCGGTATCTTCTTCTCTTGAAAGCAAGGCTCTATTACCACTTGTTACGGCCGTGGGCCTCCAACAAATATTTTCTATATACTTGTTATGATATATAGAAATCTCCACAAAAAATAGCATGAAAAAAGAAGAGAAAAAAGACAAATAATAAAAGAGTCTGATACGTTTTGATGGAAGCAAACTAAACTTATCTTTATTGAAAAAATAACTTCATGCCCTTAAGTCTTTTTTTGGGCATCACTAATTAATTAAGACGACTTTGACTTCATTAACTATCATAATAGCTCCGGCCTATCTATTTATAGATTATTATATAAAATTCTATTCTAATTAGATATCCTATCTAATTAGATTTATTTTTATCATAATTTAAACAACCAAATATATTAGATAATCTAATTCTAACTAATTAGCATTATCTCTAACATAAGCTGAGTTTTAAATGACAATTCGGAATTGCCTGTGGTGTTAATTTTGCGTCCAAATTAATTCTGACTCGTCCCGACATTATCCAGAAGTGTCGACCAATAAAAAAAAACTGTAGTCATTTCGGCAAAAATAATAATTTAATTATTTTTAGAATACTATAATATTAGTATATATTATTGTCCGAATAATATTGGAATACAAATCAAATTTATATCTGAATTCAGATTCATTTTTCGTATTTAGTGAATAAGGTAACAAAAATTTAGTATCCAACACACATCTGCATGCAAATTCGCATTAGAATAAAAATATGGATACAAGTAGGAGTGTCAATCCAGCTCGTTGTTCGCGAACCAGCTCGTGTTCGGCTCGAAATGAGCTCAAGATCGAATCGCTCGTTTAGTAAACGAGCCGAACACGAGCCGAATTTTCTAGCTCGTTTAATAAACGAACCGAACACGAGCTGCGGTTAGCTCACTCATGTTCGGCTCGATAACAGCTCGAATATATATATATATATATATATATATATATATATATATATATATATATATATATATATATATATATATATATATATATATATATATATATATATATATATATTACTATTTAGATTTTAGACTATCAATTTTTTGTGAATTTTAATTATTAGATTAAAATTTTAATTTTTTAATTTTTTTTTAATTTTATACCTAATAATAGGAATAAAAATCGAACTTGTTGTTCGCGAGCCAGCTCGTGTTCGGCTCGTTAATAAACGAGCCGAACACGAGCCGAATTTTTCAGCTCGATATTTAAACGAGCCAGCTCGTGTTCGGCTCGTTTATTAAACGAGCCGAACACGAGCCGACCCTAGCTCGCTCGTATTCAGCTCGTTGACACCCCTAGATACAAGTATGGTTTTGTCAAAAATCAGACTGTATTTGACTGTTTTCACCCCTAGGTCACTCCGCAAACACTTGATGTGACTAATAAAAAATACTCCGTCAATTGAATTGATGGGATGTATAAGTAGCGTTTATGGACGGTTTGGTTGTACATTTTTACAACTACACTGCAGTTAAAAATACATGCAAATTTAATTCATGTGTTTGGTTTAGTAAAATTGAGTCCAATTGCCCAAGAAAGCCAAAACATTGTTGTTATAACTAAGAAAGCCAAAATACTATTGTTAGAATTGGCTGTAGTTCCAACTGCAGCAGTTGGTGAGAGATAGGATCACCCACTAATTAACAATAATAAATATATAAATAAATAAATAAATAAATAATTAATTAATATATATAGATAAATAAAAATAGTTGTAAATAAATAAATAATAATGAAAGGTTTTAATTAATACAAGTTTTGTGCAATTTTTTTTAAAAAAATTAGTTTTATTTAAAATATAAAAAAATAATTTCATTCCTAAATTTTTATAGAATATTATTATGTATGTTAATTTAATAAATTTTAATTAATTATAATTATTAAATTTGATAAAAAATGAGAGAATCATAATAAATTTTAAATTGTGTCGATTGATAAGTTAAAAAATTATTAAAAAATATAAAAATATTATATATATCTACTTATTTATTTATAAATAGCAAATTTAAATGATTAATAAAATTATATAATTATAGTTAGCTCACCCGTTCAAAAAAAAAAACATGATTTTTTTTTGTGAACTTCACTGAATTGATATTTATTTTTGGGGCAATTTCCTATATACCCCTACAAATTTTCCTGTTTTCAGATTTACCTCTCTTAGAAGGCTAATATTAAAACCACCCTTCTTACGTTCCAACTTCTTTCCAAAATACCCCTGAAGTTATCTGTGTATAATTACTATTTTGCCCTTTCAAATATACCCTAAACCCTAAATCCTAAACCCTAAAACCCTAAAACCCTAAAACCCTAAACCCTAAACCCTAAAACCCTAAAAAACTCTAAACCCTAAACCCTAAAACCCTAAAAAATCCTAAACCCTAAACCCTAAACCCGGACAAAATAGGTATATCTGATAGTTTTCAACTCCGATTATTATTTAACTCTAATTTAACCCTAGTTAACTTAACAAAGGGAAAAGGTAGGGATATTTTTAATAACGGTGGAACGTATGAAGGATATATTGGAAAGAAAAAAAAGAGAGGGGTAAATCAGATATTTCTTCAGATTTCAGGGTTACACAGGCAATTATTCCTTTATTTTTTTATATATTATATATACAATCATTTATAAATATATAATTTTATAATATTAATTATCATCTATAAATATATAATTTTATAATATAAAAATTATATATAAATATAAAATTTTAATTAATAATTAAAAGATCTTATAATTATTTTTTATTTAGGGAAGATAATCTATCATCTCTATCTAAAAAGTGATAGAATTTATCAAATACAAATCACAACCTCAGTCTATGAAATAGAAAAAAAAATAATAACAGTAGTTACAGCAATATAAAACCAAATAGAATAGAGATAGTTACAACTACAGTATTTACAACTACACACATTTTACGCTATTTTACAACTACATAACCTCTTTGATAAGAAAAAGAGCAATGCTATCTATACATCCGATTTCGGGTGTACGATATCCCTATCCACTGGATGGGTGGGAATGTATAGTGTACAAATAGCATTGCTCTTTAATAAATATGATAAGTAAATGCTAAATATACACTCCAAAATAGCTGTACATTTTACATCTTATCCATCTAAGGATAGAGCTGGTTACTTCGAAATGACCAGTGGGCTACACCCGATCTTTGGATGAATAGAATGTAAGATATACATCCAAAAATGAATGTACACGTATCATAGCTCATTTACACCTCTTTAACTTCTAATTTCTTTTCTTTGGGTTATTCTAATTATTTTAAGTTAAAAACTTTGTTGAGTTTACTGGTCAATTAGCTATTACTACTAAATTGATCCAGTTTTCGCATGAAAAATTAAAACTACTAAATTTGATAAAAGCATCAAAATTTATTTGATTTAAATCTCAATTTTTTGGTTAAAATAACTTAATTCCAAAAAAAAAAAAAAAAAAAAAAATTAGAGTGTCGATCCAAAAAAAAAAAAAAACAAACAAAATTTGGCGAGCTATTTCAGAATGTTCTACAGTTGAGGGATCTCCATATTTTTTTACAAAATATAAATTAAAATAGAAAATACTTTTTTTACCTTCGAAATCGGATGTACATGTTACACTCTATTCATTCTGTGGTAGGATGAATTTTACTAATCACTTTGAAATAACTAATAAAAATTTTTTTAAGTCAGAATGAGTGAAATATACATCGTACATCGAATGTACAGATAATATTACTGAATTAAAATAAAATAAAAATACAGGGAATCATCTTCCAATCATAAAGAGAGAATCCTATTCATTACCTTTTTTTTTTTCCTTTTCTTTTTGGAGGTGGTATTCATGCTTTTAAAGAAACATCTTTTTTTTTATCCACCCTTTACACCAAAACTTTTACATCTCCATAGCATATATTCCCTCCCCATTTTTGTTCTTTAAATTTCTTTCTTTAACTCAAGTTTCATTTTGGTCCTCGATCTTTCGCCAATATTTTATTTTAATCCTTATCTTGGACAGAAAATATTACTTGCACTTAATTCATCTATCTCTTTGTATACCAGAAATTCATCGATTCTTCGCCTATCTCACACTGTTCGCTAAAAAGTCACGTTAAAAAAAATATAAAATAACAGTTTTTCTCTAAAAATTTAAATTTCTGAAGAACAAACAAAACAGAATATTCTAAATTCAAATCCTACTAGTTTTATAAGTTTATTTAATTTTCTTCTATTTAATGTAACTATATATTTTAGATCTATCAAAAGATTAGTTTCGAGTTCATACGTTAAATATAAATATTTAAAATATCATTCTCTAGTATTTAAATTTTTAAAGAAAAATAATTATTTCATATTTTTTAACAGTTCAATTTCTAAGTAGATAAAAATTTGTCTCAATAAATGGTTGTAGCTAACGATTTGCTCTATAATAGCAGATACACATAAGGGAGCAATTGGAAATTCTATAAACTTCGACACCCAACTTGAGAGTTCGAAGGCCTAAACAAAATTTCACTGAAAGTTCAGGGACTACGGTGCAATTTATCCGATTTCTTTCTTTCTAGTTATAGAGCTTACAACCTCTAAACTACACTTCATTCTCATCCTTATGGAGAACAGAAGGAGAGTATTCAGAAGAGGCATGTTCGACATGCCGACGACAGCGATCCTAGCGGTGGTGGCAGCGGTGGCAGCAATGGTCGACGCAGCAGCAGTAGCTGATGACAGTCTGATATGCGTCAGCAAGTGCGAGGTGTGCCCTTCGATATGCGGGCCACCACCGCCGCCGCCGCCACAGCCACAGCCACCGCCGCCGCATCGACCATGCAACTCGCCTCCATCCACGGGCTCTTCATCTTCTTCTCCTGCGCACGGTTCGTCGCAATCGGCGCCGTCGTCTTCTGAGGGGGGAGGAGTTGATAACCCTTTTTACTATTTCTACACGTCAGAAGCCGCGCATCGTACGCGGATTTTTCATCTCTCTCTTTCAAACAGTGTGAATTTGTTCTCTGCAATGTTATGTTTACTGGTTATGGTTTGAGCTGTATGTACGTGCATGTGTAATATGTTCAATGCTGATGCTTGTGAGCTAATGAGTGTAAAATTATTTGATTGGTTCACTATCAATTCTTGAACTTCGCTAATGAGTTGAATTTTATAGTAATTAATAAATATATATATATATATCCAATGGAAAGTAAATAAAGACAATACTATGAACATGATGATTTTAGGTATAACGACTCGGCCACTAGCAATAATAACTCGTTGGATCCAAACCACAGCCCAAAATGCTTAAGCCCAGTTATTATTACTGGTGTCTATGTCTCATATAAACTCAATCACAATTCCATCCGATGTGGGACTATTGAGGGCGTCACAGACTCCCCCCGTTTAGGCCTGACGTCCTCGTCAGTCCAAAATCACACAGTTAGTCCTGTCATCTAGATTCAGACTCAGCCGAAACTCGCCGCACATTTCCGGCTGGTTATTGGCTCTGATACCAAATATAACGATCCGGTCCACTAACAATAATAACTCGTTGGGTCCAAACCACAGCCTAAAATGCTTAAACCCAGTTATTATTACTGGTATCCATGTCTTATATAAATCCAATTATAATTCCATCCACATCCGATATTTGCTCTTTTAATTGTATATAAAATCTTTTTATTGTGATTTAAAATTTAGTTTTTGACCTTTGAGCATTCTGGGTACTCCAATATCAATGTAAGGAGTCCAAAATCTTGCTCACTATATATATAATGTTTAATTCCAAAACTCATCACATTTAACAACTTACATCTTTCGTCTTCATGTGAGTTGGCTAGGAAAAAGTGACTTAGCCCATCTCCTAAATACACACGCACGGCATGAGCACCGGCGGGCGGTAGCATACCGTCTTAACTAGATTCATTTTTTATTTTTATTTTAACTGGCTTAATCTTAGACTACCCAAGAGTCTTATCTTGAAAAAATTCTAACCGAATACCCAATTAGAGTCTTATCTTGAAAAAATTCTAACCGAATACCCAATTAGAGTCTTATCTTGAAAAAATTCTAACCGAATACCCAATAGACTCTACGGTAAGATCCAACGACTAATCTAAGAATGTAGCCGTTGTACCTTGCCTGCCGCCTATAGGCTACTCGAGGCAGCTTTCCTCTGGTCTATATATATAATACAAGATATAGCTTCTTCTGTTGAAAAATTTTATCTTTTCAAAATAATTTTTTTAAATAATTTAAATTTAATTTAAATTCAAAATAATATAAAATAAAATTTAGATGAAACCTGTGAATGTCGAGACGTGCGTGAGTAATGTCCTATAAGCGAGATTGCATCTCCACGTGCGAGGCTCCGGCAATTACTCATAGCGATACAACGACCACTGTCCACCCCGTCGGCAACGACTCCGGGATGGTGCGTAGCAAATCCAACGTTTTTCAGAGATCCAGCAAAATAGAAACTCAAAGATCAAATTATAAAGTTTAGATTTTCTGTAAATTTTAAGGAGAGAAAAAATATTGTAACTCAGATAATTACCAAACTCCCTCATGCTCTCCTTTTAAAGAGCCCAGAACCCATCAGGAGACAAGCTCCAACAGATACTTTCTTGAGGAGTCCAGGTCCTTTCCAAGAAAGGCATTTGAATAGCCCGAGAAATAAGTTCCCAAAGTAGGCTTTCGTGCAAAAAAAAATCTCCCACGGGTGCTTTCTTGAGGAGCCCAGGTCCTTTCCAAGGAAGGCATTTGGATAGCCGGAGAAACAAGTTCCTAAAGTAGGCTTTCTGTAATAATCCAAAATATTTTATTAAAAGTAGAATTACAATTGATTTTGAATTCAAAAGACCCTTGTCGATTTATTTAGTCTATTGCCAGTGTGCGAGTTACACGATTTACGAGACAAAAAGGCTATTTTCCAATCCGGACATGATCTTGGAAATCCGAGTTGACCGTTGCGATCGTCTCGTCGAACTGAGTGAGATTCATATTCAGCACTTTTTGATCTGACGGTCAGATCTTCCAGAATTTAACGAAGAAACAAACAAATAGCCGCAACCAATGTAACCGTGTCTGCCCACAGTGTCACTTAAGTTGGCACTGTAGATGAACAGTAGTCCCTAAGTTTTTGACTCCGTCGGTTGCAACAAGCACTATTTCATTGTTCGGAGTCCGAACATAGCGATCCAAATAGTCGATTTGACCGGTTTCGACGATCTGAACGCAATGGCGCTGACGGAATTTTCGTTTGACGACCCTAGAGCCTCGAAAAGCGTGATAAACTGTATTTTTATACAGATGTTGTGGACCGAGAATTTATCTGGGCACTTTTTCGAAAAACAAAAATCGCTACCTTATAAAGTTCGACGTGCCGGACGTCGTGGCGAAGTCCATTTTTCGATCTGACGACTAGAACGCCTCAAAAAGCGTGAAATACAACAGAAAATGCGATAAATTGTGCGAAAACCCTAGTTTTATGCTCCGAAAAGCGTGCAAATTATTGGGGAGGGACCTAAGTGTGAAATAATTATGCTGTGAGGGACTTGGCCCCAAATATGGAGAAATGAGGGATTAAATTGCTTTTATGCATATACTATATATATGCATTTAAGGGTTAGGGTTCCCTTAAACCCTAAGCCCTTAGCCTCTATCCCCAGCCGCAAGACCCAACGACTCCTCTCCCTTTGCCGCACCCACAGGAGGTTGCGCACGCCGGCCACCGCCACCTGTAGCCGGAGAAGAAAGATCAAGAAAGCAACTTGATCTCGGGGTGATGGTGTGGGAAGCATTCCTGCAGTGCTTTGGTTGGCCCGAACATCTGCTGGGGGTTCCCGTGTGTGTGAAGTCGAGCAAGAAGGGACCCGACGCTGGACTCCGCCGAGAGCCGCCGCGGAGGCAAGCTTCTTCCTCAATTTTCCGGCAAGGTAAGAAGCTTGGAAAATTTTTATTTATAATGCCTTTTGAACCCGACCATCTTGTTCCTGACATCGTGTGGGGTCCCTCTGTGAAGCCCGGGCCGCTGCCGTGCTTCCGGTCGCCGGCAGGAGCCTCCTGTTGCCGGAAGTGAATAATCGGCCGATCTTGAGCGCGGAGTTTTTCCGGCCGTTAAGACCTCAATCAAGACCGTTGATCTTTGTCCCCTCGTCGACTGCAAGCTTCCTCCAAGATTTGGGGTTGATCGGACAAGGATCCATCCCGCACGGCCGAGCCCTAAAATCGGGAGAATTGACTCTTCGCCGGAATTCCTCCGCCCGGCGCCGCCGCTCTTCCTCGTCGCCGACCAACCACTCAGGAAGCATCGGGGGACCGAGGGGAGCTTGATGGTCCATGTTGCGCCGGCCCAAGCCTTGCCGGCCGGAATCCGCCATTAGAGCCTTCCATCTTCACCGAGCTTGGGTGGATCTCGGCCGCCGGCGATCGCCGTCGCTCCCAGCCGCCACCTACTGACCCAGGTGAGTTCCTCAACATTAAATATGACCTCTAGTGAAGTTGCATGTGAGCTTTTACGTAGGAATTCCATCCTTTGCAGTTGCACTCTTGTGCGGACTGTGCCTCAGCTCCGGCCGCCGCCGACGACTCCGGGCTCCGGCCAACCACTCGGGTAGGTCCTAAACCTTGTAAATTAGAGTCCCATCAATTCGGGTTAGGCTAAAGATCTCTGTAAATTAAGATGGTCCAACCTGGTTGTTATTGTGGATAATTTGTTGTTGGTCCCGGCCGCTGCCTCCTCCGGCCACCAACGCCGGGATTGGCCGAGTCCAAGCGGAGTCTGGGGCTGCCCTCTGTCTAATGCTCGCCTTATATGGTCTTTGGCACCAGATTTTTCCAAGTTGCCATAACCCGGACCTAGCTTCTTGGGAGGGTGTTATTCCGGCGATCTTTCCGGCCAACCTCCAGCCGTTCTCAGGTGAGCATCACTGTCTTTGGTATTTAGTAAGTTCCATGCTCACAGTAGATCACTAAATAAACAGGTGTATAATTGATTTTAGTAAAGCGTGGTTTGGACTCTAATCCATTATGGGCCAACTTTGCCCTCGGACTTCGCATAAGCCCAAACCTGCGAGCACGGGCTTCCTCTCGTCGTCCCGGACACAATGAAACTTGCCGCGTAATTTTTGGACTCCTAGATGTCAAGATCAAAGCAAACTAGTCTAAGAAACATAAGAGATTAAAGAGCCAATTTTGTTCTAGGGTCTCGTGTTGACCCAAATCTGTGAGCACGGGGTCCGTCTCGTCAAAGGTGACGCGCTGGAAGTTACGGCGCTAATTTTGGATTCCCGGTTTTAGAGAACGGGTCAAAATAGTAAATGAAATTATGATTTTATGAAAATTTAAAAGTGATTTTGGACCTAGTTGCAGTTATGACCTCCTGGCTGTCTTTAGACAGTATTAATATACTCACTAGGCATGTTGTTGGAATTCTGGAGGCTCTAGTTGAGCGGAAATCTGATTAAGTCTCGTAAGTCGACAAAATCGTCGATTTTACGAATTTCGGCGCGAATTCGCGTCCCGGCTTTGATTTTGTATCATTGTTGCTGACTCAGGTTACCTTAGACACTGTCCTGGTTGGTCTAGTGTCTTGAGATTATTGTCGGAAGACCCCGAAGTCCAAATAGGGCTTAAAAAGAGTCGCAGGGGCATTTTTGGTAAACTATGGACATAAATAGTCGCGATGTCGACCCTGTCTACCTGAACGTCTAAAAAAACGTGATGTTTAGGGGTCAGCAAGTGTGAATTAACAGACTTCGGATAGTTGTGGATTATCAGTGGGTCAGTTTAGAGTATCTGTGGCTATGGGATTGTGTGAGTCCGTCCCTGATTAGTGTTTCATGATTCAGGTCCTTGCAGTCTGACTCCGGCCCACGAGCCTTCTGTTGGAGTCGTTGGATCGGCACTACATTGAGGTGGGTTACCTTCGGTCTGGGCCTTAGCTTTTCGGCCTCTGTTTGCTTTAGTCCAGTCGGACACCTGTTCTTCTATCTAGCCCAGATTATGTTTATGAGCTTTATCCTGTTGATTTAGTATCCCTTGCTTATACCTGGACATATACCTGCTGATTTTATCTATATGTCATATAACCTATGCATGATGATTATGCTTATATGTCCTGTTCATAGATGATAGACATTATGATCTGATGACACCTGTTGATTGCCTTCATATCTGATGATTTGTATACTGCATTATATCCAGAAATAATTGCTTTATCTTCCAGTTATGCATGATAGACTCTGATTGATAGACTTACAGACATATGCATCCCTATCGGGATTTTGGATCAGACATACATATTTCTTGTATTCCAGACTGCATGATATATGATCGATTATTTGATTATTGACATCTGCATCCCTGTGGGGATTTCCGGCATGTTGCCGATTACCCGGTCTGCGGACCGTGAGATTTAGCATTAGCATTATGATCGTTGTGCACCTGCTGTTCGCTTGCGTACGCAGTGGAATTGATCACCCATCTTGCGTTCGTTACCGGTAAAGGGTCTGGCTGACCCGTGAGCTTATCCCCTCTTGCTGTATCACTGGGTACGGGGAGCCCCTTGGCTGTACCGATACGAGGAAACTCTCGGCTGTACCTTTAGGTACGAGGATCCTCTCGGCTGTATCAATGATACGGGGTTGCTGTTCAGCTCTGCTAGGTGGAAACCAATGTGATTGTGATTGGCTCGGCATAGATATCTTCGCCTGAGGTCCTCGTGACCAATAGTGGCATCGGTTAGTACATGCTATCCTTTTGTTGATGCATAGCTGATAGTTCGATATGCTAACATGTTTTGCTGTTTATTCATATATCCATATCTGCACGGTTATATCCTGATTTCCAGCCTTTATTATCTGCAGCTCCTTATGCTTGATTATCTGTCTATTCAGTTTTATCTGTAGAATTCCTGATTATCGGTAGATCTTAATTGTTTATTCAGCTTTACCTATGAATTTATCTACTATCCGCAGATTATGGTATCCAGTAGGTACGATTAACTATTTCTCGGCTCGTCGTGCCCACTGGGATACACTGTCGATGTATCTCACACCCCTTGGGTGACTGTTTTTCAGGTCGTTCGGGTGTTGGGATATCGGGACACGTTGTGAGGCTGTTGCGATAGTACCGACCCTTATATAGTCAGTATATTTCTTTTCCGCATTACAGTTTAAATTATTATAAAGATGACTAACTTGCATGCGTAGTTAAATTACTCTGATATTGACTGATTGTGGTTAGCCGTGCATGTATACGAAAGGCCCTGTCCAATCGGGCAGGAAATTTACTATACATGTGGCGGTCTGTTCACGCCTGAACGATTTAAACTCTGATTTCAAAAAAAAAAAAAAAAAAATTTAGCCTGCTTTTCAAAACTCGGGGCGTGACACTTTCATGCAAAAAAGAAAAAAAAAAAAAGTCAAAATAAAAATAAACCAAGTCAACATCTCGCCGGCCCGGCTCGCACTAGCATGAGTTTAGGAGAAGGCTTGTTCTCACTTTCTCCTAACCAATACATGCACAAGAGAGGGAGTAAATAAATCCGCTCTACATGTGATGAGTTTCCGATGTGGGACTAAACATCACATGTAGAGAGAAAATGGGTTTGGACTCCCAAGCAAAGCCCATTTATATTGGACCGTCTAGAAAAGCCCAAAGACAAAAATACAAGTTAAAAATCACCAAATCCAAATAAAACCCAACATTTTCTACACTAAGTTTTAGCATCTTCTCTCTTTGTTATTTTGAAATCCATGCGGTTCGTTCTACGCCATCCGAGACTCGTGCCGACGAGGTGGTTCGTAGTCGTTATATCGTTAGACGTGATTGCAGAAACCTCGCACGTGAGGTAATAATTTTGCTTCTAAAACAGTGCATAGCCGTCTCGATCCACAGACCTTATCTAATCTTTATTACTTCTATATTATAGTATTCTATAAATTTGCATGTGAACATATAAAACTACTTTTCACATTTTTAAATACTGCAATTTAAATATTTCCGAAGTGAAACTATTTTTAAAAGTGATATTTTACTTTAAAAAAAAAAAAAAAACAGAACGATTTTCCAACATAACTAACATTGCATGTCCAATTTACTAGTAAACCATTAACCATAAGTAAATTCATTCGAGAAGTAGTAGTCAGACGTTCAGCAAATAAAAAGAATTCATTATGTTTATTACGGCAAAAAGCTGAAATAAGCATACCAAAGCAAAGAATTGTTGGAGCATTTTAACAAAAAGTTATCGGTGCTCCTTTAAATAATTAAGTAGCTTCACATAATTATAAGCCCTAAACACGAGAGGGATTATGTGTTTTCAGATTCAGAATAGAGCCAAATTTTAAGCACAAACAGTAAAATATTAAACAAAATTAGTAATTACCAAAACTAACAAAAACACTATTTTAAGTATTCTTCGCATCAAAATCCAGGAAAAGGATTATAATTCTATTGACAAATTATTTAAGGCTCTGTTTGGTTGAGAGATAAAGAAGGAATAACCCCATTTATTCTCTAATTCTTACCAAAAAACAGGAAAAAAAATATATAAGAATAAAAGTTTAAAATATTTCATGCTTAACGGATTATTCCAGAATAATTCGTTAATCTCTATTCCACCTCTCCCTTGGAATAAGATTTATACTTAGAGGCAATGAATAGAATTTTTTTTTTTTTTTTTTTTTTTTTTTTTTTTTTTTTTTTACTTTAGCTTATCTTTCTATCTGAGACTATATTTACTAAAATATACTATTTACTAATTATGCTTACTAATTTTATTTAATAAAATATACTATAAAATATAAAACATTATTTTATATTTTGTTTACAAATTATATTTATTAATTTTGTTTACTAATTATTATTTACTAAAATATACTATAAAATATAAAAAATTATTTTATTTAGGTAAGATATAATTTATTATTTATAATTAAATTATCATTTTAATTAATTTATAATAATTAAATTAATTAATATATATATATATATAAAATTGGCATTTTGATAAAAAAAAATCTATCATCTTTTTTCACTATTCTCTACTATCTCATAATTTTAACCAAACACAATTTTTTTTATTCCAGAGAACAACAATTTTGAACCAAACGCAATTTAACTTTTATACTTGATTATTCCGGAATAGCAAGCTATTCCAGGTATAAAAAAATTTATACCTCTTAAATTTATACCCGAACCAAACGGGACCTAAGAGTACTGGTATATTCAAATTTGTTCCATCAAAAAAACAGTATGATGAAGATGAAAATACAAAACCTCTTATCAGAGTCAACAAGCCATATTGAGTGAGTTCAATCTGGGTTTCATTTTTATTTTGCCGTCCAGACTAAAATAACCAAATCAGTAGAAGAAAAAAAGAATCACTTGAGGTTATTTCAGTGCCAACTGCTTCTTACTACTTCCCTGAACATTAAATTCATTGATCTTTCAGATATGAAATACGTTCGAGATCCCCAAAATAGTGAAGGAAAAATGTAATTCAATATGGGGAACATGTTGATGAAACTTACAAGAGATCTTCAGCTTTATAAACCAAGAATGAACTGGTCCCGCTATAACTGCATGCTAATGCCTTTCCAGCAGAGGTCGGCGATGAGAAAGCACATTGAGAGACTTCTAACATTTCACCTTTGCAGAAGCTCCTCCTGCATAAAGCAAAAAATTAAAATTAAAATAAAACTAATAAATTGCTAACTAAGCCGATACACTAATTTACAGTGATCAGAGCCCGTCGTAAGCTTCACGACCAGTTAAAAATATAGAAGCAATAGAACATAGAGGGCACGGTACTCTCGATTTATATTTATAAGCACACCACAACCATTTCCTGATCTAATACTATTTCAAAAGATTAAAATAGATGAGAAATTTCACTTTGGATTCATCTTTCACCAAGAGAAAGAAAAGGAAAATTATGGGCCATCGTAGACTAATTGAGAAGAAAGTCACTATGAAATGTGGAAAAGCCATGAAATGATCAGCTTTCTCGGGGAAATTTATGCAAACAGTTACTAGTTAGATCTCGTACGACAGACTTAGACACCTTTACACATATGCCCATGCGAAACCATCCATCTTAACATATTCCACTGTAAAAAACTAAATAAACACCCTTATCTTAAGTTTGCGAGTTGTCCGAATAATCATGTGCAAGTAGGTCGTGTAATAGAAAAGGATTCTTTGGAATAGCCATAGTAGAATGGTAAACATGCAATAAAGTAAGTTATCGGACAGCATATATCAAAAGTTTAGGTTTTGCAGAAATATAGAGGTGAATAGAAGAATTCACAGGGGTACACACGCAAATATAACTACCTAGCTGCATCCATTAGTTGAGAGGCAATTCCCTTCCTTCTACTGGATGGTGCAACCCAAATTGCCCTGAAGCCGCACAGAGCCGGCACAGCTTTTTCTTCACAAAAAATAGCTCCACAATCCCACTGATCGATCTTGGTAATCTTATCCGAAGGATTACCTTTTCTGATGATTTCTCTCTTGAAACTAAACTGACCAAATTGAATTGTTAGGTTTGGCCTCCTCAAATCCGTGTTAGTATCTGTTGAATTGGCTGTACTTGACTTTTCCGAGAAGTCATTTGAACTTTTGCATGAAGAAGAGCTTGTAATAACTATATGGGCGGATTTTATTGGCTCAGCAACGAGGCAGCCAACAACCCTATGACTTGAAATGAACAGATAAACCTACGAAAGAGAGAAATTAAAACAAAGGAACAGGAGAGTGGCTCGGTTCAAAAGTTTACAAGTTTCTAATGTTTTTTTTTTTTTTTTTTTTTTTTACCTTGCATAGCTTATGTAGAAGCTGGCCTTCGCTAAACGCAAGCTCCTTTTCCAATGTTCTAAGAACTTGTTGGACCTACATTATTTGAAAGCTCTCTATTAATGTGGCAATTCAACCTTTCCGTTTGATTTTGTTCGGCTAGAATTCGAAAGAGTTTCCTCTATTTAAGCATGAACCTAGTTTTCACTTATTTAACTACGAAAACAACTTGTTAAAGAAAAACATGGGAGTTTCTTCAGGGATTCAATAAATGTATGGGTAGTTCTTGAACTTCTGACAAATTGCTGTTTCATCCCTGAATTATGTCTCCATCAGTGCAATTTTTTATCCACAATTACTGGAAAGTCGCAATTCATTAAAGTTCAAGGACTAAAATGTGTGACATCGAGCTAAAACCTTGTTCTTTTGAGCAGAAGAATCCTCATCTATCACCAATAATATGCGGCCTCCGTTGCTAGTCGCAACCACCCTCTCATTGCGCCAACCCTGCAACTTCAAGTAAGTATCACAGCACGAAACACAAAGAGAAACATATGTACAGATAGAAATCATTTTAATCTTTAAACATTTTCACTAAAACATTTTAATCTTTGAACATCGCAACATGCCGCATTGGCACCCCTGGCCATTAAAATACCTGACATCCATCAAGTCAATTTTAAAAATCAAATGAAACAAAGAAAACCTTTTACAGAGTTCGTAAAATGGTCATTTTGCAGAAAACCGTCAAGTACTGAGAATATAATTAACATATTTTGAGTCTGTTTAACAGCGAGGGGTGGAACATCTGGAAAAATCCGGTGAACAGGTAACAAGATCGGGAAAGTACAATGACTATACATGCATTTTACACAAAAAATAGACTTAATTATTAAAAAAAAAAAAACCCTGCATTTCACCCTGTGTCTCAAATACCTCCCTGCATAAAGAATTGCACTTTAGTTCTGTCTCAAATAGGCCCTTCTATTAGGCTTTTCCGTTAATTTTAACAGCGGCATGTTGAGATAGCATATTTTTAAGCCCATTTACCAAGAGGAACGATGAAAAAGCATTCACATGCGAGAATTTAAGCGTTTTCAATGTCGAACAATCTTGCCACGCCATCACCGCTAACACTTCCGTAAAAAGTTAACATAACCCCAAAATTATCAGACCTATTTGGCACGAGCCTAAAGTGCAAGGTTGACGCTATTTAAAATTTTAAAGTGCACGGAGAGTTCCTATAATTAAGCCAAAAAAATAAACACAAATGACCCAAAATTAACGCATTGGCATTTCAACAAACACCTTGAACGCGATCCCCTCGTAGTAGTTCTTATGAAATGCTTTGTGAATCTTCTCGTCCTCTTGATCCCCGCGGGCGTACATCATCCCGCAAACGGCGCAACTGTGCAGGACAAAATCGGATTGCCCCAATTCCAAATGGTACTGCGCGTAGCTCCTCTTCTTATTAATGACCTTCGCAGCAGTTCCCGATCCCTTATCATTCCCCTTCTCCCCGTCGCGATCGCAGCTGCAGTACCCACCACAATTTTTCGTTTTTTAACCCAGTTTTTGAACAAAACATGCCTATTTCTCCATCATTTTGATCGATTAAATCTAAGAAAACTACGACATGGTACTTGAACTAAGATTCCAGGTATTGAATCAACACCTAAACATCAAATCTAGTGAAAATGTACGGATTGACGAGTAAGAAGAAAAAGGAGAAGGAGGTACCTTTTGGGATCGGATTCTGAGGTCGTTAATGGCGAGATCAGATCGGAGATGGCGGGATCGGCGGCAGGCTTGAAGAAGGCGCTGATCTTCGGCTGCGCCATCGCCACCGCCGCCGCCGCGGAGAGAGGCGGCGCCGCCGCAGCGTCGTCGTCTTCGTCGAGCTCTTGGCTCCTGGAAAAGTTTTTTTTGTTTTGTTTTTTTTTGTCTTTTTCTTTTCCCGCTCTCCTCCCCCTCGCTTTTGAGCAATCGCCCAATTCGGTACAATGTCTAAAATACCCCTTTATTGCCTCTTAAATTTTCCTTGAAGTAAGCAAACGGGCGAATTGGCTAAGCCATGGGCCAATTATTATACCCACAAATTATATAAATATAAATAAAATTTATTTATAAATAATTAGATAGTTAATATTTTTATTTATAAATAATTAGATAGTTTATGGAAATGAGCTCGAGATCGAATCGCTCGTTTAGTAAACGAGCCGAACATGAGCCAATTTTTTCAGCTTGTTTAATAAACGAGCCGAACACGAGCTGGGATCAGCTCGCTCGTGTTCGGCTCGATAACGGCTCGAATATATATATATATATATATATATATATATATATATATATATATATATATATATATATATATATATATATATATATTATTAGATTTTAAGCTATTAATTCTTTATAAATTTTATTTTTTTAATTTTATTTTTAGTTTTACATCTAATAATAGGAATGAAAATCAAACTTGTTGTTCGCGAACCAGCTCGTGTTCGGCTCGTTAATAAACGAGCCAAACACGAACCGAATTTTTCAGCTCGATATTTAAACGAGCCAGCTCGTGTTCGGCTCGTTGACACGAACCGAATTTTTCAGCAGGTTGCGCGCAATATATATATATATATTTGTTTTTATACTTTTTTTAATTAAAATATAAAAATATAATTTTTAATAATATAATATAATTTATTTAAAATATCATAATAAACAATAAACAAAAAATTAAGCAATAACTTTAGATTTTTTTTTTTTTTTTTTTTTTTTTTTTTGAGAAAAAAATAACATGCTATCCGCTTAGGCTTCAAACTCGAGATCTCAAATATCAACTACTAAGCCCTTTGCCACTTTCACTAGGGTTAAAATTTTTAAAAATATATACATATAGAAAAAATTAGGACTATAATTTTTAAGAATATATAAATAAAAATAATATGTATTTTTAATTAAAAAATATTATGCGGATAATCATGGGTACCCGCGAGTTGCCCAAAATGTCTATTGATTAAATATAAATATGCGGATAACGTATGGATATCAGCGGATACGGATAGAAATTGTCAGGTATATATATCTACAGAAACGCTTAGACTTTAGTGAGTTAAATATAGCCTTTATTCTCACTCCCCCACATCTCAATATTTAATCTTGAATTACAATTAATTACAAACTCAATATTTATTTTAGGGATAATTGCCTGTGTACCCCTGAAATATGAAGAAATATCTGATTTACCCCTCTTATTTTTTTCTTTCTAATATACCCTTCATACGTTCCACCGTTATTAAAAATACCCCTACCGTTTTCCTTTGTTAAGTTAACTAGGGTTAAACTAGAGTTAAATAATAATCGGAGTTGAAAACTATCAGATATACCTATTTTGCCCCGGTTTAGGGTTTAGGGTTTAGGGTTTAGAATTTTTTAGGATTTTAGGGTTTAGGGTTTTAGGGTTTAGGGTTTAGGATTTTTTAGGGTTCTAGGGTTTAGGGTTTAGGGTTTTAGGGTTTAGAGTTTAGGATTTTTTAGGGTTTTAAGGTTTAGGGTTTAGGGCTTTAGGGTTTAGGGTTTAGGGTTTTAGGGTTTAGGGGTTTAGGGTTTAGGGTATATTTGAAAGGGCAAAATAGTAATTACATACAGATAACGGTAGTTTCAAACGGTACAGAGTTTAACTTCAGGGGTATTTTGGAAAGAAGTTGGAACGTAAGAAGGGTAGTTTTAATATTAGCCTTCTAAGAGGGGTAAATCTGAAAACAGAAAAATTTTTAGAGGTACGTAGGAAATTGCCCCTTTATTTTAATATTTTTCACTTTCATACATAACTAAATAAATAATAAAATTAAAATTTCAATACTAATTTAGCGTGAGTATTAAAATAATAAAATTAAAATTTCTAGATCTTTCTAGTTCAAACCCTAAACCCTAATCTTTCTAGTCCCACATTCAAACAAATTAGGTGTAAAAATTTTATAGCATTTTTTTAAAATACAGATGTGTACAATACAAATTTGTTAAAATATATTAATTTATTCTACTTAAAACTTATTAATGGGTTAAATCTCTCTCTCTCTCTCTCTCTCTCTCTCTCTCTCTCTCTCTCTGTATATCATACACACCTGTTCTAATTTACTCTAATAACAATCTCATTAATGGATTTATGAATTTTTGTAATTCTTTCTCTTACACAATTTCCATAAACTATTAAAAATCAAAAGTTTTGTCTATTAAGGTCTGGATGAAAAGAAGGGGGGGGGGTGTTGAATATAAAAAAGAGAGAAAATTAAGTGGAGGAAAATAATCACTCTCGTCGTATATACAAGGTCGACGGCCGCAACAGGAGGAGTCGACTGCAAGAGGCAAGGTCGACGGCGGCAACAGGAGGAGTCGACTGCAAGAGGCGAGGTCGATGGTAGCAATAGGAGGAATCACCCACATGAGGAATTCGACTGCAAGAGAAATCCGCCGTGGGATTTTCTTGGATGATGAGGAAGAGAAAAAGAGGGGAGAGAGAGAGAGAGAGAGACATAGATAGAAAACCAGAATGGGATCATATAGCTTGTTCGGATTTCGTATAGAATCGAAAATAAGAAGATATTTTTTTTATTTTTTCAAACACATCAGAAATTAATCGGTATAGTTCAGTATAACTAAAATAAGTGAGAATTACTGTTCTCGTTCTTTTCAATCACCCTCTTATTTTTTTTCTTAAATACGCTTCCATAGGTACCATCTCTCATCTCATTATTACATAATAAAGTTTGAGGAAAAAAAATAATTTACCCTAATTAAAATTTTTTATTTTTCTTATTTCTCATTCTCATACTAAACACAAAATCTCTTATCCTTTAAACCATTCCAAACTTTTTTTTATAATAGTTCCGTATTTTATATTTATTTATGAAATAGCTAGTTCTGTCTTATCCCGTCCGTTACCAAACAGGTCATAGAAAAAAAAAAAAAGAAGTATTGAAATGGACGAAAATAAAATGATAAAAAATTATGTATATATTGACATGAGTATATTACGTATTTTTTTTCAAAAAAATTACTATTAATCCTTGCCTCATATTCTTGACAAGCAGTTTTTTTCTTGAAGGAAATGTCCCTCCCCCCCCCCTTCCCCGGTCAAGCAAATCAAATTTGCTTTTGGAATTCACCCATTCCATTATTATTTTTTTAGCTAAATTACATAAAATATTACTATAATTTTTTTTTTTTTTTTGCTGACTTTTAAAGTCTACACTTTGCCCCCTCATAATTATGGAATTATGCACTTATCTTACTACCGTCATTGTTCCGTAAGTGGTTGAAGGGTTAATACTGTTGATGAGCAAATTCCAGCTCCAATAACTTCGGTGATGATGATGCTGCAACACATCAAATATGGTCAAAGAATCACAAAATCACTTACGAAAAGATAACGGCCGGAATAAGTGCATAATTTCGTAATTATGAGAGAATAAAGTGTAGATTTTTAAAAATCAAAAAAAAAATAAAAAAACAAAATTTTATATAGAATTTTCTGTAATTTAGCCTATTTTTTTAATAAATTATTATGTATTTTTCTTAAAGAGAAAATTTAATTGACTTAAAGATATAAAAACATATGTTATTGTTACATAGAAAATCATCAATCAAGTGATCAATAATTTTGCGACGCCATTAATTGCACTAAGGTAAAATGAGTCATTGGAATAAAAATAGAGAAACCCTTTTTTGCTGCTCCAAGAGATAAATTTACAAGATTTTCAAGTTTACTACTATGCATATAACTAGTTAAGGAGCCGCAACGGATATTTCTTTATAAAAAAAAATATTTAATCCGTACGATGCGGCAAAATGATATTGTTACTGTTAATTATTGTAGCATGTAGATTAATATTTTTGACTGAGTTCAGTATTTAAAATTTAGAATACTAAATTTAACATTTACATTATAATGATAATAGGAATTCAAAACCAAAACATTTAATATAATATATTTATTACAAAATACTATAATTTGAAATTCGTAGGTCAAGTTATGAATTTTAATAGTATTCAATAGAATGTTACAACTCATTGATATGCTATGTCACGTCCCAGTGTAAATCAGAATCCGAGTTCGATAACAGATCTGCTATATACGCAGTATTTTTCACATATACGAAGCGATACAACAGCTCAAGTAACAGGATGATTTAATACAGGAGTGAGTAAAGCCAAGAAAAGTGTATAGAGCGAGAAAGTAAATCACAGTCTAACTGTATACAAATAAATACATCTCCCAAAAACACAAATATTAAATACCAATATTAATATAATAATGAAATTAAAATATTAGATATTATATCTGTAAGAGGGTCCCAAAACAACAACACTCGGCCTTCCCGTACAGTGAGGCAGGTCCTAGCGCTCGATACAAATATGCCAAGGCAGCTGCACCCCATGCATAAGCCCCGCAGATATCAAAATCAGCGAAAAGTGTTAGCCACTTTAGGTGAACTCTGTGTCCAGTGGGGTTGGGAAACAAACTACACCCGATTTAATATAACATATATGCACGGGCTGTAGCTGCCACTACTTCTGCAGGGGCATCTAGAGGTATATGGTCATACTGCTCATATAGCCACATTAGGCGTATCTGCGACCCATTGATTTCGTCGGGCACAGCTCCCAACAATGCCTCGCATAGAGGCACCCAGTCTTGCAGTGCAGTTCCCGTCACTGGTGGACCGTCGACACGGAGACCTGAAATAATCGTCACATCCTAGAGTATGACGGTCATCTCACCATGGCGAAAGTGGAACGTCTTGGTCTCCGATCTCCACCTCTCGGCAAGGGCGGCTAGTAAAGCCTCAGCTGCACGCGTCTTAAACGTGCTACCCCGTAAAATCCAGACTGTCGGAGTAGATCTAGTACAGCTGGATGGTCAAGCTCCCACTAGTTGAGATTGCGCCCATGCTCTGAGAACTGCACAGCACGATACCCCTGTAATGCAAAAAAATATAGTTGGCTCTTACATCAATTCAGCTTATTTGTATTACGATAAATATCAAATGAAATTTTATAGCTCTTACCTCAGTGCTGATAAATGCTGACCTATGGAGATGCTGTTGTGATAGGACCGACGGATCAACTGGTCCCGCATCCTCGTGATCTGTCATCTGCAATATGTAATCTACATATTAGTAACATAATAGCTAAACAAAACAAAATATTAAGACAAGATAAATAAAATTGTGGAAGTCATACGCCGACGTCCTTGTTGCACTCTTTCTACATGATGTCCCTGCGCCGACATCATGTAGAAAGAGTGCAAATCGTACGACATGATGTCTCCGCGCCGTATCCATACTTTCGGTAATTATTCTTTTTATTTTAGGGGTTAGCGCGTCCGTCATACTTTCACCGTCATCACGGCAATAAAAAAAAAAATTATTAAGCTTATAAAATATAGCCGCAACAAAAGCCGTGATAGGCAAACCACGACTGCCCTTAAGTACCCCATTTAACGATTCCGAAAGATTCGTAGTCTTCAATCCAAATAGGCGGTCTCCATCAAATGCCCTTACCCAGTACTCTTTATATCTCTCAAGGTCATGGACCCATTACCAAGCATCGTGATCCAACACATCTAATTCTTCCTTCAACTGATAATATTCCGTCGGTGTTGAAGTACTTCCGATCTGCCAGAATTTATCTAACAAAGTATTATTTTTGAAGCGCTTATTCATATTTGCTTTCATGTGTCGAAGACACCAACGATGCGAGTGACCCTGTGTTGGAGGATAGATAGTAACCACTATTTCCCTCAATCCAGAAAATCGATCAGATATAAAACAAATGGCTTTATCGCGAGTAACATAATGACGCATGTTTTGCATAAACCATCGCCAACTCCCGCCATTCTTGTAGTAGCCCTGATCCCCGTGTAGCTTCTCTCATGACCCATGATGTAGAACACCTATTGTTGGTGTGTCAGACCCGCAACGCGTCAAATGGACGCGTTGGACGGACTCTGTGAGGCTTCGAAATTGAGCCTGCCTTCCGACTGTTTTTGTCGGAATTTAGAAAGGGCCTTAGCCTAATCCGAGGTCATATTTGGATTCAGCGCGAAAAAACGTAGCAAATCGGCTATTTACTTGCCTTTTTCGGAGTCTGGATGCCCAAAAACGGACTCCCGAAAGTTTTCTGTGCATTTTGGTGCATGGGGGAAGCCGTGGACCGGCCTCGTGCCACGTGGCGGCCTCGGAGTGGCCGGCTCACGTGCGCGCGGTCTATGCGCCAGGGGGAGCAGGCGGGGCAGGTGACCACCGATGTGGGGGCGCCACGTGGCGCCCTGCGATTGGCAGGCGCCACTGCCCCACGTTCGGCGGTTGGGGCCACGTGGCGCAAACCTGCTGGCTCCACACGCGCTGTCCGCTGTTCGGGACACGCATCGGAGCCAGGAGGATTCAGGCGCTGATCGTGGGCCGGGCCGGGAAGTCTTTTGGGCTCACTATAGCAGCTCGAAAGTTCTGGGCGCCCGAAATATGGGCCCAAAAGCCCAATAAGGGTGGATTTTTGGACTTTTTGATGAGGGCCTATAACTAGACCGAGTTCTTGGGCCTTTTACCTTTTTTTCCGAGCTCTTTTGCCTCTGAGCCCTCAAGTGAGTTTGATCTTCATCTTATTTTGCATCTTGCGAAGGAGTTTCCGAATTTTTGGAGGCCGCGGCATCGACGTATTCGGCGAGTTAGCGCAATGCGACGTTCTTTCGTTGGTGGCCCATTTTCGTCGCGTTTCGGTCCACGAGGTCCACAGAGCTACTCCGACGAAATTTTTGGACGATTTTCACGGCGTCGGATTCACGAGAGGTAAATCTACGATTTTTGTGTTTCCACTTCTTCCAGATTTGAGTTTGTTTCAGGGGTTTCTGGTACATCTTTAAGCCCCTGGTTTGATGGTGGTTTTTCCTGGACAGCAGCGCATTGTTGGATTTTTATCTCTGCACTCGAGCATCGGATTTCGACGTGTGAGGACTCGATTGACATCTACGCTTCGCGAGGATCGCTGACATATTTTTATTGGAATTTTTGAAATTTATCTCGCATGTGATAATTAAGCTTCTTTGGGACTGAATTTTCAGTAGATGGTACACTTGGAAATTTTGTGTTGATTGTAATGTTGGACTATATATTTGTACCCAGGAGGTGTTTTTGGGTGTTTTTGAACCCGTTGGCATTATGGAAATCTGAGAATTGTTCCCGTAAAGTTTCAGTCTTTTTGGACTTTGGATCGATTTGCACTTCCAAGCGGGTTGCTTCGCCTTCAAAATAGGTGGGCTGATCATTAATTCTATATTGTAGGAAACATGCATGATTGTGAGTGTATTAGGAAACATGCTAGTAAGAGAGAATTGATGTTCCTTGTGTTGCTATGATGATCATATTGATTTATTGCTTCCTAAATATGTTAAATTAAATGCTATCTTTGGAACTTGACCTAGCACCCCGTCATATGCTACATGTTTAACCAGACTAGTAGAAAACTCCAACTTGGACTAGGTTATTTATGCTTTAGACATTCCCACACTGTTATCTATTATTTTACCTGGACTTAGAGTTTCCTCGACAAGGTAGTGGGCCGAGTGGTCGGGTCGTTGTGGGATGCATGTTACACTCACGCCTGGGGGGCGAGTGGAGTCTGGTAGCAGTGTTTAGATCAGTGTTTTATTTTGGGAGCCGTCTGAGTCGACGGTGGGTCCCGGCTGTGTGGTTTTTCAGCCTGTGAGTGAGAGTTGGTATTGTTGGTTACTGTCGATCTTGGTGATCGTGGATTTGGACTATAGCCTGCATGAGCCACATTTGAGCTCGACGGAGATGAGCGGATACTTTCCTCGGTGGGGTCGCGCCCCTCGAGTGCCACTCCGGAGTTGGGCTTGTTACTTGCTATCGCGACTTGTCGACGCAGTCCCTCTGGCTGTGCCAGTTTTGGCAGTCACAGACGCCCTACGTAAGTCCGGTCCTCTTTGGATGTAACGGCAGTAGGTAGGCGCAGGTTTGAGTGGACCCTATGTGGCAGTCAGTGTAGATTGGGTGATTATATATGAGAGATAATAGATGCATCATGTTTCCATCTGTTCCACTCCTTGAGCATTTAGATAGAGGCATAGTAGCTGTAGTGTCACGTCCCAGGGTCGAAACTGCGACCCGGGCCCGCCAACAGATCCGCCGCCTATACGAGAAGCCCCGTATAAACAAAGCGTCTAACCTGTAAAAAAAAGGATACTATAGCTATACAGATATCAAAGCTGAAAAGTAAACTACTGAAATAAGAAATAATACAATTGTCAAATAGTACAAGTCTGAATCTCACTACGAAAGTCTCTCAAAATAAAACTCTCAAGAGTAACTAACTACTAAAATCCAGTAGACTGTACTACTAAGCTCCAAAAAGGGGTACCGCTATAGTCCAAGAACGGGTAAGGAACTAGCTCACGACTCCCTCATCTCGATCAGCAACAAAAGGATCAGCAACTGAAGCAGCAGGAACTGGAGAAAGGGTCCCTGGGGAAAGACACCACAGCGGGTATGAGAAGTATATCCTACAGTAGTTCTCAGTGGGTACCGCTACCAAGCCCGACGGTCTGCCCACTAAGTCTACTAGAGGCATAAGATAACAGAAAAACGGTAATAATGAAAATATAAGCTGGAAAGAGTCTACAGCTATCATGCCTCTATCTACAATGCTCAAAGGGTGATACAGATGAAAATGATGCATCGACTCTAACCAAGTACTCAATCAACCCAATCACAGTGATTGCCAGATAGGGTCCAGTCAAACCTGCGCCCACCTACTGCCATTACATCCACGGAGGACGGGACTTACGTAGGGCGTCCGTGACTGCCAAAACTGGCCCAGCCAGAGGTACTGCGTCGACAAGTCGCGATAGCAAAGTAACAGGCCCAGCTTCGGAGCGGCACTCGAGGGGCGCGACCCCTCCGAGGAAAGTATCCGCGCATCTCTGTCGAGCTCAATATGGCTCATGCAGGAAAAATAGTTAGAAAACAAGTTTATTCCCAAACCCCGAATGGCTAATGTCTTCGTCCAATCAGACAAGAACTGACTCCGGCGAGCCTTCGATGTTTGGAAGAAAAACATTGGTTGACTAAAATCATGTGTGTCCAAAAAGATTCTGGATTCAAGGTCCTGCTATCATTAGTCGCTTCGTCTATACAGGGCTTCCCGTATGGGCGGCGGATCTGTTGGGGAGCCCGGGTCGCAGTTTCGACGCCGGGGCGTGACAATTCTCCCCCTCACAAATTGCAAATGCCAAAGGATATAGTCCATTATTTGCATCTACAGCCGTCGCTATCAAAGCATGACCTTCGTATTTGCCGTACATATGTGTGGCATCAATACTCACTACCGGCCGACAATGTATGGATCCACGAATCGAATGTCCAAATGACCAAAAAACACGACCAAAGCGATAAATCCCATCAGCAGGCCACCTATTATAGTAGCCCCGATCCCCGTGTTGCTTCTCCCATGACCCATATTGTGGAACACCTATTATTGGTGTGTCGGATCCGCAACGCGTCAAATAGACTCGTTGGATGGACTCTGTGAGGCCTCTAGATTGAGCTTGCCCTTCTGCTGTTTTTGTCGGAATTTAGAAAGGGCTTTAGGCAAATCTGAGGTCATATTTGGATTCAGCGCGGAAAAACGTCGAAAATCGGCTATTTACTTGCCCTTTTCAGAGTCCTGATGCCCAAAAATAGACCCCCGAAAGTTTTCTGCGCATTTTAGTGCATGGGGGAAGCCGTGGGCCGGCCTTGTGCCACGTGGCGGCCTTGGATTGGCCGGCGCACGCGGCGCGGTCCATAGAGTGTTGGCGCTGGTGCATGGACCGGGCGCGGGGGACACGTGGAATCCTGCGATTGGCGGGCTCTCGCAACGCGGTCCACGGAAACGCACCGGCTGGCGCATGGACCAGGGCGGGCCATGTGGCGGCCTCGGAGTGGCCGGCTCATGCGCGCGCGATCCACGCGCCAGGGAGAGCAGGCAGGGCAGGTGGGGCAGGTGATCGACCCGACGTGGGGTCGCCACGTGGCGCCCTGCGATTGGCGGGCGCCACCGCCCCACGTTCGGCGGTCGGGCCACGTGGCGCATACCTGCTGGCTCCGCACCTACTGTCCGCTGTTCGGGACACGTGTCGGAGCCAGGAGGTTTCGGGCACTGACTGTGGGCCGGGCCAGGCGCACTGTGGGAGCCCGAAACTTTCGAGCTCCCGGAAATTGAGCCCAAAAGGCTAATTAGGTGGTTTTTTGTGGGCTGTTGGGTGAGGCCTATAAATAGGCCGTGTTCTTTGGCCTTGTACCCCTTTTTCCAGAGCTCCTCTGCCTCTGAGCCTTCTACTGACTTTGATCTTCATCTTGTTTTACACCTTGCCAAGGAGTTTCGGAATTTTTGGAGACCACGGCATCGACGTCTTCGGCGAGTTAGCGCAGTGCGACGTTCTTTCGTTAGTGGCCCATTTCCGTCGTGTTTCGGTCCACGAGGTCCACACAGCTACCCCGACAGAATTTTTGGACGATTTTCATGGAGTCGGATTCAAGAGAGGTAAATCTACGATTTTGGTATTTTCCACTCCTCCCAGATTTGAGTTTTTCTTGTGGTTTCGGGTACATTTTTTAGCCCTATTTTGCTGGTGGTTGTTCCTGGACAGCAGCACCTTGTTGGATTTTTATCTCTGCACTCAGTTATCGGAATTCGACGTTTAAGGACTCGATTGACATCTACACATCGCGAGGATCGCTGTCGTATTTTTATTGGAATTTTTGGAGTTGTTCTCGTAGGTGATAATCAAGCTTTTCTGGGACTAAAATTTCAGCATATTGTACACTTGGAAATTTTGTGTTGTTTGTAACATTAGACTATATCTTTGTACCCAAGAGGAGTTTTTGAGTGTTTCTGGACCCATTGGAATTGTGGGAATTGAATGATTATTCCCGTGTAGTTTCAGCTTCTTGGACTTTGGACAGCTTTGCATTTCCAGGTGGGTTGCTTCGTCTTCAAAACTGGCGGACTGATTAGTAATTCTATATTGTAGGAATCATGCATGATTGTGAGTGTATTAGGAAGCATGCTAGAAAAAGAGAACTGATGTTACTTTTGTTGCTATGATGATTATATTGACTTATTGCTTCCTAAATCTGTAAATTAAATGCTATCTTTGGGAACTTGACCTAGCACCCCGTTATATACTACATGTTTAACCAGACTAGTAGAAAACTCCAACTTGGGCTAGGTTATTTATACTTTTAATATTCCCACACTGTTATCTATTATTTTACCTGGACTTAGAGTTTCCTCGCCCGGATAGTGGGCCGAGTGGTCGGGTTGTTGTGGGATGCATGTTACACTCGCGCCTGGGGGCCGAGTGGAGTCTGGTACCAGTGTTAGATCAGTGTTTTATTTTACGGAGTCGTCTGAGTTGACGGTGGGTCCCGGCTGTGTGGTTTTCTAGCCTGTGAGTGAGAGTTGGTGTTGTTGGTTACTGTCAATCTTGTTGATCGTGGATTTGGACTGTAGCCTGCATGAGCCACATTTGAGCTCGACGGAGATGAGCGGATACTTTCCTCGGTGGGGTCGCGCCCCTCGAGTGCCACTCCGGGCTGGGCTTGTTACTTGCTATCGCGACTTGTCGACGCAGTCCCTCTGGCTAGGCCAGTTTTGGCAGTCACGGACGCCCTACGTAAGTCCGGTCCTCCTTGGATGTAACGGCAGTGGGTAGGGGCAGGTTTGAGTGGACCCTATGTGGCAGTCAGTGTAGATTGGGTGATTATGTTTGAGAGATAGTAGATGCATTATGTTTCCATCTGTTCCACTTCTAGAGCATTTAGATAGAGGCATAGTAGCTGTAGAGTTATTTTCTAGCCTTTACTTTCGGTACTGCATTTGTTACTTTATGCCTCTAGTAGACTTAGTGGGCGGACCGTCAGGCTTGTTGGTGGTATCCACTGAGAACTACTGTGGGATGTAGTTCTCACACCCACCGTGGTGTTTTTCCCCAGGGACCTCTACTCCAGTTCCTGCTGCTCCAGTTGCTGATCCTGCTGATCGAGATAAGGGAGTCGCGAGCTAGATCCCTACCAGTCTTCTTCCTGTGGGAGTAGATGTACCCTTCCTTTTTTGGTGATGTACTAGTACTGTCAGGGTTTTTGGGATGTATCATGTATATTTTACTTTTGAGAGTTTTAGTTTTGGAGTGACTTATGTATTGTGAGGACCTGGCATGTACTATTTGAGGATTTGTATATTTTTATTTCAGCAGTTTACTTTTCAGCTTTGATATCTGTATAGTGTAGTTGATCTTTTGTAGGTTAGTCGCTTCGTCTATACGGGGCTTCCCGTATGGGCGGCGGATCTGTTGGCGAGCCCGGGTCGCAGTTTCGACGCCGGGGCGTGACACCTATGATCCAGACGCTATAAAGTACTAGGATTACATTCCTTCAGCATAGTAAGGTAACAAGGCAAGTATGTGTATGACTGCTCCCAGCTCCCGTAAATAAGCTGTAACGCTTTACTCCTTGATTGCCAAGCCTTCCAATATGCTATGTCAACATGGAAAGTTGATCGCACCGTGTCTTGAATTTCTTTTGGCATCATATTAAGTCTAGCCTTTAATGTCGGGAGAATCAATTGACATATAAGGCTCGAATTACAATTACGGTGCGCTGCGTTCAGCATTGGAATTCCAATAAAGATGCCTTATCATGAAAGACACGTTCAACTCAAGTCCCGTCAATACTAGGGAGACCAATATTGATTTGTCGAATATCAATCTCTGTAGGATCTACAACATACTGATTTATTCAATTATTATCTGTAGGAAAACGTTCCGGATGATCAACAAATTTATTTTCCTCGTCAGGATTGTCTACATATTCGTTGCTTATTTGTGGGTTGTCCGTTTCATTGAAAACTGCATTTGCTAGATAATTTAACCCTCCATCATGATCATCATCTATATCTGGAGATGGATCATTCAAATCGTCATCCTCACTACTACTGATCATCATTGATTGGTAAATCCTCATAATTAATATCACTATCACCACCCCCGTCAACATTATAATCTCCTTCGTCAATATTATCACCTCCTTCGTCAACATTATTACCAAAATCATTAATAGCAGCATTATTCCAATGTTTATAGGAAGTAGATAACCTGCACATTTGGTAAAAATAAAATTCCAACATTGCCACCTCCACATCCCATTAATTTAAAATTAAATTTGATTTGTACTTACCCCCAATCATAAGATTCTAGTTGTAAATAAGACATCCTTGGTTCTAGACGGGAGGTCGGGCACTGTCCGCGTGAGGTCGTGCATTGTCCACGTGAGGTCATGGCTTGCGTGTGTGTGGTCATAGGTGGCACACATGTGGTCGTTGGTGGCACACTACTAACTGAGTAAGGTACAACATTCTCAATAGACGAATACTCACTTTCTCTACAGTATATATAATGATTAAGTCCATTTAAAGAAAATTACAAACCACCAATTTATTATGTTATTTTACTAACCTTGTCATTCTTACACCACCTTCGCTTGGAATATTTTGATCACCCATTACATTGACAGAAGGACCCACATCAATATAATTGTGGAGCATTCTCGTGTAATAACCTTGCGGTTCAAAATTCTCTGACGAATGTAGCTCTTTCTCAATATATACCGCCCCCCCACACAACCAAAATTTTCAAACAATCCAATCATTCCCTCCAATGATTCATCATCTACTCTTTCGTGAGCTAAATATTCATTATCGACAGTGGGGCAATGAATAGTAAATTTTAAACGAAATTCTTCTCTTGTATAATTTGTTAAACGATACCTTCTCGTCTTGAAACTACTATATGTAGAATCGAAACGTATAGCGATTAATTTTTTTCGACCGCCGATATATTTTGGACTATTCTCATCGATAACTAACTGTCCATCTTAATGAACACTTAGTGACATACGACGATTAGCCATTTTAACTACAAAAAAAAAAAATTAAACACTTCAAAATACTGTAAGAGAACGCTCACAGTGAGTCACTATGAGTCTCACTGTGAGAGAGGGATCTCTCATAATGAGAGATCCCTCACTGTGAGCACAGTGAGGGATCTCTCACAGTGAGAGAGGGACTCTCACAGTGAGGGATCTCTCACTGTGAGAGAGGTTCTCTCACAGTGAGCTCACTATGAGAGAACCTCTCTCACAGTGAGACTCACTCACTGTGCTCACAGTGAGTGAGTCTCACTGTGAGATCCCTCTCTCACAGTGTGTGTGTGTGTGTGTGTGTGTGAGAGAGAGAGAGAGAGAGAGAGAGAGAGAGAGAGAGAGAGAGAGAAAAGGGGGGGGAGGCTCACAGTGATCTAGAGAGTGAGAGAGACGGCAATGGCGACGACAATCAAAGGCTTCGGCGACGGTGACAGTGGCTCACAGTGAGAGATCTAGAGAGCGAGAGAGACGGCGATGACGACGACAACTAAAGGCTTTGGCGACGGCGACAGTGGGCTTCGTCTTCGTCGATGGCAACTGCAATTATGCACTTCCTCTCGGCGACGGCGACAATGTTCTTAGGGTCCTGGCACTGTGCGGGAGAGGGGGAGAGGGGTAGAGAGGGGAAGTCGTCTCTGCTTTGGCACTGTGTGGGAGATGGGGAGAGAGGGCTTCGGCACTGTGCGGGAGAGTGGGAGAGAGGGAAAGTCGAGATGAAGAGAGGGAAAGTGAGGGAACTGTAGCCCATGGGGGATATTTTAGTGGAGAAGAAGGCGCTTAACGATTCAGCCCCTTTAGCATGAATCATTCAGCGCCTTTAGCACTTATACCACAGGGCCTAAGGACTTAGCAAATTTTCGCAAAAATTGGCTAAATTCTCAGTGCACAGGCTAAAGGCGGTAAATGGTTCACCGCCTTCAGCATATATGTAGAAAGCGGTGAACCATTCATCGCCTTCAGCATATATAGAAGGCGTCAAATGATTCAGCGCCTTCACAGGGTTTTTGTGAAGGCACTGAATCATTCGGCGCCTTCAGCAAAAACACTGAAGGCGCTGAATCAAGTACTTTCCTCCATGGCGCCCTACTGGCAAAAGTAGGGTTAGTTTTACAAATAAATTTTTTGGATGATCAATTTGTAAATTTTAAAAGTTGGGAGAGTTATTTTTAAAAAAGTCCCAACTGCGGTGCTGGGCATAGGTGCGTCACGGGTCCAAGTGCCGGTCGGGTTCAAAACTTCAAATAGGTGAATTTTCTCTTAAAAAAAAAATTTAATTGCATATGGGTCCAGAAAATATATTAAATAATAAATATATTTATATAAAATTTAATTTTTTTATATTTATTCATTCAAAAATTTTAAATTATTCATATGTATTCCTTTGGTTTATTACCGTTTATTTTTTGACAGAATATAAATAAAATATTTATTTTGCCCTTACAAATATATCCCTCTAAAAATTATGATTATAATATAAAAAAAGTAAAAAAAAAATTTACTTTTTTACCTAATCAAAGTTAATCAAGGTTAATCAAGGTTAAACATTTAACTTATGATTAATTAGATTTTTCTAACAGCAGGGATATATATATATATATATATATATATATATATATATATATATATATATATATATATATATATATATATATATATATAGCGTTAAGGAATAAATATGAGAAGTTAAATTTTATTAAAATATATTTATTATTCAATATATATTTAAGAATCTGTATGCAATCAACCCTTTAATAAAATACTTATTGATATCTTAATTAAAATAATTAAAAAATATAATTAATTAATTGATCATGCTTTTCAAAGCATCATCAATTAATTAACGCTTCAAAAGTGTCGTTAATAAATAATTAAATTATTTATTAACGATGTTTTAAAAGCATCATTAAGAAATATACGATAATTATTAAAGACTCTAAAATAAAGCGTAGGGTATTAATATATTTTTGTTGTAGAATTAAGATGATAGTAATTTTCTAGAGTTTAGTAGGTAGTTGATGAAATAATATGATATAAATAGTGAAAATGGTTAAAGGGATAGATTTAACGGTGAAAAAGTTAATAGCATAAATGTTTGATGCTATAGATAGTATAGTATCCGAAGTCAACCATTAAATCGAATAGTAAAAATAAACAAATTTATAAAAAGTAAGAATAAAAAATATTTCAAACCTCAATAGCTGTGACAGCCTAATAGTCCCACATCGGATGAGATTTGTGTTGTAGTTGGATTTATAAAAATCATAAATACTAGTGATAATAATTGAGCACAAATATTTTTAGTCGATAATTTGAACCCAATGAGTTATTATACCGTATAATGATGAAAATAAAAATTAAATAAATTTAATTTTAAATTGAATTTGTATACTCGGTAAAATTCGGCTATTATACTATTAATAACACCCGCATTTATGAAATTAAACATCTAATTATCTACGTAATATAATTTTTTTAAAAATAAAATTAGAAAAGATTATATACCGGGTAAATTACACTTTTATCCTCAAACTAAGAGGCGTGTGAACTTTAGTACTCAAATTTTAATTTATTATAATTTTTATTTCAAAATTTTAAAATTATTACAACAAAGTCTTACGATTCAATTTAATTGACTAAATATTAATATATCATTATCAGGGGGCGTTTGGATCGGGTTATATAAGATTACTGAGTATTTCAACATACCCCGACATGTTGCATTTCTGAACGAGATTATTACTGATGCTGCATTAATGCGTTTGGAATAAACCGGTAATGTAATGCTAAATTACAGTGTTTATAGCATTATTACGTTTGGTTCAACCTTTAAAACTCAGTAATCCTGATAGAAATATATATCCTTTTCCAAAATTATCCTTTTGATATTTTACACCACCAAAACTTAAAATTTAAATTGCACCGCAAAAAATTAATTTCTACCGTTAAAAATAAATAAAAAATAGACTATAATAATAATAATAAATTATAAAATAACAAATAAATTTTATATTAGAAGCTATATTTAAAAAGAATTAATAACTAAACATCACATAAGGCATAATATCAAATACATAATTTTCAAGTCTAACATCAAACAATGGCATTACCAAGTTTTTTTTTTTTTTTGAGGGAAAGGCAGCATGCTGCCGCTTCATTCATTGGAAGTATGAATTTAGCTACAAGGGTCGAGACAGCCAGATCTCGGAGCAAGATAAAAAAAATAAAAAAAAATAAAAAAAAAAGGGTACCCTAGAGGTAGGCCGAAGCCTAGGACAAAGACTCAAACCGAATGCATATAATGCATTGATGCAACATTTGCCAAAACCACCCCACCACAACCATTACTTTTGATCCAAGTCCTTTACAGAAACTTCATCTTACACTTTAGTCCTTATCCCTAAGGTAGCACGATTTTCAAGGCATAAAATATAGGGTTTACGCGCAAAATATCGCATTTTTCGCTATATTTCACGCTTTTCGAGGCGTTTTAGTCGTCAAATCGAAAAACGGACTTCGCCACGATGTCCGGCTCGACAAAATCTATCAGGTAGCGATTTTTGATTTTCGATGAGATGCCCGGTAAAATTTCTGGTCCATAAATACTGTATAATTTTACAGTATGGCACGTTTCTCGAGACTCTAGGATTGTCAAACGAAAATTTCATCAGCGCCAATGCGCTCAGAATGTCAAAATTAGCTAGAATCGTCTACTCATACTGCTAGGTTTGGATTTTGGACAGTGAAATGGCCAACGACCGATCAAGAGGGACCGAAATCAGGGGTTGCTATTCATTTTACTATTCACTTTAGTCGTGGGTCCCGCCCGCTTCTTCGCTGATTTCTGGACGATCCGACCGTTAGATCGAGAACATATGAATATCAATCTTTTTTGTTTCGATGAGACGGTCGCAATAGTGATCTCGAATTTTTGAGATCAGGCTCCGATCAAAAGTCGGTATTTTCGGGCCACAATTGCACTATTAATAATCTATTTTTGCCAATTAATAAATTTCAAAAATTATTTAAACTTAAAACCTTGTTTTAAAAATCATGGTTACTACAATAGGTTTCGGGAATCGGTAAAAGGTATCGATGGCTCCAATGGTTTTCGAGTGTGAGTCGATTGATTCTTGTGTGGTTTAGAGTGACTTTTAGTATCGAGTGATTTATGATTTTGTAGTACCTTTCGTAGGTACAGGTGACTAGTTGCAGCGCTTTTGGCGTTAGGTACTTCATCGGATAGCATGTGGATACTTCGATCCGAAGTTGGTTCAGTGGTGCCTGCTCGGTGGCATTCCTTCCTCCGTGTTTCTTATCTTGATTAAACACATTGCATGTTGAGCATTTGAGTACCACTCATTTTGTTTCTATCTGCTCTGCTCTCCTATTTGCATAGTGACCTACATGTAGAGCGGTATTCTGTGATTTGTTGGAGTTCCTACGACATGATTATAGCACATGATCTTGAGACAAAGCATGGTTTAGTGACTTCATTATTTATGACATCCCATATCTATTGCATGATGTTCAAGTTATATAGATCTGATAAGTCGGTGACACTGTGACATTCATTCGGGAATAGTGGACTTGATTTGTCGATGACATATGGAGACCTTGTGATATGACTTGTTGGATTCGGTCAGTGATTCCTTATAGGTTCTTTCTTAGCTATTTGTCGGTGGTTGGCCATAGCTCGAGAGCATTTTACATACACCAACGGTTTGATCCACTGCAAGAGGGTGTTCTTTTTCGAAAATGTGGTCGTATTTTCGACCCGTGAGCCCGATGCGGTCCCTGCTAGGGTTATATGTCAGAGTGAGTGGGACGTGCTTCGTCTGAGGTCTTTAGACCAATATGGCTGATGATTGGGTGATTTGTATTATTTATCGGTTTGATGCATTATCATATTTGTTATTTTTTATAGTAGCGAATATTTATGCATTGATTGGTAGTTGTAGTTTCTTTCCAGTCATGATTGCTGCTGTATTTGTTTGTCGTCGATTGTTATTGATTATTAGTATTTTTTTAGTATACAATAGCTGTTATTCTTATATTATTGCTTGATGTATTCCATTGCTGCTGTATTCGGTTTACCTGTTCATTTTGATGCTGTGTTTCGTTGATACTATATTTGATTATGCGATACCTTGTAGTCGATTGTTTTCTTTCGGTTGCAAGTGAATATAGTTTGCCTTCGTCGGCTTGCGGTACCCATTGGGAAACCCTTGCTAGTTTCTCACTACCCCCAGTTCCAGGTAATGCATGTGGTAAAGGTCGGGACGATGCGTGAGGACGGTACTAGAGAGCCATGTTCCGAGTTTTGATCATGGATGATCCTTTATGTTATGCTCTTCGTTTAGATTGTTCTTAGTTTAGTAGATTACTTCAGTTTAGTTGGTATAGTATTTGATTCAGATATTCTGATTTAGTTTGGTTTACTTGTTGATTATTCTTAATTGTAGTTTCAAGGACATTGTGGCTTATATTATTCTTTCAATATCTCCTGTTAGTTGTTGTTCCCGCGTTGTGGTTGTATGTGTGGTTGTGTTGTATTCATGTGCTACACCGTTCATGTACAAGGGAGATTCTGTCTGTTTGTACAGAAATTTTTTTTGTTCGTGTGGCTAATCTGTACGCGTCTCGAGGTGTATTTAAAAGTATTTTTTAAAAAATAATTTATACGCTTTTTTCTTGATTTTTTAAAAATGAATTTACAGACAGGATCCCGAAGCGCGACAAGAGGATAACCTTGATTGATCATAATAGCTTCAAAGTCCCAAAGAAAAGATCTCCAGATTACATTTTTACCTCTTGTTACTGATTTGGCTTACTTGCTGAAACCCAAATATTGCATCAATTTTAAGCTATGTACTTTCATATTGTCCCAAAAGCTCTCAAAAATTTATTTTGGTATTCAAATAGATGTTACCAACTGCTAGGTTTATTCTGGATTGGTAATTTTGCAACTTGAATGATCTAATATATCTAATATATAGAGGATGTTTCCTGTAGTTTTATTTTTTATTTTAGAATGTATAAATCAACGTTCAACACCAATAAAGCTGATCTTGATATTTAAAATTTTTAAAAATAAAATTTTATATATTTTTAATATTATTTGTTTTATGATCAAATTATTTGAAAAGTATAATTTTTTAATGGATTATGATAAGTTTGTAGTTTAATGCGGTAGAATAATTTAAATTTATCTAAATTATAATAAAAAATATTTTAAACCATTTAGATGAAGGGCGATATTTTTTATCATGAATTTAAAAATTTTATTCTTAATTTTTAAAAATTATTCAGTTTTTATTATTATTATTTTTTTCTACATGATATACTTACTGAATAAATGATGTTAAAAAAAAATATTTTTTTTTTTTTGAGGGAAACGCCGCTTCATTCATTGGAAGTATGAATTTAGCTACAAGGGTTGAGACAGCCAGGTCTCGGAGCAAAAAAAAAAAAAAAAAAAAAAAAAAAAAAAAAAAAAAAAAAAAAAAAAAATTTACGCGCTGAGGTAGGCCGAAGCCCAGGACAAAGACAAATCATGCGCTGAGGAGCAGAGTTGGCCCGGAAAGCAACAGACCGACTTAAACCTCCTGCTGTTCCGTTCCAACCAGACGGACCACCAAGCTGCCGCGATGGTGATGAGGTCCCCCTGCTCTCGGGAGTTCCCGCTGATCGCACACGCATCCCACAGCAGGTTAACTGAGAAGCAGCATCGGGCAGTTGCGTTGTTGGGGAGCAGGTAGTCCAGCAAAAGGCGTACGACCTCGCAAGAAGCGAAAAAGGTGATCAGCGGTTTCCAAAGGGCACGAGCAGCAGATGCAATTGGTATCCCCGGACCACCCCCATTTAAGTAGTCTATCCAATGTTAGCACCCTTCGTTTAAGCACCAGCCAGATGAAAATTTTGACTTTCAGAGGGGTTTTGATAACCCAAAGTTTCTGAAAGCTACTTTCACGCATGCCAGAGTCCTGCAGGAAGCAGTACATGGATTTCACCGAGAAGGTTTCTGAATTTGACCATCTCCATTTGAAAAAGTCCCTTCTATTCGATAGTTGGACGCCTGACAGAGTGCCGGATAAGCTCTGAAGTGAAACTCTGTCCTGATCGTTGCTAGGGGTGAAACCTGTCAGGGTCCTTCTCCTCCTCCAGCCATTACGGCCAAAGCTATCAGAGACCCGACAGGCTTTAGTGTGCACCGCCCCGTAGATGCGAGGGAAGAGACAGCGCAGGCTGGTGTTCCCTAACCATATGTCAGACCAAAAATTCGTCCATCGGCCGTCTCCAACCGAACGGGAGGAGCTGCAGATGAACAGGTCTTTCGTTTTTAAAACACTTCTCCACCACTGTGAAAATGGTTTAAAGGTGGTCCCTTCACTCAGTGGTCGGCGTCGGGTGTAGTACAACCTTCGGAGCAAGTGGCCCCAGGTGGTTGACTCAGCTGTGAAGTAGCGCCACCACCACTTCACCAACAGAGCGGTGTTCAGGTTATCCAGATTAAGGACCCCTAACCCGCCATCTCTCTTCGCCCTGTAGACCAGCTTCCAATTAACTAGACAAAGGCCCCCCAGTAATAACATTGGTGCCTCGCCAAAAGAACGCCCTCCGTAGTGAGTCAATGCGGCGCAGAACCCAGTTGGGTACTTTAAACACGGATAAGTAGTAGAGGGGAAGGTTTGACAGCACAGAGTTAACCAGACTGAGGCGCCCACCCTGGGAGAGAAGTTTGGCCTGCCAACCTTCAATCCTGTTTTCGAGTTTGGAGATGATACCACTCCAGTCCTCCTTCCTGATTCGCCCCCTAGACAGTAGTAACCCTAGGTACTTGATCGGCAGATAACCCAGTTTACACTCCAAGAACTCGGCGAGCCTCTTTCCTTTGTTTCCATTGCTACCAAGATAGAACAACTCGGACTTACTTCTGTTAATCTTTAGGCCAGAGGCCCATTCAAAGATCTGCCAGATGAACCCCAGGTTTCGAAGTTGGCGTTTCTTGGCCTCACTGAAGAAGATGGTGTCGTCCGCGTACTGAATGATGGCAATTTTGGCATCATCGGTTGGCCCCACCCCTCTCAGCAGATTGTTTCTGATTGCTCTCTCCATCATTCTAGCAAGACCTTAGGCTACAATCAAGAAGAGGAAGGGGGATAGCGGGTCTCCCGGTCGAAGACCCGCTTAAGTTTTATCCATTTCGAGGGCACCCCGTTTACCAGAATCGCTATCTTTTCGTTGGAGATGCATTGGTCGATCCAGTCACACCACTTTTGGTTAGCCCCTAGCCAGGTCAGTAGGCGTCTAAGGTAGTTCCAATCCACTTTATCAAAAGCTTTCTCGAAATCTGCCTTAATACCGACGCTCTCAGTTTGCACTTTCGCGCCCCAGCTGATTAACTCGCTAGCGGTTACAAAAGCGTCCAGAATTAGTCGTCCTTTGAGGAAGGCCGACTGCGATGGTGAAATGATATTTTGCATCACCCCTTCCAGTCTATTCGCCAACACCTTTGAGATTATCTTTTGGACACAATTGAGTAGACAGATTGGACGGTAATCATTTGCCGTTTTAGCTCCTTCAATTTTGGGGATGAGGCAGATGTAAGAGTAATCTACTGGGCCAGTATTCAGGGTGCCGTCATACAGGTCTACGAAGATTTTCATAATATCCGTTGAGATCACGTCCCAGAATTTTTGATAGAACCACATGCTGAATCCATCGGGACCTGGGGCCTTGTCCCCGTTTAGCTGGAAGGTGACCTTTTTGATCTCTTCTATGGAGAACTGCGCCGTAAGATGCTCCGCGCTTAAGAATCCTCCGTCGCAGAAGAGGTTGCTCCAGTCCTCTCGCCCTGCGGAGTTGGTGCCATCTGGGGCGAATCTTTCCTTAAACTTACAGTAGAAATAGTCGCTCTTGTCCTTCTCCCTCTCAAGCCTACGTCCATCGTCGTCTACTACCCCGATATGGTTAGCTCTTGCTCTCCCACTGGCCATGGCGTGGAAGAATCTAGTGTTGCCGTTTCCTTCCTTGAGCCAATGCTGTTTAGCTCTCGCTTGCCAAAGCAGCTCCTCATCGGCGATAATATTTTTTAGATCTGATTTGAGCGTATTCCGGGTCTGTAGTTGGATGGCAGTCAGATTAGTCCCCTCTTCTAAAAGGTCCAGCTTGCGGATCTCCTCTATTGTTGTCCGTTTAGCATTCCTGATGCTGTAGAAATTGGAGGCACACCATTCTTTGATTCTCTTGCGGCAGTGCCGAAGTTTGGAGGCGAAGGAGAGGGCACCTCTAATTGTGGTCGCCAGCTCGTTCCACCAGACAGGCACAAGAAGGTTGAAGTCATTCCGGGTAAGCCACACCTTCTCAAGTCTGAAAGTCCGGTTGCACGGTTGGGGCAAAGTCTTAAGCAGGAGAGGTGAGCGGTCCGAAGTGATGCGCGGTAAAGCAGATACATTAGAGCCGGGGAGGGCTGAGTCCCACTCCGTCGATATGAGGAAGCGATCGAGCTTGGCTAGGGAGGGAATGCGCTGCAGATTCGACCAGGTGAACTGTTGGTTGCCAATAGGGAGATCAATCAGTTCCAGCGAGTTGATAAGATTAGAGAACATTCTCATAAGCTTGCAACTCCAATTCCTGCCCTGACGCTCATTCTGGTTTCGAGTGAGGTTGAAGTCCCCACACATAAGCCATGGGCCGGTGCAGAGGTCTTTGAGAGCCCCTAGTTCCGAACAGAAGGCCGCCTTCCCGTCCCACCCAGGCGGACCGTAGACGTTGGTTAGGTAGAATGAGAAGCCACTGGCGCGATGGGTCAGGCGTAGCGTGAGGGAGAAGTCCCGTACCAGGACCTCGGAGCAGGTCACATTGTCAGTGTTCCAGCAGGTTACAATACCCCCAGAAGCGCCATTAGCACTGATACACTGGCATTTATTGAAAAGACGCCCGGCGAAGGAGTTGAGGAAGGAGCGGGAGACGGAGCTCACCTTCGATTCTTGAAAGCATAAGATACAGTCCCTAAACCTAGATACAACAGACTTGACTACAGCCCGCTTAGCGCGGTCATTAAGACCCCGGACATTCTAGGAACAAACTTGTAACATAGAGTCTAATGAAGTACCGAGGTGACCCTCCAGGGCACTAGGCCAGGTGGCCCACCGATAGCACGAAGTCCGCGAGGTCTGCAGCTTCCTCCGCGGTCAGCTTGATTCCGACGTTAGCGGCTTGTGCGATGAGCTTCCTGATGGCGGGGGGGGGGGGGGGGGGGGACAGGGGCGGTGGTAGGGCCCCGAGCAGGGCTAGCATGCTTGCCTCTAGTCTCCTTCCCTGGTGGATCGTCCCCCGCTCTAATCGCCGCTTTGCGTTCCATTGCGGCCTCCAGGGCGTGGAAGCCCGCGGGCCTTACTAGTCTAGGACTCCTCCGGGTGCTTGGGGGGTCGCGCCCCGTCGGAGGCCCCGACCCGGCCGCCGCCAACAAAGGAGGGAGGTTGGTTGAGTGCGTCGCAGGCTGGAATTCCTACCCATCCAGGAGCATGGGAGCCAGGTTGTAGTCGGTGTTCGGAGAAGCAGAACATGGAGCCGCCGCGAGGCGCCCATCTCGCGGCGTCCGCTCAAGGGGCGGTGTCAAGCGAGGCTGGACGGAGGGAGTTGCATGCCTCAGTTGGCCCTCCAACAGCGGAAGGGCCCTCGATCCAGGAGTGGCCGAAGAGCCGAGATCGTCGGAGACGGGGGGGGACGAGCAAGGCTGCCGAACCAACCATAGCTAAATGGGTTGGCGCGGTAGGGGGCGTGACCGGGGGGGCGACTGGATCGGGGGTAGATGACCCAAGCCTTAGAAGGCTGCTGCACCCAGGGGTAGTGGGCTGTCCCACCGAATGTAGCACAACCCGGCCCCAGCACGACCCACGGGCAAAGATAGGTCCGTCAGGGAAAGAGGGGGGCCCGTAGCCCACCCGTAATAGGATGGGTGGTGGAGTCGGGGAGACCAATAAATTGTCTGGGGGGTTGGGCCCGGGGCCCCGTGTTGATAAGAGGGGGGGCCCGCGGGATTACAGAGATGGGCCCATGGGCCGATGGGGCAACACGGAGAATGGCACAAGGGCCCGACAGGTGGCTTGGCCCACGAGGAGTTCCAAGGGGGGGAATGCCCAGCCGGTGGTGGGTTGGACCGCGGCGGTGCCCAAATCTTGCTCGGCAGCAGGGGGGCCCACCGAAAGGCCCGTGAGTAACTCCAAACCAGGCCCAGCAGCGGAGAGGGGGCCCGCCCAATTCCCGGGACCAGTCAACGGAGGCGAGTGGGCGGCGAGAGGGTCGAGGCAGCACATCAAGCACGCGCTGGTCGAGGCGTAGGCGCACGTAAGCCTAGGGAGGGGCGCGCGGGGGCCGAGGGGCCAGAGGAGAGAGTCGTATCTCTAACCTCTCCACAGTGTAGGTCTCGCAGGCGACTCCCACCTGTACCCTTACCAAGCAGGAGATCCCCCACCTCCCATTCTTGTGCAATCCATTTGAAAATTTTCTAGAAAAACACAGGTAGCGCTTCCCGAGTTCCTTCGCTCGGTAGACCCCGACAACTAACTCCGGACGGTGGACGTCTCGAGGGGGAGCGTCTGTCGCGTGGTGCTGGACCCCTGGGTAAAGGGGAGAGCACGCTTGGAGAGCAACCAAATGTCCACCACAGGTCCCCGCGCCGGAGCCTGCCGTCTCGGTCGTCGTCGGTAGGAGCGGGTCCGGACCCAGTTGCTTATACGGGAGCTCAGCGGGTCGGCGCCTTCTGTCGCGGATCTCGAAGGAGTCCCACGAGTCGCCTTGACCGGTGCGCGTCGCGTCCCTGGAGTCACTGCTCTCGCCCCCGAGGCCGACCAGGGCGACCCTCTTGGCCAGCCGCATGCCCAGGGGGTCGGTTTGGTCCCCACCCTCGCTGGGTCCCCCGCCCGCAAAAGGCGTTCCGCGGTCCTCTCCCCCGAAGGGAGAAGTGCTTTCGATCCTAACCGGTGTGGTGATGACGACATCCCCCATCGAGATGGAGAGAACTTCGGGGATGTCCGCGAGATCGTCGACCGCCACCTGGCACCTATAGCCGGTCAAGTCCTCCACATTGATGCTGCTCTCGTCGGCTCTGATGAAGCGGCCAAAGTCGCCGACGATGGCGCTCACGCGGTGAGTTGACCAGCACTCAAACGGTAGATTAAAAATCTTGATCCATGCTTTATGAGTTAGTCGCGAATTGGTGGCATCGTGGTAGGGCTCCTAGGGGAAGCATCGGAGCCGGCAGTGAAGGAGGTGGACGAGACCATTGTTGATGATGTCGACGGGGCGAACCCACTCTGGCAGGAAGATGACGTAGTCGCGGTCAAAGTGGCGCGCCACCAGGAAGTCGTTGGTGAAGCCTCCGAACCTTGCCGCCATGTCCGCCGCAATCGAGCCCTAGGGGAAGTGGCCGAGATTTGATCTCCCGACGACGTCCGCCAGGACTGCACTCCGTCGTTGGTTTTGACGGTTGCGGAAATCCTCGGACAGGAGGATAAAAACTTTCATGGATTCTGGTCGGAAGCCGCGTCCTCCTCTCTGCATTCTGAAGCGTTGCCGACGTGAAAGACAGTGCCTTGCTCGGTGGCCAGTACAGAGGCACGCTGCACAACGCACCGGATCTCTACAGCTTCGTACCAGGTGGTCCCTAGCCAAGCACCTGAAGCACTACTTAGACCTGAGATCGGAGGGGAAGCGGGGTGGGCAATTCCGCAGGTGGGGTTTCTCGAGGTGAATCGAAGAAGGGGTGGGATGGAGCAGGGCGTCTTTATAAGTGTGGGGGCCAAGCAGAGGTGAAAACACAGAATCTCTCTGGAGGGGCTGCTTGGATGGTTGCGTGAAGCAGATGGCATGGTGGCAGACGTCCTGTCCCTTCAAGAAGGTGTGTGGATCACGGGAGGGGGGCAGCTCAACAGGGGTTGAAGAAAGGTTGGAGCAGAGGGGGAATCCGTGGTGATCTGCCCAAGACACCTTTGGTGGGGGGCGCGAGGCGGATCTGCCGGGGCCAAAACGACTCGGGGTATCCGACTGTGGTGATGGAGCGGGCCATCCGGTCGGGGCTGCCCGGGCACGGGGATCCTTCGTACAGAGACGGCGATCCGGGCCTCTTCCACGTCTCTGTCTACGCTTTTGCCCGAGGCCATCTGAGATAGGTGGGTTGACAGGCCCAGTCAACTTAGTCCAGATAGAGTTGGTCAAGGAGGGTTTAGAGGATGAGACTGAGACAGGTAGACTCGTCCCATGCGCTTGGTTTGGACTCGCCGAGATAGAGCATGGAAGAGTACTGCGATGTCCGGTCCAGTCGTGCTGTTGTCGCCACCGGCCATTCACCCGCGCACCTCGCCTGAAGGGGGGCTCGCGCGCACGGACGGGGGCACTCCCACGGCTAAACCCGCCGCTTGAAAAACTCACTCTGCCACCCTCGCTCCCTCTCACGCGAACTCTTTCTCTACCTCTCTCTCTCGCTCTCCCTCTCTCTCTCCCTCTCTTGCTTCCTCTACCTCTCTCTCTCTCGTGTTCACTCTCTCTCTCCATCTCTCTCCCTTTCCCTCTCTCCATCTAGCAATGATTTCCAAGTTAAATATAAACAAAGCAACATATGAAATAAATATTTCATAAAGTCGAAAATTCTACACATCATAATACAACATTACTATCATGTCATCAATCACAACATTACTATATGGAGAGAGGTAGAGAGAGAGAGAGGTAGAGAGAGAGAGTGAACAAGAGAGAGAGAGGTAGATGGAGCGAGAGAGGGAGAGAGAGAGAGGGAGAGAGAGGTAGAGAGAGAGTTCGCGTGAGAGGGAGCGAGGGTGGCAGAGCGAGTTTTTCAAGCGGCGGGTTTAGCCGTGGGAGTGCCCCCGTCCGTGCGCGCGAGCCCCCCTTCAGGCGAGGTGCGCGGGAGAATGGCCAGTGGCGACGACAGCACGACTGGACCGGACATCGCAGTACTCTTCCATGCTCCATCTCGGCGAGTCCAAACCGAGCGCATGGGACGAGTCTACTTGTCTCAGTCTCATCCTATAAACCCTCCTTGACCAACTCTACGTGTACTAAGTTGACTAGGCCTGTCAACCCACCTATCTCAGATGGCCTCGGGCAAGAGCGTAGACAGAGACGTGGAAGAGGCCCGGATCGCCGTCTCTGTAGGAAGGATCCCGGTGCCCGGGCAACCCCGACCAGACGGCCCGCTCCATCACCGCAGTCGGATACCCCAAGTCGTTTTGGCCCCGGCAGATCCGCCTCGCGCCCCCCACCAAAGGTGTCTTGGGCAGATCACCACGGATTCCCCCTCTGCTCCAACCTTTCTTCAACCCCTGTTGAGCTGCCCCCCCCCGTGATCCACACACCTTCTTGAAGGGACAGGACGTCTGCTACCATGCCATCTGCTTCACGCAACCATCCAAGCAGCCCCTCCAGAGAGATTCTGTGTTTTCACCTCTGCTTGGCCCCCACACTTATAAAGACGCCCTGCTCCATCCCACCCCTTCTTCGATTCACCTCGAGAAACCCCACCTGCGGAATTGCCCACTCCGCTCCCCCTCCAATCTCAGGTCTAAGAAGTGCTTCAGGTGCTTGGCTAGGGACCACCTGGTACGAAGCTGTAGAGATCCGGTGCGTTGTGCGGCGTGCCTCTATACTGGCCACCGAGCAAGGCACTTCACGTCGGCAACGCTTCAAAATGCAGAGAGGAGGAAGCGGCTTCCGACCAGAATCCATGAAAGTTTTTATCCCCCTGTCCGAGGATTTTCGCAACCGTCAAAACCAACGACGGAGTGCAGTCCTGGCGGACGTCGTCGGGAGATCAAATCTCGGCCACTTCCCCCAGGGCTCGATTGCGGCGGACATGGCGGCAAGGTTCGGAGGCTTCACCAACGACTTCCTGGTGGCGGGCCACCTTGACCGCGACTACGTCATCTTCCTGCTAGAGTGGGTTCGCCCCGTCGACATCATCAACAATGGTCTCGTCCACCTCCTTCACTGCCGGCTCCGATGCTTCCCCTAGGAGCCCTACCACGATGCCACCAATTCGCGACTAACTCATAAAGCATGGATCAAGATTTTTAATCTACCGTTTGAGTGCTGGTCAACTCACCGCGTGAGCGCCATCGTCGGCGGCTTCGGCCGCTTTATCAGAGTCGACGAGAGCAGCAACAATGTGGAGGACTTGACCGGCTATAGGTGCCAGGTGGCGGTCGACGATCTCGCGGACATCCCCGAAGTTCTCTCCATCTCGATGGGGGATGTCGTCATCACCACACCGGTTAGGATCGAAAGCACTTCTCCCTTCGGGGAGAGGACAGCGGAACGCCTTTTGCGAGCGAGGGACCCAGCGAGGGTGGGGACCAAACCGACCCCCTGGGCATGCGGCTGGCCAGGAGTGTCTCCCTGGTCGGCCTCGGGGGCGAGAGCAGTGACTCCAGGGACGCGACGCGCACCGGTCAAGGCAACTCGTGGGACTCCTCCGAGATCCGCGACAGAAGGCGCCGACCCGCTGAGCTCCCGGATAAGCAACTGGGTCCAGACCCGCTCCTACCGACGACGACCGAGACGGCAGGCTCCGGCGCAGGGACCTGTGGTGGACATTTGGTTGCTCTCCAAGCGTGCTCTCCCCTTACCCAGGGGTCCAGCACCGCGCGACAGACGCTCCCCCTCGAGACGTCCACCGTCCGGAGTTAGTTGTCGGGGTCTACCGACCGAAGGAACTCGGGAAGCGCTACCTGTGTTTTTCTAGAAAATTTTCAAATGGATTGCACAAGAATGGGAGGTGGGGGATCTCCTGCTTGGTAAGGGTACAGGTGGGAGTCGCCTGCGAGACCTACACTGTGGAGAGGTTAGAGATACGACTCTCTCCTCTGGCCCCTCGGCCCTCGCGCGCCCCCCGTAGGCTTACGTGCGCCTACGCCTCGACCAGCGCGTGCTTGATGTGCTGCCTCGACCCTCTCGCCGCCCACTCGCCTCCCTTGACTGGTCCCGGGGATTGGGCGGGCCCCCTCTTCGCTGCTGGGCCTGGTTCAGAGTTACTCACGGGCCTTTCGGTGGGCCCCCCTGCTGCCGGGCAAGATTTGGGGACCGCCGCGGTCCAACCCGCCACCGGCTGGGCATTCCCCCCCTTGGAACTCCTCGTGGGCCAAGCCACCTGTCGGGCCCCTGTGCCATTCTCCGTGTTGCCCCATCGGCCCATGGGCCCATCTTTGTAATCCCGCGGGCACCCCCCTTTTACCAACACGAGGCCCCGGGCCCAACCCTCCAGACAATTTATTGGTCTCCCCGACTCCTCCACCCCTCCTGTTTCAGGTGGGCTACGGGCCCCCCTCTTTCCCTGACGGACCTATCTTCGCCCGTGGGTCGTGCTGGGGCCGGGTTGTGCTACATTCGGTAGGACAGCCCACTACCCCTGGGTGCAGCAGCCTTCTAAGGCTTGGGTCATCTACCCCCGATCCAGTCGCCCCCCCGGTCACGCCCCCTACCGGGCCAACCCATTTAGATGTGGTTGGTCCGGCAGCCTTGCTCGTCCCCCCCGTCTCCGACGATCTCGGCTCTTCGGCCACTCCTGGATCGAGGGCCCTTCCGCTGTTGGAGGGCCAACTGACGCATGCAACTCCCTCCGTCCAGCCCCGCTTGACACCGTCCCCTGAGCGGACGCTGCGAGATGGGCGCCTCGCGGCCGCTCCATGTTCTGCTTCTCCGAACACCGACTACAACCTGGCTCCCATGCTCCTGGATGGGTTGGAATTCCAGCCTGCGACGCACTCAACCAACCTCCCTCCTTTGTTGGCGGCGGCCAGGCCGGGGCCTCCGACAGGGCGTGTCACGCCCCGGGGTCGAAACTGCGCCCCGGGCTCGCCAACAGATCCGCCACCTATGCCAAAACCCGCATAGGCGAAGCGTCTAACCTGCAAAAGATAGTACTATAGCTACACAAATATCAGAGCTGCAATAAAATGCTGTAGAATAAAATCCAATTACTATACATCATGAAATAAGGTACAATATCCATTCTCATAAATACGGATAATCATCATACAACGTCCTCAGTACAGCATCTCTCGACTATAAAAGGAGATAAACTAAAACTATAGTACATCAGTCTCTCCAATTACAAAAGATCTCTCTCCTCCAGATAAACAGTAAAAGCCCGCCAACAGCTACGAGGAATCTCCAACCAGGGGATACAGCTACACTCCTCGGGTGGTAACGATCTAGCTCGTGACTCCCTCGCCCCGAACAACGACCGAAGATCAGCAACTCCAATGAGGACTCTGCAAAACAGGGGGAGAAAAGAAGAGGAAACAACAGTGGGGGTGAGAACCACTAGTAAACCAGTAGCCTCCCCCTGTGGGTAGAGCCTCAAGCTCTGGCATACCCACTAAGTCTACTAGAGGCAAGAAAAGGGCAAGGGGGGGGTAAAGCTGTAACAGAACTACTGAATGAAAGGGGAGACCACCACAAGTATGTCTCTAACTGCAATACCGAAGGAAGTGACGGTATGAATGCATCCGAAAACAGTATCTGACCGAATAGACCCAATCTACTCACCAGTAAAACTGGTACTGCCTGCTCTGTCATCAATCTCACGAACTCAGTGTCTCCACTGTCCAAATGACCGGAACCCAACACGGTCTAAAGCCTACTCCGGAGTGGCACTCGAGGGGAGCGACCCACACGAGTAAAGTATCACTGTATCAAGCATCTCTGTAACCAATATCTCACAATAGCAGGACTGGATCATGACAATGATCAAAGTGGGAAACTCCGTCCACTAATGAAACCCCGATCCGATACAATAATACTCAAAAGTGGGAAATACCATCCACTAGAGAAATCTAATACCCAATCTGATGCAATAGTAAACATCCGGTCAACCGCCCAAAGTCCGCGGTCACCGCAATAACCCCCAACCCACAATTGGGTGAAATAATCAAGATCTGGTCAACCGCCTACTGTCCGCGGTTGCCGCAATAGCCCACAATCCAACATCAGGTACACCCTATCACTGACCCTCAGGTCCCAGCTACACTATCCCAAACCTCTGCTCGAACCCGAGCAACATGACTCAAAAGTCTAAACAAAAGGAGAAAAAAGAGCAATCATGGTTTCTCCTAAGTCAAATCCCATATGATAGTGTAGCAATAAAATAGTGGCCTATCTAGATGTCCAAATAAGCATGCAAAAGTCCTCATGCAATGTGAAAGGGAGAATATGTCAAATAACAGTTTACATGTGTAATAATTAATAATATCCACATAAATATCACCATCAGGCTAAAATCATCAGTCGACTACACATGTATAAGATCCCTGATCCATAATAATTCCCAGAGTGAAACCCGCACATTGATATGTCATTATGTCCCAACAGTTAATCATTTAATCCACTTTCATAAAAATCTAGGTGCTAATGTAGCATGTTAATTATCACAATTAAGTATGTCCCGCAATCATGTCCCCTCAGTGATATTATCCCCAACATGCTATATCCACATAATTAATCTCAGAAGATAGGCTCACATGTATATCAGTCAATTATGCATGATAATCAACAATATGCTCAATAGTGGGGTTTTCTAATAAACTTAGTGAGTAAGTCAGATATAGAGGCAAGCAACAACCACCCACCTGAAGCGCTAACTGTCCGGGTCCGTACAGCTGAAAATGCCAAAAACTCCAATCCTGCGCTCCAACAAAACAGTACACCCGAAACACTCCTGGCACAACACAAAGTCCACTAAACTCACTTAGGCTCCCAAATAATGCTTTATAGATACATACAACAACAGTCCCAAAACTGTTAAATTATCACCTGCAGAAACCCAGAAAATTCCAAAAAAATATCACAGCGATCCTCGCATCGATAGCTTCGAAACGGTACCTTGCACGCCCAAATCCGAGTTCGGTAAGTCAAGTTATAAATTCGGCAAGGTGGTAATCCAAACATCAAACTGTAAAGAAAACTGCACACTGTACACTGAGAAAACAGTAATTCTCACCTCGAAATAAATCTCATAAAATTCCAAGAAAAATACGAGCACGTTCCTTGCGAAAAGTAGCCCAAAATCGACTCTTGAATCGCCTCGATCCGATATTCCTACGCCTGAGAAACAATTCGTCGAAGGTACCGCTGTCCAAACTCCCAAACAGCAAAAAGGGGGTCAAAGATGCCTCGGGAAACGTGCCAAAAGTGCGAAACGGAGCGAAGCGATCAACACGAAATCGAAGCCTTACCTCTTAGGAACACGCTGTCGAAGAAATCGTCCAAAAACTCCTCCTGGTTTGCTCACAGTGAATTTTTGAATAATCTGCGACGGTAATGGGCCGAAATGGGGGAAAACCGAGGCGAACTGTAAAAATGATATCGCCGTTGCCGAGCTTCCAGAATTCTGAAATCCACCACGAGATCAAGGGCACCAAGGGGAACAACTTTCATATACAACTCTCCTCTCATTCCCTCTCTACAGCTCGGAAAAGAAAAGGAAGAAAAGAGAGGAGATGGGCTGCTTTCTATAGGCCCAAAAAAACAAATCAAATAATGACCAATATATCCCACTTTCGGCGCACAGCAACTTCCGGGCTGCTACAGTGTTGGGCCCGCCCAACACTGTCAAGCCCGGATTCACCCTGGGCCTCCACGTCGCCCCACTCAACAGCGAACACCGGATCCCGCCGCTCACGTCGCGACGCGTGGCCCACGCGGTGTCGAAACGTGGCACTGACCCGGTCAGCGACCAGACGCGAGGCCCGCCTGCCGCGTGCCAGCTGCGCGTGCCTGCGACCCTGCAGGCACGCATCCCGAGGCAGGCTCGCCTGCGCACGTGGACCGCGCGCAGTAGACCCGGCCGCTCCGCCGGCCGCCGCCGGCGATCGCCGGAATCACTGTTCCGGCGTGAACAGTAACCCGAGCTCAAAACATCAAGTGGGTAGTCCATTTTGACCGTTTTCGCGCGCTGAATCCGAATTTGACGTCCGTTTCGCCAAATTCCAACTCTAAAAATTGCCGAAGGCTCCCGGAAAGTGTATTCTTAGCCCGAACTTCGCGCGGAGCCCAATTTAATATCCGATTCGCGCGAAACCACTTCTAAACCCTCCACGGGGTCCTCTGATCACTCACATGATCCATTTAAGCCCGAAGTCCAACTCTTGTGCCCAATTATGCCCCAAACACCTCCAACACACCATGTAGGCCTCCAACAGCCACCCCAACGCACTGTAGCAGCTCTGCGGAGATCCGGGTCATCACATCCTCCCCCACTAAAAGAAAGTTTCGTCCTCGAAACTAAAGTCGTTCCTCAACACGGAATCTCAACCAAATAAAGGGGGATAAACATCCAATCATCCACCACTCAAGCTCCCAAGGCTGACAAGTACCTCCTCCAAAGGCGCGATGCGGTCCTCGGGTCTCTAACTAGAACAAGAAAAAAGGCGGGCACTCCAGAAAAACCGTACCAACTCAACCAAGTACAGCTGGGCTAACCGCTCGAGCTACCAAGTAATCTGCATCGGTACACAAGCCTCCGCTCCTCGCAGGGCCTCAGATAATCCAACCACAAGTCCATCGGCACACAAGCTCGATCCAAGTATCTCTGTACTCCCGGGGCATCCAATATAAGTCCTCCAACTGATCACGTAAACTCTGATCTCTAATCCAAAACCATCAGGGTGTAGCAACACCTCCCCAACTCTCGGGCATCAGCACACAACAATAAGCAGTTGGAAGGACCAGATCACAAATCAATCTTCGAGAAGGTCCAGTACCCTTGCAGCTGGTAAATCCAATCCTCCAGGCTCGAAAAGGGTAACTGCTCCAGACGATCACTTCATCGAATTTCGGGAGTTGTGTCCTCAACTCCCAAACTAGTGACATGCTAGGCAACTCCAAAGGAAAGGAGCCCTGACCAGGGGGAGGGGTCCTCGCCCGGTCGCTCCCGAGTCTTGACCATCCGAGCGGACCATTCAGCCGCGGTCTATCATCCAAGATTCCTCAGTGACATCATCATACGCCACGTCTGCCTCGACAGTCCACACAGCGCCAGCTGTGGCATCAACAAGCTCGACCTCAGACAGCTTTCCTGCTCCAGGTATCCGCCACCACAGTGGCCCTATCAGGGTGATATTGGATGCTTGCCACAAATCCAACTGTAACTTCATAGCTACTATGGGAGGCATCACAGTATACACAAATCCATCTCCCAACACTGGCGATGCTGAAATCAGGGCTGGTATCAATCTCATCACCAATTCGTCAAGCTCTGCTGGCACTATCCGGCTCACAAGCTCCTCACCTCAACAAATAACTGCCGGTCTCAGCCATTCTCGCATAGCATCCTTTTGGCCGGATTTCCACCACCGCCTCTTATGGCTAGACTAAGTAATCCAAGAGGATATGCTCTCGAAGCTAAAACTTGTACCACAACAACTTGGCATACAGCTTCTTCCTCGCAGACCTTGTTACACCATCTACCAGTACTCCACCAGCTCTAAACCATACAGAGATGGGGTAAAATCAAAATATCCCGGAAGAATATCTCAATAATTCTTCCAAGTGCAGCAAGGAACACACAATTCCTCAGATCTAAGACGACAGGGCCTTAGTCATTCCATTTGTCCTCACTGCACTCATAATGCCCCTACCGGGTCCAGAACACCATCTTGGCTATACACAGCTGTATGATCCCAAAAGATACATGCATCCAAAGCGACAACTGTCGGAGTATAACTCCATCAAAAGGTCCTAAATAATATCCAGACTTGCCTGCGGTCACCACACAAGGACCCTCACTGTCGTGTGTCCACGACGTGACATCATCACCGTGTATCAACGGTGTGGCATCACCACCGTACAACAACGGGGTGGCACTAGGTCGAACAGACCCTCGATCCGTCAGATCCTGCAACTGCGCCATCAGCTCTCTCAGCTCCACAGGTGATATCCAATGAGGTGCTATCGGGGTTGGCGTGGTTCCCAGAACCACGTCAACCGCAATCTCAATCTCTCTAATCGACGGCATTATCATCAGCTCCGGTGGAATCACACCGGGATCTCATGATGACAGGGATATCCTTGCGTCCCGGTGCCGCCGTAGCACCTCTCGCATTGTCGCTACAACTTGTGTGCTCTGACTGTCTCAAAGAACAAGTCTCTAATGTCTGCCTTGCAGAAGATCATAACCTCTCTCTCCCGCAGTCATACACCATGTGGCACTGTGCCAACCAATCCCACGCACTGGGTCAAACACTGACCAGGTACAACTACCATAAGTCTGCCGATACCACTCGGGGTCTCAACTGCACTGGACATGATCCACAAGCCTCCCCACATGCACCATCCCAAC
>CM054943.1:22849145-22886118 GCA_029168755.2 Tillandsia fasciculata
TTAATTCTGTGCTGTCAAACCTTTCCCCTCTACTACTTATCCGTGTTTAAAGCACCCAACTGGGTTCTGCACCGCATTGACTTACTACGGAGGGTGTTCTTCTGGCGAGGCACCAATGTTATTACTGGGGGGCCTTTGTCTAGTTATCTGCAGGGCGAAGAGAGACGGCGGGTTAGGGGTCCTTAATCTGGATAACCTGAACACCGCCCTGTTGGTGAAGTGGTGGTGGCGCTACTTCACAGCTGAGTCAACCACCTAGGGCCACTTGCTCCAAAGGTTGTACTACACCCGACGCCGACCACTGAGTGAAGGGACCACCTTTAAACCATTTTCATAGTGGTGGAGAAGTGTTTTAAAAACGAAAGACCTGTTCATCTGCAGCTCCTCCCGTTCGGTTGGAGACGGCTGATGGACGAATTTTTGGTCTGACATATGGTTAGGGAACACCAGCCTGCGCTGTCTCTTCCCTCGCATCTACGGGGCGGTGCACACTAAAGCCTATCGGGTCTCTGATAGCTTTGGCCGTAATGGCTGGAGGAGGAGAAGGACCCTGGCAGGTTTCACCCCTAGCAACGATCAAGACAGAGTTTCGCTTCAGAGCTTATCCGGCACTCTGTCAGGCGTCCAACTATCGAATAGAAGGGACTTTTTCAAATGGAGATGGTCAAATTCAGAAACCTTCTCGGTGAAATCCATGTACTGCTTCCTGCAGGACTCTGGCATGCGTGAAAGTAGCTTTCAGAAACTTTGGGTTATCAAAACCCCTCTGAAAGTTAAAATTTTCATCTGGCTGATGCTTAAACGAAGGGTGCTAACATTGGATAGACTACTTAAATAGGGGTGGTCCGGAGATACCAATTGCATCTGCTGCTCGTGCCCTTTGGAAACCGCTGATCACCTTTTCGCTTCTTATGAGGTCGTACGCCTTTTGCTGGACTACCTGCTCCCCAACAACGCAACTGCCCGATGCTACTTCTCAGTTAACCTGCTGTGGGATGCGTGTGCGATCAGCGGGAACTCCCGAGAGCAGGGGGACCTCATCGCCATCGCGGCAGCTTGGTGGTCCGTCTGGTTGGAACGGAACAGCAGGAGGTTTAAGTCGGTCTCTTGCTTTCCGGGCCAACTCTGCTCCTCAGCGCGTGATTTGTCTTTGTCCTGGGCTTCGGCCTACCTCTAGGATACCTTTTTTTTTTTTTTTTTTTTTTTTTTTTTTTTTTTTATCTTGCTCCGAGACCTGGCTGTCTCAACCCTTGTAGCTAAATTCATACTTCCAATGAATGAAGCAGCGTTTCCCTCAAAAAAAAAAAAAAAAAATTATTTTTTTTTTAACATCATTTATTCAGTAAGTATATCATGTAGAAAAAAATAATAATAATAAAAACTGAATAATTTTTAAAAATTAAGAATAAAATTTTTAAATTCATGATAAAAAATATCACCCTTCATCTAAATGGTTTAAAATATTTTTTATTATAATTTAGATAAATTTAAATTATTCTACCGCATTAAACTACAAACTCATCATAATCCATTAAAAAATTATACTTTTCAAATAATTTGATCATAAAACAAATAATATTAAAAATATATAAAATTTTATTTTTAAAAATTTTAAATATCAAGATCAGCTTTATCGGTGTTGAACGTTGATTTATACATTCTAAAATAAAAAATAAAACTACAGGAAACATCCTCTATATATTAGATATATTAGATCATTCAAGTTGCAAAATTACCAATCCAGAATAAACCTAGCAGTTGGTAACATCTATTTGAATACCAAAATAAATTTTTGAGAGCTTTTGGGACAATATGAAAGTACATAGCTTAAAATTGATGCAATATTTGAGGCTTAAAATTGATGCAATATTTGAGTTTCAGCAAGTAAGCCAAATCAGTAACAAGGAGGTAATAATGTAATCTTGAGATCTTTTCTTTGGGACTTTGAAGCTATTATGATCAATCAAGGTTATCCTCTTGTCGCGCTTCGAGATCCTGTCTGTAAATTCATTTTTAAAAAATCAGGAAAAAAGCGTATAAATTATTTTTTAAAAATACTTTTAAATACACCTCGAGACGCGTACAGATTAGCCACACGAACAAAAAAATTTTCTGTACAAACAGACAGAATCTTCCTTGTACATGAACGGTGTAGCACATGAATACAACACAACCACACATACAACCACAACGCGGGAACAACAACTAACAGGAGATAATGAAAGAATAATATAAGCCACAATGTCCTTGAAACTACAATTAAGAATAATCAACAAGTAAACCAAACTAAATCAGAATATCTGAATCAAATACTATACCAACTAAACTGAAGTAATCTACTAAACTAAGAACAATCTAAACGAAGAGCAGAACATAAAGGATCATCCATGATCAAAACTCGGAACATGGCTCTCTAGTAACGTCCTCACGCATCGTCCCGACCTTTACCACACGCATTACCTGGAACTGGGGGTAGTGAGAAACTAGCAAGGGTCTCCCAGTGGGTACCGCAAGCCGACGAAGGCAAACTATATTCACTTGCAACCGAAAGAAAACAATCGACTACAAGGTATCGCATAATCAAATATAGTATCAACGAAACACAGCATCAAAATGAACAGGTAAACCGAATACAGCAGCAATGGAATACATCAAGCAATAATATAAGAATAACAACTATTGTATACTAAAAAGATACTAATAATCAATAACAATCGACGACAAACAAATACAGCAGCAATCATGACTGGAAAAAAACTACAACTACCAATCAATGCATAAATATTCGCTACTGTAAAAAATAACAAATATGATAGTGCATCAAACCAATAAATAATACAAATCACCCAATCATCAGCCATATTGGTCTAAAGACCTCAGACGAAGCACGTCCCGCTCACTCTGACATATAACCCTGACATATAACCCTAGCAGGGACCGCATCGGGCTCACGGGTCGAAAATACGACCACATTTTCGAAAAAGAACACCCTCTTGCAGTGGATCAAACCGTTGGTGTACGTAAAATGCTCTCGAGCTATGACGATCGATGCAAAATGCTCAATGGCCAGCCACCGACAAATAGCTAAGAAAGAACCTATAAGGAATCACTGACCGAATCCAACAAGTCATATCACAAGGTCTCCATATGTCATCGACAAATCAAGTCCACTATTCCCGAATGAATGTCACAGTGTCATCGACTTATCAGATCTATATAACTTGAACATCATGCAATAGATATGGGATGTCATAAATAATGAAGTCACTAAACCATGCTTTGTCTCAAGATCATGTGCTATAATCATGTCGTAGGAACTCCAACAAATCACAGAATACCGCTCTACATGTAGGTCACTATGCAAATAGGAGAGCAGAGCAGATAGAAACAAAATGAGTGGTGCTCAAGTGCTCAACATGCAATGTGTTTAATCAAGATAAGAAACACGGAGGAAGGAATGTCACCGAGCAGGCACCACTGAACCAACTTCGGATCGAAGTACCCACATGAGATCCGATGAAGTACCTAACGCCAAAAGCGCTGCAACTAGTCACCTGTACCTACGAAAGGTACTACAAAATCATAAATCACTCGATACTAAAAGTCACTCTAAACCACACAAGAATCAATCGACTCACACTCGAAAACCATTCGAGCTATCGATACCTTTTACCGATTCCCGAAACCCACTGTGGTAACCATGAATTTTAAAACAAGGTTTTAAGTTTAAATAATTTTCGAAATTTATTAATTGGCAAAAATAGATTATTAATAGTGCAATTGTGGCCCGAAAATACCGACTTTTGATCGGAGCCTGATCTCAAAAATTCGAGATCACTATTGCGACCGTCTCGTCGAAATAAGAAAGATTGATATTCATATGTTCTCGATCTGACGGGCGGGACCCACGACTTAAGTGAATAGTAAAATGAATAGTAACCCCTAATTTCGGTCCCCTCTTGATCGGTCGTTGGCCATTTCACTGTCCAAAATCCAAACCTAGCAGTATGAGTAGACGATTCTAGCTAATTTTGACATTCTGAGCGCAATGGCGCTGACGGAATTTTCGTTTGACAATCCTAGTCTCAAGAAACGTGCCATACTGTATAATTGTACAGTATTTATGGACCAGAAATTTAACCGGGCATCTCGTCGAAAATCAAAAATCGCTACCTGATAGATTTTGTCGAGCCGGACGTCGTGGCGAAGTCCGTTTTTCGATTTGACAACTAAAACGCCTCGAAAAGCGTGAAATATAGCGAAAAATGTGATATTTTGCGCGTAAACCCTATATTTTATGCCTCAAAAATCGTGCTACCTTAGGGATAAGGACTAAAGTGTAAGATGAAGTTTCTGTAAAGGACTTGGATCAAAAGTAATGGTTGTGGTAGGGGGGTTTTGGCAAATGTTGCATCAATGCATTATATGCATTCGGTTTGAGTCTTTTGGGAAACCCTAAACCGACAAAGCACCCCTCCGCCTCCCTCTCTTTGAAACCGACGCATCCACCTCCTCCAAGCGTCGCACCACCAAGCGCCGCCGTCCCCATCGCCGGAGAAGCCCAAGAAGACAAGAAGTTGGGTATTCTTCTCGGTTTGCTGGGAGGAAGGTGTTTGGGAAGGTCCCAGTTGCTCCAAGTGTGATCTGAGGGTGTCTCTGTGCGCTTGACATCAAGCCAGAGGGATCCCGACGGCGGGCTCCGCCGTGCACCGCCGCGACCATCTTCTTCTTCCTCGGTTTTCCAGCGAGGTAAGATGATGGAACCTTTTTGTTTTAAATGGCTTTTGGACCCTCCTACCCTCTTCCTGACGTCAAGTGGATCGTGCCTGTGAAGTTTGAGCCGTCGCCGTCGTCCCGGTCGCCGGCGGGAGCGACTTTTCGCCGGAAGTCCATTATTTGGCCGATCTCGTGCTCGGGAAGATTCCAACTGTTGAACCGGAGATCAAGACCGTTAGATTGGGTCATTTGTCGACTGTGGCCTCCTCCCAAAGTTTGGTGGCCATCGGTTGAGGATCCTAGCCGCGTGAAGAAGCCCTAGAATCGGGCTTTATTGCTTCTCGGCCGAGCCTCGCTGTCCGGCGCCGCCACTCACCTGCGCCGCCGGCTACCACCTCAAGAAGCTCCCTTGCACCGAGCAAGAGAGTTTGGTCCAAGTTGGAACGGCTCAAGTGCCGCCGGCCGGAATCCGCCATTAGAGCTCTCCACCTTCAACCGAGCTTGATTGGGCTTCGTCGCCGGCGATCGCCGATGCTCCGAGCCGCCGGCCAGTGACCCAGGTAAGCGTGTTTGGTCATTTTCAAGCCTTACATGCAGTTGCATGGAGCTTTTAACGTGAGGATTCTTACCTCTGTAGTTGCACCAAGGAAGCAACCGAGCTCCACCGCCGGCCGCCGCCGCCGCCTCAGGTCGCCGGCAGGTCACCCAGGTACCCTCTAACCACCTTGAAGAGTCTTTCCATCCAAGTTGGAAGCTCCCAGAGTCCCTCTATGCAGAGTTGCAACTTAGGTTGGGAAACTAGTATGTTTAGTAAATAGTGCACACCAATTGTTTGATGAAATACCCCAATGAATTCGTGTTCAAAATCTGAGCATCCAACCAATATGAAGTTTTCTCCACACACCCCCCTGAGCTTGATGCTCACTTTAGATCAAAAGTTGTCTGTGTGGTTTTGTGTGTGGAGCTTGTTGCGGCCATTAGAGAACTTGTAGAGGAATAAGAAGAATTGAGAAGTGATAAATATGTGTATTAACTATTTTGCCCTTTATGATATAATTTATAAATAAAATAATTTATGATATTAATCAACCTAATAATAAATTTAAATTAATATTAAAAATTTTAAAATATATTTAAAAATAAATAATAAATATTTAAAAGTACTTAAAAATGATAGAAAATTTTAAAATAAAATATTTAAAATTTTTGATTCATTATAATTTTCAAACCATTAACCAATAGATAAGCAAATTTTAAATATTTTCTTTTAAAATTTTCTATCGTTCTTAAATACTTTTAAATATTTTTTTAATTTTTTAATATTAATCTAAATTTATTATAAGGTTGATTAATACCATATTTTTTTTATTTTTCAAATGCTACATAAAGGGTAAAATAGTCAATAAAAAAACTTAATAAAATTTCGGCACTAATTATAAACAAGTCAATATACCAATAAAAAACTATCTGGATGTTAAATAAAATTAAAGCAGAATGTCATGACACAATATTGTTAATTTGAATATAATTTATACTATTAAAATTAAAATTTGAATATAACTTCAATTAAAAATTTAATTTGAATATTGGAGGCGAGCCCAATTCCCGTGCCATAAAACAAATTTAATTTTATTTTTGAAGTTAAACTTATTTTTTATACAATAATTACCTAATCAATAGGTTATCGACCAAAATTAATCGTTAAAATAATATTGAAAAATATATAATATCATATTAACAAATTTAATAACATCCATCAAATTTTTGTTTAGTTATTTAATTTAAAATAAATATATTCCCGGTTTTAAATATTTTATATATTTAAAATAAATAATAAAATAAATAATAAATAATAATTTTAAAATATAATCAAACTAAATAATAAATCAAGTTGAGCTTTCTCGATTCCCGTGCTCAACTTGGAGGCGACCCCAATTCCAGGTGGGGGTGGGAATCGGTATTCCCACCCCCATCCTTCCTATTCCCGGTTTGTAGGAATACCAATTCCTACAAACCTCCCGTTTGGGAATGGTATCGGGGATAAGGGGGTTATTCCCCCCTTATCCCCGTTACCAAACGGTACCTTAGTGTTTTGGTATTTCGAGGCTGCACGTCAGGTTTCGTTGAATTCGGAAATCTGTAAGCGCTTTAAGCTTTGTGGTTTTAGTGAGTCCGTGGTTTGGATCTGTATGTGTTGTTCCCTGATCATAGTTTATGATTCAGGTTTTGCAGTTTGACTCTAGCCTTCGAAATTCTCGTTTGGAGTTGACAGATCGCCTGCAGACATGTGGGTTTATCTTCGGTCCGGGCTTTATCATTTCGGCCCTCTGGGGTATAGTATTGGTTGGACCCATGTTCTGTAGCCTAGATGTATATTTGAGCCTGCCTTCCTTTTGATCAGTTTTATACTTATATATGCCTGATTTATGATCTTTATCAGTTACCTGATTATAAGATGCCTTGCATGATTGATTTTAGTTGCTTCCAGTTATTATGACATTATTCTGGACATTGCCATGCCTGCTTGGTCATTAGCTAGTTTGCACACCTTATTGATTATCAGTACATCCTGATCCATGTTATAATAGTTGTTGATTATATTCTGCATATGATTGAGATTCAGTTGGCTATTCTGTATTTGCATCCCTGTTGGAATTTTTCCCGGCTTGTTGCCGATTACCATGAGTTGAGATTCAGTTGGCCTTTGCCATTGCATCCCTGTTGGGATTTTCCCGGCTTGTTGCCGATTACCCGGTCGTTGGACCGCGAGCTTGAGCATAGCACTATGATCGCCACGCACCGCTGTACTTCACGAACATTGCCGGGGTCGCGCCCCGTGGATTATTGTTCTTTACCGGTAAAGTGGTCTAGAAGAAAGACTCGTGAGCCTCCAGATAGCACTTGTAGGTGCGGGGTTATGTCAGCCAGATAGGTGCCAGATAGTGGCATGAGCCTGAGGTCCTCATGACCAATAGTGACATTGATTGGGTACTTGATGTTCTTTGATTGATGCATAGCTTATATACTTTTATGTTCTAGCATGCTTATTTCAGTACCTATTCCTGCTCAGTATACTTTGATTATCAGTAGACCTGATATTTGATTATTCAGCTTCTGCTCAGTATACTTTGACTATCAGTAGACCTGTTATTGGATTATTCAATATTTATTTCAGTATACTCCTGTTGAAATCTATATCTGCTTTACTTATTGATTAATTGTTCGCTTCTTAATCATGCTTATCTAACATGTTGATTTCTACTATCCTCTAGTATTGTATACCAGTATGTACGATTTGCTATTTCTCGGCTCGTCGTGCCCACTGGGATACACTGTCGATGTATCTCACACCCCCTGGGTGACCATTTTTCAGGTCGGTCGGGTGCTGGGATTTCGGAACGTGTTGTTGAGGTTCCGTATTAGCAATCGACCCATGGCAGTCGCTACTTTTAATTATTCCGCAAATTATGTAAAAGAGTTGTAATCATAACCTGTTGTAATTTAATTGTTTAGATATACGTAGTTTAGTTACTCTGATATTGTTACAAAAGCTTAGCCGTACATGTATAGAAAAGACTCAATTCCAAGAGGGAATTGAGAATTTTCTATATATGTGGCGGTCTGTCGCGCCCTGGCTGTTTTCAAACTCTGATTCTTTAAAAAAAAAAAAAAAAAAAAAAAAAAAAAAAAAAAAAAAAAAAAAAAAAAAAAAAAAAAATTGAGGCTGTTTTTCGAACTCGGGGCGTGACACCCATGCAGTGTCCCGAAGAGTTCCAACGCTCAACAAACACCTCCTGCTGCCCCGAGACACCGAATTGGGTGTCCGGGCAGCAACACACGACCAGGACGCGAACAAGTGCGGTTAACGTAAACCAAACTATACCGGATTCTAAAAGATGCCATTTTTGGCTCCAAAACCCACCACAAATCTATCCACTACCTCTAGACACACGAGGAAGCGAGGATGACCGACCAATAAGGCTCAACGATAGATGCAGCGCGTTCAAGTTGACAAAAACCGATTTGGCCGATAATCGCGCCGGAATCCCAAATAAGCACCGCAATAGTCCATGGACCTAGGACGACTAGTCCAAAGGTCAAGCACAGCTCATACACGTTGTTCCAGGCATCACACGTGCAACATTTGCAAAAAAAAAAAAAAAAAAAAAAAACCCTTAACATACTCTAAAAAGCAAGATTAATACATAAAAATATAGTATTTAAGCATTTTACCAAAATTTTAACGCTTCGGGACCCAACAAACACCACAACCTGATAGGTCTCGACGTCCCAAAGATGATGCTCGCTATCCGGAGCGCAAACGGGCACCGGAGAGCATGTCGGGGCAACCCAAACCTCAAATTTCGAAGTCCCCGAGGACGACGCTGTCCAACTAGCACCACGAGGCGAATTCGATGGCGGCGGAGGTGAGCACGACGATCTACACACCCTCAGGAAAGTCGTGCTCCCTTGCGACGAGGTCACCGGCGGCCGGGGTGGCCGGAACGAGAAGCGTGGCCACCCCCGAGCTCCAACTCAGGCGACCAGAGCAAGGGCAAATCCATGGGCTCCGGCGACCGAGGAATGCACGTGCGTGGCGAGGAGCGGATCAGCTGGGTGCGGGCCTGGTACGAGTAGCGCGCAAGGCGCTGGCACGGGCTAGGTGCGAGCAACGCGCAGGGCCCACGATGCTGGTGCGGGCTCGGCGCTGGGCAACGTGCAGGCAGGACCCGGGCACGTGGCGCGCAGTCGCAGCGTGTGGGCTAGGCAGCACACAAGCTGCGCCGCACACAGGAGCGCAGGGGCGGCTGCGCACGGGCACAGGCTGCAGCAACGCACGGGCTGGGCCGTGCGCAGGGACGCAGGAGCAGTTGCGCGCGGACTGGCACGCAGGCGCGGGTGCGGCTTGGGCACGGGCAGCCGGTTTCAGCAGAGGACCTTAGAGGACACTCGATCGAAGAGGACACTCGACCGAAGGAAGGAGCGAGGCTGCGCGGCGCGCAACTCCCACACGCGTCGCGCGGTAGGCGCGTGCTGCAGAGGTCGGGCGCCCGGATCTACCGCGCGTGCTGCAGAGGTCAAGCGCCCGGATCTGCAACACAAGGTAGCCCGAAACCTTCTTAGTCAAGGAGGAAAAGAGATTCATGCTCAGATCTCGAGGCGTGGAGGCAATGTACGAACGTAGGAGAGGAGGAAGAAGGGATTGAGAGGGTTAATTAGGGTTAAAGAAGCCCTAATTTCACATGTACCAACCCCCCCCCCCCCCCCCCCCCCTCCCCCAAACATTTGGTCAAATTACCATCGTGTCCCCGCCGAACCTGATAGATATTTAACTTGATTTTGATCCCTCCTTCGAAATTTTTGATTTTCAAATCCCTCAAAAAGCGTGCACAACACCAGTTTGTCCCTCCTACGTCTGATTTCACGCATTCCAACAACATGATATCGCAGCCACTTAACAAAATTTACTAAAATCTAATTTTTCGATCCAATATTCTCGCAAAACGTGCAGATTCGAGAGATCCGAGTATTAGATTTGAGATCTAATCGCACCACCGCTTTCAGTTCGACGAAGCCGACAAAGAAACAATCTTCTTTTCCGAAAACCTCACCAGATTCAATAATTGATCATTTTATGGGAAAAAATCTGATTCCTACAATTCTCCGTCAAATTCTGTTTTTCACACTTTTTGATGCAACCAGCACAGCGAACTCAAAACGGACTCGACCACTCCCTTCAACGTTGATTCACTAATAAACCAGTGATGAAATCTCATAAGATTTAATCCTCGTTATACCGAAAACAACAATCTCTTTAAATTCCAAAAAAAATTCGAACTCATTTAAATTCCGAATTCAAATTTTACAGTTTCCTACACCTCTACAGCATGAATATACAACAACTAAATTTATGATCTAGTAGACCAGGAAAAAATATGTAAAATTTGACAAACCTTGAATTTCGAATTTATGGGGCCCTCATTTGAAGACCTTAGAAACTCCCTTCATACTGCGGCTGCCAATCTCTTGTAGCGCCCCCGATCAATGTGCCGACCTTCTCACCCATGATAGCTTTCGCAATATTTCCAGGTTTTTTCAAGTTAAACACAACAACTGCAGCATTGTTTTCGGTTAGTACGGAAAGTGAAAGCCAAATTAACTTGAACAAATCAATGCAAAAATGCAGAAAAACACCCAGCAGATATAGCGATTTATATTTACCCTGCTACGAAGTGGTAGATATTGCCTAACAGCGGGGCGAGGTAACCAAATATTGAAGTTTGAGGGGTTCACGGGGAACAAAAATCGAAATTGACATATTTACAGGGGGTTGCCTGCTATTCAGCCAAGAAAAAAGAATAATGTTGTCATACCAGGAATGTTATTTTCTTGGCAGAGGGTAATAGCAGTCATGTCCATTACAGAGAGATCTCCGGCGGTCACCTCTTGATAGCTTAGGGTTTCGAGAAGGCGAGCATTTGGGTTATGCTTGGGATCTTCATCGAACACGCCATCTACATTTGTTGCTTTAAGCACCACCTCCGCGCCAACTGAATATTCACGCACAAAAATCAAGACCAGGTCAATTTTCTATTAACGCCGTTGTAGTTGCAGAGCATATTAAGCACGTCAGTTGAAAAGTTCCATTTATCTTCTAATTGCAGTGACAACCTCTTCGACTAAGCACATAAAGCTTAAAACACTACCCAGATTCAAGCTGGCAAAAGAAAATCGAAGAACTATCGAGTGGTTGCACTTTTATGAATCAACAAATATAACAATTGACTGGGAAAGAGCCTCTTTGGCCTGTTTGTAGCTTCTGCAGAAATGCTCTTGGAGTACAGCTCCTGCTTAGTCCCTTTTTCACTAAGACCCCTCAGATAACTTCCTACTGAAGCTAGAAGCAGAAGCTCCTAAGCAGAGCTATGAAATTTCCAGAGTATTAGGGCAGAAAGCTCTAGAACTTCTATTTGCCAAACACCCTACTTTCGAAGCAGAGCAACTATTCTAGAAGTTAGGCCAAACTGACAATGTGTAAATTAACATTAGCATGTATATTCACAAATTGTTCTGAAGTTCAACACGGATTTCAGGTTCTACTCAAAGAGGTTCAATTGTAGTAGTTTAGTTGCTGAAGTTCAGTTCCCATTTCAAATTTCTCCTCGAGAGTTTCAATTTAAACGATTTACCCCTCAAGTTTGACCTAAATTCAATTGTGTATTTTCTACTTTAACTCAACAAAGCCTTCTTCAGAAGGCATACTAATCAAGGATTTATCACTATGCCAATCAAACTATTAAAGTAAATATTTACAATTGAAAAGAACATGGATGGCATCGAAATCGAGGTTAGACTCTAGGCACTAAATTTTTAATCACAAAAACATTGGTAAAGACTTGATAAATTTCACTTACTCTCTGCGCAACGGAGAGCAGCAGCAGTATCAGTGGTGAAGAAGGGATTGCCCGTTCCGGCAGCAAATATAACAACTCTACCCTTCTCCAAATGCCTGATTGCCCTTCGTCTTATGTACGGCTCCGCAACTTCTGACATACGAAATGCAGTTTGGACGCGTGTGGGAATCCCAATGCTCTCCATTGTTGCTTGCAGGAAAATCGCATTCATCACAGTTGCTAGCATACTGAATGAGAGGGAAAACATTAAACACCTAAAAGAGATAATTATAAATATGTCCGTAATCCGTACGAAATGTGTTTTTACTTTTTACGTGTATATCACTGCAAAGATGACTTTCATATATACGCTCCAGAACTTAATTTCTTATGTATATTATCCTTGAATTTACAAAAGTGCCTCTCAGTAAAACTTTTTCTGATACAACAGCCAGTAAGGGTATATACTTGTGCGACGTCGCGCTTTGAAAGTGGATTTTAAAATTTAGATCTATGCATAAATGTATGTAATGGGCGACTGTGCTTTAAGAGGAAATTTGATTTTATTATTTAAAATTACAAAATATTTCATTTAAGTACCTCTCGGTCAAAATTTAATGGAATATTTTGTACCTAAGATAACGCTCTTCTAAACTGTGACAGAACCGTACATAATTTTCTGAAATCATATGCAAAGAAAGGTGAGGTAGTAAAATCAAAATATTTGGGGTTCAAGTACCCATTTCCAAATACGCTATAGCTCTCAGTATGGCCTATATGTTTTTATCTAATAATTAATTGCTCTGGCTAGAGACGAAACATTGTCATTTGCTTTGAGGGCAACTGATAAGTGGGCTTGAAATATTATAAAGGTAATTCAGTAAATAATAGAAGCACGAACATGCTGAATTTTCATACCCAATGTGATCTGCTGAGGAACGGTCAAGACCACTACAGCCGGCCCAAGAGGCTCCACGGAAGATATTACCACCACCAACTACAACAGCAACCTATAAAAAGTTTTCGCACTTTATCAATAAACTCTATAGCTGTGTTTGGTTCAGGTATAAACTAGAACTGCTTATTCCAGAGATAGGTATAAGTTCAGGAACAAGCAGGAACAAAATCAATTTTGCGTTTGGATAAAAATTGGATTGTTCATGAAAATAAGAAAAATAGTGTTTGGATAGTTAGATTGGAATAGTGAGAATAAAAATGATTATAATTTTAAAATAATAATATTTTATCTAATTAATTAATAAAAAATATTAATTAAATAATAATTTAACTTATTTAATTAACTATTGATAGATAACCCTAAATATTAATTGATAAAATAATTAAAAATAATGAGTATTATTAATAAATAATTTAATTAACTAAAAATAATTTAATAAATTAATTAGTTAATTATCTAATAGTTAAATAATTAGTTAATAAAATAAATAGATTAGTCAAAATATTAGATTAATTAAAGAGATAATACAATAATTAAAATTATATTTACTTTAATTAACCTTATTCTCAAGTGGAAACAAGCTTGTTCCAGAAAAAATGTTGGAACTGTAATTCCAACCTTATACCAGCTTATTCCAGGGAGACGGAAACTACTGTTCCCATTCAAACCAAACAAGTTTGGGAAACAAGACTGGAACAAGACCTTATTCCAGGCCTTGTTCCCAAACCAAACATTGCCAGAGCAGTTGGCATGATTACCACCAAATTTTATTCTAAGCAAGCATTGACTTTTCTAAATATATACAAGTAATAAACAAATAAATAAAAATTGGGCGCACTTTTAAGCAATTTTCCACAGAAATTTGAAAAAAAAAAATAAAAAATAAAAAATAAAAAACCTAGGACAAGCAATTTGGGGAATAAGGCTGGAACAAGGCCTTATTCCGGGCCTTGTTCCCCAACCAACAAAAAGATGGAATAAGAATCCACGCGAACCTCAAAACAAAACAGATAGTGTTTTACATTTGTCATATCAATTGGACAATAGGCTGCTTACTCAATTTCGTATCTAATCAAATCAGATATCATTAACATAAGCTCACTTCACTCTAGAGGAAGAGTTCATAAATTTTCAAAAGAAATTTGAAAAAAGGTTTACTCTATCCTCCTTTGACTTTCAAGATTAACTAACTAAGAAAATAAATAGTTGCCACAGAAAAAGAATCCGCATTCCATAATTAGATAGGGATTTGAAGTACTGTCAAACCACAGGGAATGAATCATTGACTGAGATTAGCAATAAGTACATTGCATTATCTCAGAAAATTGCCTTTCTGATTGAGGCTGCATTTGTATTGCAATCTCAGAACTGAAATCCATTAACTAAGCAATTAAAACATAAAAGCAGTAAAATGAAGAAAGACACACCTCTATACCAAGTCTAGTGACAGAAGCAACTTCTCTTGCAATCGACATTGTAATCTGCAAACAAAGGACAAAGCATTAAACCGATGAATGGTGAAACCATGTATAATGGTTAGTCCGTGTATGTGTGTGTGTCAGAGAGAGAGAGAGAGAGAGAGAGAGAGAGAGAGAGAGAGAGAGAGAGAGAGAGAGAGAGAGCAGCATGCACAACAAATACCCATAACACAGAACAGACAGGACGAAAATGTGATGGTACTAATGCAACAAGGAAATTATTAGAAGCTGATAACTCACCTCTATTTATTGAATACATGTAATTAATGTGTACAAGACTTGACTCACCAATGATTCAATATATAGAAATTATTTAACCAAGATTGGGATTACCATAATCCCCATAAAAGCCAAACTTTCAAAATTTAGGTTCTTAAAGAAAAAGAAAATGCTTTAAATTTAGCTTCCCACCTCCATCCTCCCACCCAGAGAGAGAGAGAGAGATAAATTCTGAATACCTAGAAAGCAGTTGTATTTAACCCCGTTCAATAATCCCCTAAAATATATCAAGATTTGCACTTTACCCCGTGTAATAATCACAACCTACAGATGACACCCAAGAGAGAGATAACTAGGAAGCTGTTGTATTAACCCTGTTCAATAATCCCCTAAAATATATCAAGATTTGCACTTTACCCGTGGGATAATCACAACCTACAGATAACACCAGAGAAAGCAATTCTGTATACCTAGGAAGTTGTTGTATTTAACCCTGTTCAATAATCCCCTAAAATATATCAAGATTTGCATTTTACCCCATGTGATAATCACAACCCACAGATAACACCCAAGATATAAAAAAACTAGCTTTACTCATTCTGTAGGAGACCTAAAATATATGATTTTCCAATTATTCTAAAACTCAAGGAGAGGACGTTTAGTTTACTATCAAGTGTCTACTAATTCTCTAGGCCCTCTCTTGGACAATCACACATAGCAGACCACAAGAATAATATAGATATACACATGTTTATGATTGAGACCATGCACGAGAATAAATAAAACAATGTAAGTTACTCTTCTCTAAAACTAAATCAACGGTAGTCTCTCTTCTCTTATATTTTGACCCCAAACAGATCAAAGTAGCAGAAGGATCCATTGTTACTAAGAGTGGAAGAAAGTAAGCATTCTTACTGTTGGATCAATATTTTGCATGTGATCTCCAGCAAGCGCTTCACCGCTGACTTTCAGCAAAACCCTCTGCCATTTATATGAAGACCTGAGCCTGGCATCTTCATCGGCCGAAAGTCCAAAATGAGAGAAAGTTGCTCTTTGAGGTCTATTTGGAACAGCACCAAACAAAGAAAAAACAAATCAACAAAATTAATTAAGAAATACGGGTTTGTTAATTCAGTATTTATTTGTAATAGTTTTTTTTAGGTATTTAATAATAGATTTAATTACACATTTACTTCCTGAAGTTTGGCCTTGATTTCAATGTCATTCTTGTACTTTGAATTCCAAGAGCTTGTTTTGCATGAACAGTCAAGTCTTTCTATTGATCTATTTTCAATAAAAGGTGACACATCAGTTCCAGCATTAGACCTTTTCTTTCTCAAAGCTGAAACTTAAAGAACAACAGTGAAATCACGGTCAAAATTAGGAACAAAATTAAATCTACGACAAACTTCATAAATTAAATTGTAACAACAAACTCTTGAGTACTAAATTGCGATCTGAATCAAAATTCAGGACTAAGTTTGTGATTAGCCCTTTATATTATATCATTATCATTAGTTCATCACAAAAGTGAATTATAATAAATCCTAGATACAACCGATAGTTCACAGCATTGAAGCTATGGAACAACTCATTACACTGTTATTAGGCAACTTTGGAGTAAAAATCTAAATAGATATCCCAAGCAACCTAAAATATATAACATGATAACTGCTTTTTTACTTTAGGACTATAAACAATATAATACAAATGGCTTGAGCATAAAATTGAAATGGGATTTTTTATCCAAAATCTGATCTGAAGTTTCAGTTTCTGACATCAGAAGAGCAATTAAAGGAATCTAAACTAAAAAGGACGTAAAAAATTTTGATAGATATTCGAAGAACAGTTTTATTCAAACAAAACTTCTACAAAAGCTTCAGCCTGGCCAAATAAGCCATAAAGAATAAAGGAATCATTTTTACTATGCATGGACTAGATTCATCAAATCTAGTCATATCCAGACACCAGTTAATGACCAGGTTCAATAAATCTCCAAAAAGAATAAAAGTTGCTCGGTTAATAACACTACCCTACCCTAAAGGTACTAATCAAACTTGATAAATACACTTCTTCTTTTTTTCGTGCTCAACACCTTTAAGAGATTCAAACATAAACACCCTCCTTGACATTTCATCAAATACCTCCAAGGCATACAACTGCCAATCCAAAACCTACTCAATTAAAGAGTAAAAGTTGCTGAGTCAATAACACTACCCTACCATAAAGGGACTAATCAAACTTCAAAATACACCTTTTTTTTTTTCCTTCGTGAGAGCACAAAACCCAAACTCCAACCCTCCAATCAAGATCCAAATCAACACCTTTAAACGATTCAAACATCAACACCCTCCTCGACATTTCATCAAACACCCCTACGGCATCCAACCACCAAACACAAAACCCACTGGGTTTCACCTAGCTCCTGCAACAAGGGCATTTAGGAATCCCCAAAAAGGAGACGGGCTTTACCCTAAATTGGGGGGCTCGGGGAAGGAGCAGGCGCGGGGAGAGGAGGAGCAAGCGACGACCAAACGAGGAGGCCCCGCTGCGGCCGCTGCGGCTGCGGCGGACGAAGAGGTCGCCATGGGCGGAGCTCGGGATCTCGCGGAGATGGAGGAGGAGGAGAGAGAGGAGGAAGAGGGAGACAGAGGAGAGAGGCGAGAGCAAGAAGTAGAAAAGGAGGCCATTTGATAACGAGGGGCGGGGGAGCATGCGCTAGGACGATGAGCAGAAGAGATATTTTCACTGTTTGCAGAGCCAAAAAAATAAAAAAACAAAAAAAAAAAAACGTCTTCTCTACTTTAAAAAGCATAATTATTTTTGGATATTGGGACAAAAAAAAAAAAAAAAAAAAAACGCCTTCTTTACTTAAAGCATAATCAAGATAATGGGACATCTGATTCAACCGTAAATTTTATTAGACATGATATGTCTAAAAATTAAATTTAAATTTTAATTATATAAAATTAAATTTATAATTTTTTAATATTATCTAAAATAATTAAAATATTTGAAAAATAATTAAAATATTTTAACTAGTATAGTTATTCGCGCGATGCGGCGGATAAATATTATTAAAAATATATTTTTTATATTTTTTATTATTATAATATAAATACAGAAGTTAAAGATTATATAAAATAATTTTAAACACTATTTTAAAACATCTTTTCCAACATATAATAAAAAAAAAATCATTTTCAATCCTAACATAAGAGCCTATAGCACCAATCAGAGTAAAACATTAATCCATTCGGGATTAAAATTTAAGGCATATGTGGGAATATAATAAAATTTAGAAAGAGAGGGAGAGAGAGAACTCACGTTCTATGAGTTACGGCGGTGTAGAGTTTCGATGAGATCGGGGGTAAAAGATTTTGACATTGGAGGAGGAGAAGGAGGATGAGGGCAAGAATGCTTGGAGGTTCTCCACGGCAAGAAGGAAGAAGTAAGGATCGATGGTGGAGGGGTCAAGGGAGAGGGCGAAGAGGGAGGTGGTGGCGTAGAGAGAGAGAGAGAGAGAGAGAGAGAGAGAGAGGAGGAGAAGAAGAACTCAAAAATGGGGAGAGTGAGAGAGGAGAGAATGATGTTGGCCATAGTATAAAAGTTTTTGTGGTTGGGTGTGAGTCGTGTGTAGAATTTGATTTTAAGTGTATAAGTGATTCATTAGGTTTCGAGTTCACAATTAATTAATTGGGGGTTGGGAATGGAAAGAGTCCATAATTAATTCATTGGGAGTTTGGGAATAGAAAGAGTCTACTGTCACGCCCCGGGTGTAAACCAAAACCCGGGCTCGTCTACAGATCCGCCGAGCACACGGAATTTTCCGTGTACACGAAGCGCTGGTAACCTGCTCAGATAGATAGATAGATATAATAAAAGAGCATAAACAGAGCTAAACTACAACTAGTACAACTCAGACAAATACTGAAAAGGAAAGTACAACATAGCTCTCATAAATGTACAAATGTCTCTCCCAGCTCACAAAATAAAATACATCCAGCTGGCCGAAGCCAGACCCAAAAATAAAAGGAAAAGATACAACCGTCTGAGTGTACCGGGGATACATCAAAATCTACCAAACTCTGGATCAGGGAAGCATCTAGCTAATCAACGATCCTCTTACCTCGGTCCTGAGAAGAGGGTCCCGCAATTCCCGCAGAAGACTCTGCAAAACAAGGGGGGGAAAGAAGAAGGAAAAAGGGTGGGGGTGAGAACTACTATAAAGACAGTAGCCTCCCCTAGTGGGTAAACCTCAACTCGAGCATGCCCACTAGGACTACCAGAGGCGAAAAGAATAACTGTGGAAAACTATAAGTGTGGCTACTGATAAAAACTACCACTAAGATGCCTCTACATGCCCAGCTAAAAGATAGCTAAATATATGCATCAGAATAATAAAGCCTGCCCGAATAAACCCAACCTCTACCCCAGTAAACACTGGGACTACCTGCGGTGCCTGCCAAATCGGGTATGCCAGCCTACGCATAACACCGATAGGGGATAGGAGTCTCAAGGACTCAAGTCTGCATATCGCGCACTCCGGAGTGGCACTCGAGGGGAGCGACCCACACGAGTAAAATGCCTGAGTAATAAGTGTCCAAGGAAAAAAATAAGTCCGCAGGACTGGATCATGACACTGATCTAAATGGAACAGAACCATCCACTAAAAGAAGCCCAAATCCTTTCCCCGATCTGATGCAACAACAACTGTCCGGTCAACCGCCCAAAATCCGCGGTCGCCGCAATACCCTGCCTACACAGCCTGCCTGTCCCGAAACCCAAGTATCTGCCTACTTTATCCCAGCCCCTGCCCTAACCCGGGCATGACATCCCCTATGTCAAGATAACTGGAGAAAATGAAATCATGGTTTCTCCTAAGTCAATTCCAGCATGATAGTTCAGCAGAAAAAGGTGGCCTAACTAGGTGACCATTCAAGCATGCAAAAGTCCTTTCTTAACAGAGTAATTTCAGTGTTCTAATTCTTACAAGATTTACAGTATGCCTTTATTCGAATATCTGAAGCACTAACCTGCCATGAGCCAATTTATACACATGCTTAAGTCTCACTTTTATACATAAGTCTGATATGAATTTAGCCGTTTATTACCGAAGGGTTTAAGCAATAATTCCAGGGATTACAAACAACTTAACTCTTGTAAGAATTACCATTTATTAGTGTCTAGTCCTCTAAAGATGCAAGTATCAATCATAAGCCTTTTTCTTTTCACTAAGCATGCTATGTTCATCCTACTAGTATAATGTCAACATTACATAACACAAGCTCCAATATGCCTAGTGGGTTATCCCAAGTAAGAGGTTGACAGCGGTACCCACCTCGAGCGCTAAAATCCTGTCCCAAATGCGAAAACCCGCACTCGCACCAAAACTCACCGCAATGCTGTACCAAACCTCCAAGAAAAACATACATAATTTTAGTCCTTCAAACATCACAAAATCTGTCCCAAAATTTACCGATCTAAAAATCTCAGATTTTCACCTGCGAAGGGTGCTCAGAAAATTCCAAGAAAAATACCGTCGCGTTCCTTGCGACGAACCCGTCGAAACGAGTACATGCACGTTCAAAACCGAGCTTCCTTTGCTGAGATACAAATTCGGCAAGGGGAACAGCCCAAACAAAACTGTGCAGAATTTCTGTACCAAGGAGTTACAGAGAAAGGAGATTTCCACCTTCGAAAAATCTTTAGGAAATTCTGAGAAAATTTCAGGAGATTCCTTGCGAGATGTAGATGAAAAACGCCTTTTGAATCGCCTCGATCCGATGCCTGAGTGCGAAGTTATAGCCGAATCAACCAGGTGCTGTCCAAAACTCCGCAAGGAAAAATGGGTCACAAAGAAGCTCGGGAAACTCAAAATCCACATGAAAACCAGGGGCAACTCAAAATATCAAAAATGAAGCCCTACCTGTCAAGAGTCCAACGGCGCAAGAATCACCCGAATCGGAGGTCGGGGTGAGCCGGGGGAGCCTAAACATTGCGAAGGGATGAAACGGGTCGTCGATGAACGAGCGTCGCGCCGCTCCGGAAAATGGCCAACCTCGAAAAACGCGCTCCTAAAAATCTCATGAATGAACAGCAAGAAGGGTTTCAGGTAGTAGAAGAACTTTCATTAAGGGTGCCCTGTGAAAATCCTCACAGAAAAGTGAGAAAAGGCCCCCCAAAAGGCCTATTTATAGGCTGCCAACACCCCCCACCCCCAACTTAGTGGATTCGGGCGCCACTTTCGGGCGCCCGAATCCGCTAAGCAGGTCGGACGGCCCCCCGTCCGACCGCCCGGAAGTATGCGGTGCGGCCACGTGTCCCCCGCACAGCAAACAGCTGTGCGGGGCGACCGGCCGCACGCCGCGTGGCGCAGACCCGCTGGGGGCGGTGCATGCGCCCGCCCCCTGGTCGGCCGACACGTGGCCCGCACTCGAGTGCGGGCCATGTGCGGCCGACCGGCCGCACTGTGCCCCTGCGCTGGCGCGCGCCCCGAGGCACCGCCTAGCGCACCCGTGGACCGCGCCCGGGTGAGCCCACCAATCCCCGGGCGACACGTGTCCTACGCCCGGTCCACAAGATCCGCACGCACCCGCTGAGCCGCGCCGCGTGAGCCCGCCACTCCGCGCATGCCACGTGGCCCGCCGCGCGGTCCATGCACCGGCCGCGCCTTCCCGTGGACCGAGCGACGTGAGCCGGCCAATAATGGGCCGCCACGTGGCTCAGGCCAGTCCACGGGGTACCCCCATGCACCAGAATCCCCCCGAAACTTCCGGAAGCCCATTTTTGGTCATCCGGACTCCAAATTTGACAAATAAACAGTCGTTTTCAAGCGTTTTTCCGCGCTGAATCCAAATCCGAACTCCGTTTGGCCCAATTCTTTTTCTAAAATTCGGCAAACACAGCCGAAGGCCAAATCAGCCAAAAATGTCACACAGGGTCCATCTGCGGCACCCCTTTGATGCACCGTGGACCAGACACACCGACACTAGGTGTTCTACACGATGGATTCAACGGAAAAACTGCAAGGGGAAAAACCAGAACATTACATCTACAATTAATTTATTAGGAGTTCGGAATAAAAAGAGTCAGAAAATTCTCAATTGTATAGATGAAGGAAATGATTATACGTGGTAAAAAATAAGAGAAATCATATATAGGTATAGAAGATAGTTAATATGATATGTTTATAAGTTCGATGGTATGGAATAATTTAAAGGCTAAATTACAGAAAATTTTTCGGTAAAATTTTTTTTTTTCACTTTTCTTTCATAACTTTTAAAAATCTACACTTTGCTCCCTCCTAATTACGGAATTTTACACTTACCCCTGTCGTCATCGTTCTGTAAGTGATCTAGTGATTCTGTGACCACATTTGATGTGTTGCAGCATCATCGCTGTAGTTATTGCAGCTGTGACTTGCTCACCAACAGCATCAACCCTTCAATCACTTACGGAACGATGACGGTAGGAAGATAAGTGCATAATTCCGTAATTAGGAGGGACCAAAGTATAGATTTTTAAAAGTCGATGGGTCAAAGTAAAAATGTGAGATTTTATAGAGAGATTTTCTGTAATTTAGCCTAATTTAAATTATATAAAATTTTACTAGAACATTATAGTTATCATTAAGAGTAAGATCAATATTTTCGATTTAAAATTTATCTTTTATTACTATTTTTTATGAGATTTTCATTTCAGCATTCATTTTCAGGTCACTCGTTGATTATACAAATAAAGTCAAAAAATTATGAAAGTACATTAGATCATCTCTAACGAAGCGATCGTCGCATCGAATATTCCATCATTGGAAACAACTTGAAAGCACCGAAGTCTTCCTACTTTTGAAAGTATAGTAGGAAAGACTTTTGTGCTTAATTAGTAGAAAGTTTTTCTCATAATTAAGAGTAAGATCAATATTTTCGATTTAAAATTTATCTTTTATTACTTTTTTATGAAGCTTTTATTTTCAGCCATTCATTTTGAGGTCACTCGTTGATTAGACAAATAAAGTCAAAAAATTTTGAAAATTAATTTCTAAATAATTTCAATACATTAGATCATTTCTAACGAAACAATCGTCGCATTAGCAGAAATAAAAGAACTACACTAGAAAGTAGATTTACTATTATTATGCCTCTAAATAGCGAAGAACTATTATGAATGTCCAACTACCATATGCATCGACTATGTTATGATGTTCAAGTGTCAAGTTTTACTAACTTGTATCCAATCTCTCGAGGACTTACACAAGATAAAGTCCTAGCTTGCACCTTGCCTCATGGTCCCGTGGTAGTCGGCATCTCCAACCCTAGAGATGAGCCTCCCCCACGACTTACCAATTAGCACTCAATCAAGTATGGGCGAGCATGGTGACGCGATAGCTATAGCTCCAGAGGGCCAAGCTTGTAGGAAGCGACCCTACCAACCATATATGAGTGAGCATAATTAGCTCTTGTAAGTTTTGGTCTCATGCAACATGTCTAAAGACATAGTCTCATATCTTCGACCCTTTGGTCATATACATTTCTGTCTAAACTTGCATTCCAAGTGAAGTAACAACAAGTACCAAGACCATTTATTTGTTAAGGATTTTTGTATTGGCGCATTTCGTGAAGTTATTTGAGTCTTGAAGATTGAAGTTGAAAAATTATCGATCACATACATCAATCTCAAGAATAATGGATTCAAAATGTTCAGCTACAGTAAACTAAATATTTTTTGTGATTTGAATATATTCTTATAGTTTAGAAACACTTGGAATAATTTTCAATGCATAAAAATAAAAAACTGGACGTTTTTAGTATTTTAGATCCGGATAAGGAAGATCCAGTCCAGACCCCAAATATTATTTTTGTTATATCGCATGGATCAGTTCGGATCAGACCCAATCCAGTCTGGACTCCGAACTATAATTCTGAAAATTTTCTTGTTTGTGACGACAGTCCGGATCAGATGAAGTCCAGTCCGGACCGCCGAGCGAGAAAAATTTTGTTAAGATAGTTTTTTATTCTTATCTCTTTTCAAAAGATTTCTAGCCTATAAATAGACCCAAAAGTTAATCTTTTAGGGTAGTGGAATATATGAAAAAATAAATCAAAGATAATCCACATATAGAGAAGAAAGGTAAACACGTTTATTTCATATTTCTTTTTCTATATTGATCAATTTGATTTTAGGATTTTTCAAACTTTTTAATTTTTGTAGAATCAAATTGATGAATACTTAGACGGTGTTTTCTTGTCTATATATGATTATCTAAGTATTCAATTTAATCACCACCAATAAACAAATAACGATTTACGAAAAGAACATCGGTGTGTGGATTCGCGTGGCCTTATGATTCAAGGTGCTATCAACTTCGTCGATTCGGAGTTAGGCGCGTTCGTGTGATCGACTCATGCTATATTAGTGAAGACCGTGGATTTGGTTGGACATCGTGGATTCGACATTGGATTTCGTGGATTCGAAGTTAGACGCAAATCGTGTGATCGAGGCGTGTTGAGGACTGCGGAGAAGATCTACTTGGAGCGTATGAAAAAGGTTGAGTCGTGTGTTGCGTTATATCACCTTGTACGTGTTTATCTTAGTAGATTTTTCCGTGTGATCGGTTCCGTGGTTTTTTACTCCTTTGACAGAGTTTTTCACGTAAAATCTTGCATATATTTCCATTTTTCGCATTAGGTTATTTTTATGCAAAGATTTCTGAGTTTTATTGTTTACACCTATTCACCCCCCCTCTAGGTAGTTTTTTCCCTATTTATATCCTTGGATCCCATAACCCATAAGTGGTATCCGAGCGGGAATAGGGTTGTAAACAATAGTTGATGGTGGAAACATCAATCGACCTCCGTTCTTTGATGGAACCAATTATGCATATTGGAAAGTATGCATGAGAGCGTTTTTAATTTCCATCAATGAACGGGTGTGGCAATCAATCGAAACCGGATGGAAACATTCTATTGAATTTGTCATTGATGTACAAATCCCTAAACCTACGATGAAGTGGTTAAGAGAAGAAATAGAATTATCTGCTTATAATGGTAAGGGAGTTAATGCTTTATTCAATGCCTTGTCACAAACTGAGTTCTCTTGCATCTCGGTTTGTGAGACCGCGAAAGAAATCTGGGATACTCTACAAGTTACACATGCGAGAACAAGTTTGGTGAAGATTCAAAAACTGCAGATGCTTACGAGCAAGTTTGACTCAATTCATATGGCAGAAAATGAAACCTTCATAGAGTATTATACACGATTGCAAGATATCGTAAATACATGTGCTAACTTGGAAGAGAAAATCTCAGAATCAAAAGTTGTAAGAAAAATCTTGAGAACTCTTCCCGAGAGATTTCGCCCTAAGATTGCAACCATTGAAACAGTAAAACACCCGGACGAGATCAAAATAGAAAAATTAGTTGGTGCACTTCAAATTTATGAAATGACTTTTCCTACTAACTACTCTTTGGAAAGCCTTCCTCTTCTTCTAAGTCTTTAGGTATGGCATTGAAATCAACAAAAAAAGAAGATGCAGATTCATCCTCCTGAGACGCTGATGATAATCTATCAATGGAGGATTTGGAGAAACAACTTACATTCTTGACAAGAAAATTTCGCCAAAATTTTAGAAAGAAAAATTCAAATAAATCATCATCTTTCTTTAAGTCTAAGAAAGGCAAAGGATTTTCAAGCTCAAAATCAAGAAAGCAAAAGAGTTCTTCAAAGGACAAGAAAAACACCGAGGGACAAATCCAGTACTTCAAATGTAGAGGCTTTGGTCATATATCAACGGAGTGTCCCAACAAGAATCCGTCAAAAAAGAAGCCAATGCAAGCCGTCACGTCGGATGACTCTTCCTCTTCCGACGAGTCGTCTTCCAGTGATGAGGATACAAACGCCGCGGTATTTCTTGCGTCCACAACTTCACCCTTCGTGTGCTTTTCATCGACTTCCTCTAGTTCATTATCCATCTCCTCCTTGAATGAAAAAACTGTATCGGATGATGAACTAAGTGATTCCAAAGATGAAGATTTTGCTCTCGCCTACTATAAATTGCTACGAGATTCAAAGAAATTGGCGAAACATAATAAGAATTTGAGAAGAAAGTTGTGGGATCTTGAAGAATAATCCAACAAGGCAACTTCTCTCTCAAAAGCTCTTGAAGAGGAAAGGGACAATTTGATCAAGATTAGCGCTTCCCTTCAAGAGAAGAATGAGCATTTCGAGAAGGAACATATAAAATTGGTGGATAAAGCAAACTACTTCTTGAAGCTCTACTCCGAGGCTCGGCAAGGAAATTTGGAGAAGACGAAGACGATATTCCAACTTAAAGAAGATTTGAAAAGATTTTCATCGGGAAGGAGTAAGTTGGACAAGTTGCTTGGTTTTGGTCAAACGAATCATTTGGACCTTGGATATGGTCGAACTGGTAAGGTTCCAAGTTTGAGTGAAACAAAGTTTGTGCCTCAGTCGGTCTCACCTCCTCCTCCGACTGAAATCGCCCTATCAATTGTTGACAAACCTTCTACATCGCGATAAAACTCAATGTCAAATAAGGTATGTCACGATTGTGGTAAAAAAGGGCACATAAAATCAAATTGCAAACATGGAGCAAAACGAGCATATCAAGCGAATCATGCACCGACTACCATTAAGAAAACTGACCAAAAATCGAAAGAAAATCAATCGAAGGTCAAGAACAATGGTAGCATACCCCCCAAGACAACATCGACATGGAAATCAATGAAAAGTGATCAACCGAACAAGACGCATTCACCGAGGAGCTCAACATCGCAATCATTGCCGACGTATTCCAATACTCGTAAGGTTTGGATGCACAAATGTGAACTCTTTTCTTATCTTGTCATTCACACATCACTACATGCATATGACAATTTATTTTGGTATTTGGATAGTGGTTGCCCACGGTACATGACCGGAGATAAAAACTATTTTAAATCGTTTGAGAAAACCTCCGGATGACTAATTGTTTTCGGAGATGAACGATCTTCAAAAATAATTGGAAAATGAACAATCACTATTCCAAATGGCTCAGTTTTGAAAAATATTTTATATGTCGAGGACCTCAAGACTAACCTCATAAGCATTAGTCAATTGTGTGATGATGATTTTTCAGTTAGTTTCTCTGCGGTTAAATGCATTTGTAATGATGCTGACTTTTATTTTTTCCCTAGATAACGTCTTTTGGGATTGAGCTTGCTTTTAGTGGATTTTTCTTGGTTTTGGTTCGCTTGGTTTTTGGGTTGCGGTTGCTGTATTGCAGTAGAGCTCGTTAAACGAAGAACGACGATGCGATCGGATCGGAAATCCAACTTACGGATCTTCCGGAAGGAGGGATTCAATGTTAGCGGGTCCGAATTGATAAGTTCCAAATTTCTCGGGACCCGTTAAGTGTTGTTGGTGCATCGGGATCCGTGCTGACGATTACGGGATGTTTCGAAGAATCGGCACGCTTATCGAGGAAGTCGTGGAAAAATTCTTTTTGTATTTAAATGTCGGATATTGGGATTTTCGTACGTACAAAGGGAATTTAATAAATAAAATATTAATAAAAAAAGATATTAATATCCCTAATACCGTATAACCCTAATTTTGAGAAAAGATCGTTTCTCTTCCTCTTTCCTCGTTACGCGTGCCGAAGACCGAGACCGGAAGCGTCGTCGATACCGAGGAGCGGATCTAGAACCACCACCGTCCGCGGAGATCGGGATCGCGTTGTCTTCTCCGTCAGAGCTAGGTTAGTTAGCACCCTTTTTGTCTTCGCTTTGTGAATCTTGACCTTTGGTGATCATTACTTTAGTTTCTTTGCGTTCTTGAATGTCGTTGGATAGTTCCGTTAGTCGATTTTTTATCGTTAGTATTTTCTTGGTTCGTGTTGTGAATCTCGTCTCTCAGTTTTCAGTAAATTAGTTTTGCGTTAGGGTTTCGTTGGCTTTATTCTTGGACGATTGTCCGTCGTGGTTTTGTTCGATGGGGTTTGTGTTGGGTTTTTGGGGTTTTCGGCGGGGTTACTTTTGGACCGTTGACGGTGGCTCCACCGCGATGCCCTAGCCGAGCCGCCGCCGCTAGATGGCCTAGCCGAGACGCGGACACCGCCGCGCGCAGCCACCGTAGGGCTCGCGCCGCGCGCAGCAAGGCGCTGTCGCCAAGGCACTGCGCCGCGCGCAATAGGGCGCTGCCGCCGTGCGCAGCCGGGCACTGCCGCCGTGCGCAGCCGGGCACTGCCGCCACGCGCAGCTAGGCGCGCTTGCGCCCGCGCGCCGCCAGGCGCACCACTCATGCTGCTCTTGCGCTGTTAGGGCATGCCGCACAGGGCCGCGCCCTGCCAGGCCGTCGCCGCGTGGTGCTGCTGCACGCGCGCGCCGCGCCCTGCCAAGCTGCCGTCGTTGGATGCCCTAGCCGCCGTTGCTGCTTGCGTCCCCACGCGCTGTTGCGCACTGCTTGCGTGTGCCCGCGCGGGGCTGCCGCGCTGCTCGCGCGTGCCCGTGGGGGGCTGGGCTCGCGCGGGGCTGCCGCGCTGCTTGCGCGTGCCCACGCGGGGCTGGGCCCGCACGGGGCTGCCGCGCTGCTTGCGCGTGGCCACGCGGGGCTGGCCCGCCCGGGCTGCCGCGCTGCTTGCTGCTTGCGCGTGCTGCGCGGGGCTGGGCCCCCGGGAGGGGGGGGGGGCGCGGGGGGCTACCGCGCCGCTGCTATGTCCGCACGGGTCAAGCCGCTGCCGTCGACAACTTGGCTTGACGGGTTTTGGCTTGACGGGTTTTTTGTTCGACGATTTTCACCTTCACGGTTTTGGCTTGACAGTGTTTGGTTCGACGGTTTTCGCCTTCACGGTTTTCGGTTGGACGGTGCAGTCCGCACGGTTTTCGGTTGGACGGTGTAGTCCGCTCGACGGTGCAGCCCGCTCGACGGTGTAGTCCGCTCGATGGTGCAGTCCGCTTAATGGTGCAGTCCGCTCGACGGTGCAGTCCGCGTGACGGTGCAGTCCGCTCGACACAGCTGTTTCGTTTTTCGTTAAATGAGCCTCCGCTCGGTTGTTTTTTCGTCGCGGACTTCATCAAGGCAACGATTGGAACCCGTTTGCCGTCAATTTCCTCATCGATAGTCGAATCGCGTCGGAGGTACAGTTTTGCAACCGAAGGGATTTTTGGAAACGGAGTTTTTCGTCGGTTTTTATTTTGAGGATAGAAGGGATTTTTGGTACAGTAGTCGGGACCACTGAATTTGCCAGTTTGGGGTAATATGTTAATTTGTGTTTTTGGTTATTTTTTTAGGCCCGCGTAAGGTTTTGATTGCTTAGGAGGGTCGCGGGCGCGGTCGTTTATCTCCACTTCAGGTGGGTACACCCTTAGAACCTCTTTGCGCGTAATTTCGATATTGTTATGTTTATCATATTAACGGGTATTGTGGGTGACGTGGACCTCCGGATGAACGAATTTCGCGGTTGGAGACTGGATGGGCAGTTCGCCCTCTCCGAACAACTGTATGGTTGTTCGAGGCATACTTGCGATCGGGACAGTGATCGGTGCGACCATTCGGAAGTCGGTAGGTGGGCACCTTTATCCAAAAGGGGGGATATCGTCGGTTGGAACGTACCGAGCTTTCCCTTTCTTCGTTATTGACGTTGGTTTACAGTTATGTTACTTATGAGTACGGTAGTTTTGGGTTTGAACGCGATTATGAGTTGATGACTAGCCCCATGTTCGGCACGTGTATCAGCACTTATACTTTTTGGAGCAACGAGTGTCGCAGGTGGACACTCGTTTTATTATGGTTACTATGCTCATGGCGCTTGTACGCACACCAATGGTTTGGCCACCGTGTCGGTGTACTTTTCCGAAAAGGTGGTCTGCGGACCCGTGAACCCTACGAGGTGACGTAGTAGGGGCCCCTCGCGGTGATTTACGGTGCTGCACTTGTGCAGTGGGGGGTTTACATGCACTAAGGTGAGAGCGGTGTGGTTTTCTTTTGCCTGAGGTCTCCGGACCGACATGGCAAGGTGCTCAGTTCGTTTCGTCGGGGAATGTTATGATTGATTACAGGATGGGGTTATGGATGCTTTGGTTTTACAGTTTGATTCATTATCCGCAACTTTTTGCATCGTACTTATAGTTGTGTTTTATCTCTACTCTTCATGTCACTGACTCCCACTGTGTGACAGGTTTGGTCGGGTCTGGGGATCAGGACGTTGGTGAGGATGCTACTTGGTGAGGTGTGAGATTACCTCAGTCAGTTCCTCTTTCTTCTTTCGTTTATAGTTGGTTTTTTTTCTTTACGGTCAAATACTGTGCATGTGGATGTGTATGATGTGTATGGTGTGGATGTTGAGACAGGCCTTATGTTTTGTCAAATGAATACATTTTTAGAACTATGCTTTCAAAACATGGTTCACGGGACGTGTCGTGTGGACGCGAGTTTTCATACTCAAAAGGAATTACAGAAATGGTTTTAGAAAATTAAGTGTCGTGTGGGCACTGTTTTGCACACTTGTGGATTTATCCTTACAAACCTTTTGATGCGCCGGGTGCGCGCCGTTTAATAAAATAAGATGTTAGCGTTTTCAAAATTCATACTCTGGTAATTTGTAACTGTTAAGTCATGGTGGTTGATGTTTTTATTCGGGCTACGAGACACCGTGCATATACAAGGGAGATCTTGTATTTGCGGCGGGTCTGTGCACGTGCCGCGCGGGAGCCTGTTTCAAAAAAAAAAAAAAAAAAAAAAAAAAAAAAAAAAAAAAAAAAAAAAGGGCTGCTTTCCGCTTTTAAATTGCTCCCGGGGCGTGATAGATTAAGATGGTATCAGAGAAAAAGGGCATCAACCACGATTTTTATTGGAATAAGTGTCCAACATCCACTAAATACAAATTCACATGCGATCGACCTATGGGATAACCTGAGTCTTAGACATGGGAGAGTGCGGAATTGACGAGAACTTATTCTCGGTTTAGCTCGAGTTTGGTGCTAGTGTAGTCGTGTTGTTTTGTTGTACTTGTGTGTGCATGTCTGTCTTGTGCTGGGTCCACGAAATGCGGGAAGGACGGTGGGGTTGAGGCCGACTACCACCGGGTTCTTGAAGGTTGCTAGAAATCAACTGATTAAGCAACCGGCTCAGGATATGTTGGGTAAGTTGGTGGGGTTTCTGCACGTGGTGCGGGTGTTAGCGCTACTGAGGGTTGCGCTAGTTTCCTTATCCCAACCCCTTCCCCTATGCCAATGTGTTTGTCGTCGTTGTATCGATGACTGGTAGTAGTGTAATCTGCCGGTGGTTGTTAGCGTGTCGGCTGATTTGTCGGTAGTGGGTATTGGGTAGACACCCTAGCTTGTTGTTGGAAGGTCCCCTTTAGTATCGACTGATTTCCACGACTTGGACAAGGTGTAGGTAAGAATGAGAATACTCCCCTACGGTTGTTACCCATAGTGTGGCTATTGCTGTGGGCACCGCGAAGGTTTTGGAAATATCTTCGTGGTACGATTTTGGGGTGCTCCTTTGGGTTAAAAGGAGACCAACGAGGCTTGTAAATCTTGTTCGTTTGAGCTCGAAGCTGGTTAGAAAGGCCGTGTCTTGTTTCGCACAAGTGTGCGTAGGTGGCGACTTTATGTGTGGGTTTAGCTTTTGACGCTGGGTGGCGCCGGTTAGCTCTTTTAAGGGGGTTGTGGTGTTATAGCTCTGGTTTGGGTTCTTGTGTTCTGCACAAGAGGGTCGGTTTAGGTTGTCTTACAGGTGGGTTGGCGCGTGATCCCTTGAGTGCGCGCGGTAAAACTAGGCAGTTTTACGGCAGGGTTACTCTCGCCGTATTCGTTGCTTATCCTTTTTCCGACCCAGTAGGTTTTGGATGGCTAGTCCGTTGTACCTGGAGGCCGATGGGGTAGTGGACATTGAGATCGGGTCTCTTCTTATTGGATTTGTGACTGTTTGGTCTGGGAGGTTGTAGTACGGTTTGTGCTCGGTTCTTGGTGGGGCATCGGGTTAAGACCGAGTGTTAGTGTTTGATAGGAGGGTTGCACCCACCTTCGGTGTCGAGGTGGAGGTGGGAGCGGATCTCTTGGTTTGGCCACCAGCTTTCCACGATCAAGGCTTAGTCTGGGTGCGTTTTGGGTCGTTGATCAATTGGGGCAAGCGTAGGTCAACGGGATTTGTTGACTACTTGGAGCTCTGGCATTGGTCACTTTCGGCTAGGATGCCCTGCATGCATCTTTTTCTTTGGGGTGGACCTTGTGGTAGATCGTAGAGCTGAACCCTAACCTTAGTTTTGGGTGTCACCTCGGAGGGACGGATAGTCGGAGCGGGCGATCCGAGGGGTGGATATGCTTCGAGCTTGTGGCCTCGAGTAGGGTGACATTTGGTTTCGCTATCTTTCCGGGTAGGATTACTTGTAGTTAGTGACCAAGCATGTTTGTTAGCATCTCTTGGAGCTTTGTGAGGGCGTTAGTGTGGTTTTTCCCTTGTCGTTGGTTTTTTTTTTTTTGCGCATTTAAGGGCTCGTTGGTATGGGTTTGGTGGTAGGACTGGGGTACCTCGACGCATCGCGAGACTTTTGTTGCTGACTGCTCAGCGCTGTCAGAGGTGGTCTGCGGACCAGTGGCGTCATAATGGGGAACTCCAAGTCAGGGAGCAGGCTTACTCAGGTTAGTTCCGACCAAGAGGAATCGGATGGTTGGGTTGCAAGGCAGGTTGAACCCGTTGTTTGTCTGAAATCTTGGGGCGGTTCAGTCCTGTAGTGGCCCTAGTTCCCATGCAGTGTTTTTCCGATGAATCCACTGTTGGAACACCTAGTTTTGGTGTAGCTGGCCCACAGTGCATCAATAGGATGCTTTGAGGGACCCTGTGTGATTTTATTTGCTGTATTGGCCTTCGGCTGGGTTTGCCAAAATTTCTGGAAAGATTTAAGCCAAACAGAGGTCGTAGATGGATTCAGCACGGAAAAACGCTTGAAAACGACTATTTATTTGCTTGTTTTGGAGTCCGGATGCCCAAAAACGGACACCCGAAAGTTTTTAGTGGAAAATGGTGCATGGGAGGGGCCGTAGACCGCCGGGATGCCACGTGGCGGCCTGTCATTGGCCGGTTCAGGATGCGCGGTCCACAGAGCTGCGCGGCGGGGTGCACGGACCCGGCGCATGGACACGTGGCACCGCCTGATTGGCAGGCCCAGGGCGCGCGGTCTACCGGGTGAGCGCGGCGGTGCATGGACCAGGCGGGAGGACCGTGGCAGCCTCCGGTTGGTTGGCACGCGGCGCGGTCCACGGAATTCCTGTTTTTGGCGTGGACCGGGTGCAGGGGACACGTGTCACTTCCTCATTGGCGGGTGCACACGCGGTGCACGGAACGCCCGAGGTCGGTACCTCGGGAAGCGTGCCCACGTGCGACCCACGTCGCGCGACCGGCGCGCACGTCGCGCGGTCGGCGGTCAACAGGGAGGACACGTGGCGCCCGCGCTCATTGGCGGGCGCGCCGCCTTACTGTGCGGGACGGCGGACACGTGGCGGGCGTGAGTGGTCCGTTTCGGTGTCGCTGTTCGGGCGACACGTGGCAGGCTCTGAGGCGGGTCGGACGGATCTTGGATCCCGTCCGACGGCGTGTATTGGGCCGGGCCGCACTGTGCGCGCCCGAAAGTTGGGCCGGGCCGCACTGTGCGCGCCCGAAAGTTTTCGGGCGCCCGAAAAGTCGGGCCCGAGCCCAATTAACTTGCTTTTTTTGGGCTTTTTCCTTTGAGGCCTATATAAAGGCCGGCTTGGGGTGGATTTTTCCACCCTTTCTCGTGGGATTCAGCTCTTGTGCTTTATACAAAAATTCTTCCTCTCCCTCTTGCCAATCTTCTGGTAAAGTTTCAGATTTTTGGGAAGCCGCGACGACTGCTTCTTCTGCCTCGTAGTGCGGAGCGACAGTTTACTATTGGAGGCCCATTTCCGTCGCAGTTTAGTCCGGGAGACCTGCAGAGCTACCCCGACCACATTTTTGGACGATTTCTTCGCCAGCGGTTGCACGAGAGGTATATCTACGTTTTCCGTGTTGATCATTTTTCCCAGAAATGAGCTTTTTTGAGGGTTTGGGGTACATTTTACGCCCCTTTGCTACAGTTTGGTTCTTGACAGCAGCAACTTCGCGGAATTTTATCTTCACTTCTGGATATCGGATTTCGACGATTCAAGAGCCTATCGACATCTACACTTCGCGAGGATCGTCGTGATATTTTTATTGGAATTTTGGGAAATTTATTTTCAGGTGAAATTCGCGTGTGAACAGTAACCTTGTTTGCAGATTTTGGAATAGTATTTGTGTGTGTGAATTGTGTATAATTGAGATGTGTTATTGTACCCAGGACTGTAAGAGCACTTTTTCTGTGCTCTTTGCACTGTGGATCTGGGCAGTTGTCGATTGCTGGACTGTTTATCTGTACCGTCTCGGACAGTTAGCGTTTTCAGGTGGGTGATCCTGCTTACAATAACTATGGACTGCACTCTAATTCTGCAATTATTATGCATGCATGATAGTATTTGAGCTAATAAATCTGTGCAAACGTTTATGTTAGTACCCACAGTTGATAATTGCTAAATTTGATGATCTTGTTGGAACCCTTGCAACATAGAAACCTTTAATTGGAAAACTTGACTTAGTACATCTATTATGCATTGTATGTCATCCTCAGACGGCTACTATTGGATTTATGCCTTTGCTTTAGTTCTCCCACGTCATTGTTACTTTGTCATTCTGGACATAGTGGTCTTCCCCTGTTGTGGTTGGGAGGTTTAGTAGCTTGGATGCATTGTACTCGTGTCTGGGGACCGAGTAGAGTTGGTAGCAGTCTGTAGTTTGTTCATCATTGAGATAGTGACATGTGGGACTGGGATCTTTGGGAGATGATCATTGGGACAGTGTGGATTCTTAGTTAGCGAGTGAGACAGTGATTGGATCATAGCCTGCAGGAGCCATACTTGAGATCGACAGAGATGCGCAGATACTTTGCTCGGTGGGGTCGCTACCCACGAGTGCCACTCCGGAGTTGGGCTTGTTACTTCTATTGCGGCTTGTCGATGTTGGTGTCCCTCTGGCTGAGCCAGTTTTGGCAGTCATGGACATCGTCCCTCTGGCTGAGCCAGTTTTGGCAGCTACGGACATACCTACAGCAGTAGGTAGGCGCAGGTTTGACTGGACCGTTTGGGCAGTCAGTTTGGATTGGGTGACTTGAGTCGAGCATCAGTAGAGACATGTTAGTCTTCGTCCTTTTTTCCTTGAGCATTTAGATAGAGGCATAGTAGCAGTAGATGTCTTACTTTCCAGCTTTTCTATACTGCATTTTTTTTTTTACTTTATGCCTCTTGTAGACTTAGTGGGCAGGCCGTCGGGCTTGTTGGCGGCACCCACTGAGAACTACTGTGGGAGGTAGTTCTCACACCCGTCGTGGTGTCTTTTCCCCAGGGACTCCAGCTCCAGTTCCTGCGGTGCCCGTTGCTGATCCAGCTCCTACAGACCGAGGTAAGGGAATCGCGAGGTAGATCCTTTTTCCCTTTCAGCTTCAGCGAGAGATAGAGGTACCCATGTACTTTTGGTTGTGTCTAAGTTTGAGAGATCTTGTAGTGAGGTATCGAGTTGTACCTTTTTTGTTTTTTTTTGAGAGACACTTGTATTCAGGAGAGGACTTTATGTATATTTTATGGAGAGATTGTTTTATTTCTTATAGTTAGCTAGCTTTCCTTTCGCTCTGATATCTGTTAGCATAGTTGATCTCTATTTTTGCAGGTTAGACGCTACGTCTCTACAGGGCTTCCTGTAGGGGCGGCGGATCTGTTGGCGAGCCCGGGGTACAGTTCTGACCCCGGGGCGTGACAGATTAGAGTGGTATCAGAGCCTAGGATGTAGGTCTTGAGGACTTAGGAACCCTAGGCTTATGGTTTAACCCTAGGATGACCCACGTGAGAGCCGAGACTTTTAGCGAAAGTCTTGATTGGGTATTTAACTCTCCCGAGAGGATAGGGACGAGTGATAGACATGTCTTCCTTTTGTAGCGACTATGTTGGCTGCAGACAACATAGTGCTTCGGGAAGGGGGACATGCCTTCTGACTTTCGCTAGATTGGGTCGAGTGTTGCTTCTGGTTCTGATTGTTTGCTTTGTCCCTCAGGTGGGGATGCCTCCTCGACGTTCGATGGTGACGCGTTCGCAGCCTTCGTCCTCAGAGCCCGAGCAGGAGGACTCGGGGCGAGGACCTCAGGCTGAGATTCAGGAGCTCCGTGCCCAGATGGCACAGATGGCTGAGGCGGCTAGACGCCAGGAGGAGGCAGTTGCGCGGCTGACGCTCTTATTGGAGCAGAGAGCACAGCCGGCAGTGGCACCCCCTGAGGCTTCGCCGGTGCCTTCTTCCCCTGTTGTGGCACCCCCTGTGGTGCAGCCGGCGCCAGCATTCCTGCTGAGCCGGTTTCGAGTAGGCCACCGGCCGGGGCGACGGGAGCGTTGACTGAGACAGAGCAGCGGGAGGTTTTGATTTACTGATGAGATTTCGGCGGTTCGATCCGCCCCGCTTTTCGGGCATGGGTGCTGAGCCTTGGGCAGCCGAGACTTGGATTACCACCATGGAGCGTCACTTTGAGAGCTTATTTGTGGATGAGAGGTATCGAGTTATTCTGGCTACCCATTTTCTGGAAAGCAACGCCGAGGCGTGGTGGCGGCGTGTGCGACCAGCTGGTCCACCTGGGACGCAGCTTCTTCCCTGGGCCGAGTTTCGGAGCATGTTGTTGGGAGCCTTCTTTCCTGAGAGTGTCCGCAGCGACTGGAGGAGCAGTTGAAGAATCTCCGCCAGGGAGATAGGCCAGTGCACATGTACATAGCGGAATTCAACCAACTGTTGGCATGTGTGCCTCATGTGGCCAGAGACGAGAGCCATCGTGTCTACATGTTTGAGAGAGGACTTCGTCGAGACATCTACCAGTTCGTCCGCTCCCGCAGACTACAGACCGTGGAGGCCTCGATGGAGCAGGCCTTGTATGTGGAGTGTGGAGAGGCCGTGATGGATGAGGTATCTCCGCCCCTGTAGCGACTTCTGGGGCGAAGCGCCCGGCTCTGCGGAGGAGGGGCAGTCTAGCAGGCAGGGACCCCGAGACCTCGTCCGCGTTTCCACCCTCAGGGACGGGGGCACCAGGGACGCCAGAGGTCTGGGGCGTCTCGACAGTCACACAGCAAGCAGCAGCGTCGACCCCC
>CM054943.1:22886218-23004801 GCA_029168755.2 Tillandsia fasciculata
TGCATGGACCAGGCGGGAGGACGCGTGGCACAGCCTCCGGTTGGTTGGTGCACGCGCGCGCGGTCCACGGAATTCCTGTTTTTGGCGTGGACCGGGTGCAGGGGACCGTGTCACTTCCTCATTGGAGGGTTCAGCACACGCGGTGCACGGAACGCCCGAGGTCGGTACCTCGGGAAGCGTGCCCACGTGCGACCCACGTCGCGCGACCGGCGCGCACGTCGCGCGGTCGGCGGTCAACAGGGAGGACACGTGGCGCCCGCTCATTGGCGGGCGCCACCGCCTTACTGTGCGGGAGGCGGACACGTGGCGGGCGGTGAGTGGTCCGTTTCGGTGTTCGCTGTTCGGGCGACACGTGGCAGGCTCTGAAGCGGGTCGGACGGATCTTGGATCCCGTCCGACGGCGTGTATTGGGCCGGGCCGCACTGTGCGCGCCCGAAAACCTTGGGCCGGGCCGCACTGTGCGCGCCCGAAATTTTCGGGCGCCCGAAAGTTGGGCCCGAGCCCAATTAACTTGCTTTTTTTGGGCTTTTTCCTTTGAGGCCTATATAAAGGCCGGCTTGGGGTGGATTTTTCCACCCTTTCTCGTGGGATTCAGCTCTTGTGCTTTATACAAAAATTCTTCCTCTCCCTCTTGCCAATCTTCTGGTAAAGTTTCAGATTTTTGGGAAGCCGCGACGACTGCTTCTTCTGCCTCGTAGTGCGGAGCGACAGTTTACTATTGGAGGCCCATTTCCGTCGCAGTTTAGTCCGGGAGACCTGCAGAGCTACCCCGACCACATTTTTGGACGATTTCTTCGCCAGCGGTTGCACGAGAGGTATATCTACGTTTTCCGTGTTGATCATTTTTCCCAGAAATGAGCTTTTTTGAGGGTTTGGGGTACATTTTTACGCCCCTTTGCTACAGTTTGGGTTCTTGACAGCAGCAACTTCGCGGAATTTTATCTTCACTTCTGGATATCGGATTTCGACGATTCAAGAGCCTATCGACATCTACACTTCGCGAGGATCGTCGTGATATTTTTATTGGAATTTTGGGAAATTTATTTTCAGGTGAAATTCGCGTGTGAACAGTACCTTGTTTGCAGATTTTGGAATGTAATTGTGTGTGTGAATTGTGTATAATTGAGATGTGTTGTTGTACCCAGGACTGTAAGAGCACTTTTTCTGTGCTCTTTGCACTGTGGATCTGGGCAGTTGTCGATTGCTGGACTGTTTATCTGTACCGTCTCGGACAGTTAGCGTTTTCAGGTGGGTGATCCTGCTTTCAATAACTATGGACTGCACTCTAATTCTGCAATTATTTATGCATGCATGATAGTATTTGAGCTAATAAATCTGTGCAAACGTTATGTTAGTACCCACAGTTGATAATTGCTAAATTTGATGATCTTGTTGGAACCCTTGCAACATAGAACCTTTTTAATTGGAAAACTTGACTTAGCACATCTATTATGCATTGTATGTCATCCTCAGACGGCTACTATTGGATTTATGCCTTTGCTTTAGTTCTCCCACGTCATTGTTACTTTTGTCATTCTGGACATAGTGGTCTTCCCCTGAGTTGTGGGTTGGGAGGTTTAGTAGCTTTGGATGCATTGTACTCGTGTCTGGGGACCGAGTAGAGTTGGTAGCAGTCTGTAGTTTGTTCATCATTGAGATAGTGACATGTGGGACTGGGATCTTTGGGAGATGATCATTGGGACAGTGTGGATTCTTAGTTAGCGAGTGAGACAGTGATTGGATCATAGCCTGCAGGAGCCATACTTGAGATCGACAGAGATGCGCAGATACTTTGCTCGGTGGGGTCGCTACCCACGAGTGCCACTCCGGAGTTGGGCTTGTTACTTCTATTGCGGCTTGTCGATGTTGGTGTCCCTCTGGCTGAGCCAGTTTTGGCAGTCATGGACATCGTCCCTCTGGCTGAGCCAGTTTTGGCAGCTACGGACATACCTACAGCAGTAGGTAGGCGCAGGTTTGACTGGACCGTTTGGGCAGTCAGTTTGGATTGGGTGACTTGAGTCGAGCATCAGTAGAGACATATTAGTCTTCGGTCCTTTTTTTCCTTGAGCATTTGGATAGAGGCATAGTAGCAGTAGATGTCTTACTTCCAGCTTTTCTATACTGCATTTTTTTTTTTACTTTATGCCTCTTGTAGACTTAGTGGGCAGGCCGTCGGGCTTGTTGGCGGCACCCACTGAGAACTACTGTGGGAGGTAGTTCTCACACCCGTCGTGGTGTCTTTTCCCCAGGGACTCCAGCTCCAGTTCCTGCGGTGCCCGTTGCTGATCCAGCTTCTACAGACCGAGGTAAGGGAATCGCGAGGTAGATCCTTTTCCCTTTCAGCTTCAGCGAGAGATAGAGGTACCCGATGTACTTTTGGTTGTGTCTAAGTTTGAGAGATCTTGTAGTGAGGGATCGAGTTGTACCTTTTTGTTTTCTTTTGAGAGACTTGTATTCAGGAGAGGACTTTATGTATATTTTATGGGAGATTGTTTTATTTCTTATAGTTAGCTAGCTTTCCTTATCGCTCTGATATCTGTTAGTATAGTTGATCTCTATTTTTGCAGGTTAGACGCTACGTCTCTACAGGGCTTCCTGTAGGGGCGGCGGATCTGTTGGCGAGCCCGGGGTACAGTTCTGACCCCGGGGCGTGACAGATTAGAGTGGTATCAGAGCCTAGGATGTAGGTCTTGAGGACTTAGGAACCCTAGGCTTATGGTTTAACCCTAGGATGACCCACGTGAGAGCCGAGACTTTTAGCGAAAGTCTTGATTGGGTATTTAACTCTCCCGAGAGGATAGGGACGAGTGATAGACATGTCTTCCTTTTGTAGCGACTATGTTGGCTGCAGACAACATAGTGCTTCGGGAAGGGGGACATGCCTTTGACTTTCGCTAGATTGGGTCGAGTGTTGCTTCTGGTTCTGATTGTTTGCTTTGTCCCTCAGGTGGGGATGCCTCCTCGACGTTCGATGGTGACGCGTTCACAGCCTTCGTCCTCAGAGCCCGAGCAGGAGGACTCGGGGCGAGGACCTCAGGCTGAGATTCAGGAGCTCCGTGCCCAGATGGCACAGATGGCTGAGGCGGCTAGACGCCAGGAGGAGGCAGTGGCGCGGCTGACGCTCTTATTGGAGCAGAGAGCACAGCCGGCAGTGGCACCCCCTGAGGCTTCGCCGGTGCCTTCTTCCCCTGTTGTGGCACCCCCTGTGGTGCAGCCGGCGCCAGCGATTCCTGCTGAGCCGGTTTCGAGTAGGCCACCGGCCGGGGCGACGGGAGCGTTGACTGAGACAGAGCAGCGGGAGGTTGTTGATTTGCTGATGAGATTTCGGCGGTTCGATCCGCCCCGCTTTTCGGGCATGGGTGCTGAGCCTTGGGCAGCCGAGACTTGGATTACCACCATGGAGCGCCACTTTGAGAGCTTATTTGTGGATGAGAGGTATCGGGTTATTCTGGCTACCCATTTTCTGGAGAGCAACGCCGAGGCGTGGTGGCGGCGTGTGCGACCAGCTGGTCCACCTGGGACGCAGCTTCTTCCCTGGGCCGAGTTTCGGAGCATGTTGTTGGGAGCCTTCTTTCCTGAGAGTGTCCGACAGCGACTGGAGGAGCAGTTGAAGAATCTCCGCCAGGGAGATAGGCCAGTGCACATGTACATAGCGGAATTCAACCAGCTGTTGGCATGTGTGCCTCATGTGGCCAGAGACGAGAGCCATCGTGTCTACATGTTTGAGAGAGGACTTCGTCGAGACATCTACCAGTTCGTCCGCTCCCGCAGACTGCAGACCGTGGAGGCCTCGATGGAGCAGGCCTTGTATGTGGAGTGTGGAGAGGCCGTGATGGATGAGGTATCTCCGGCCCCTGTAGCGACTTCTGGGGCGAAGCGCCCGGCTCCTGCGGAGGAGGGGCAGTCTAGCAGGCAGGGACCCCCGAGACCTCCGCGTTTCCACCCTCAGGGCCGGGGGCACCAGGGACGCCAGAGATCGGGGGCGTCTCGACAGTCACAGCAGCAGCAGCAGCGTCGACCCCCGCGACAGCAGCAGTCCTCACAGCAGTCTTCTCGGCAGCAGCGCTCAGATCGGTGTGTTATCTGTCGGGGCCCTCATCCGCCGACTCAGTGCCCGCAGAGACAGGGCCGGTGTTTTCGATGCGGGGAGGCCGGCCATATCGCGAGTGCATGTCCCAGGGCCGGTCATCCAGCTCCTTCTTCTGCATCAGCACCGACCGTTCCTTACCAGCCAGCCGGTCCTTCTGCAGCCTACAGCAGGCCAGATTTTGCCTCTTCTTCTTCTCGGCAGCCAGAGCGACGTCCCCCGGCACCGAGCGGTCGTATATGCCGCTCAGATTGAGGACGCTTTCGCAGCAGAGCAGGTCGTCGCAGGTATTATTCTGATCTCAGCAGTCCGTGCTCGGGCTCTTTTCGATACCGGTGCTTCTCATTCATTCATCAGTAGATCATTCGCATCCTTGCATGGTATAGCGGTAGCTTCTTTATTATGTGCATTAGAGGTTGAGATACCGGGTCATGTTCTGCATGTTGAGGAGTGCTGTAGAGATTGCCCCATACAGTTGGGATCCTGGATTCTGCCGGCCGACTTGCTGGTCTTACGACAGCTCCAGGATTTCGATGTTGTACTGGGTATGGATTGGTTGTCGAGATATTATGCCACCATTGATTGCCGCGAGAGGACTGTTACTCTTCGTGAGCCGGAGCAGGAGGTGTTTGTCTTCCGGGGCTGTCAGAGTTCGTTGTTCGCCCTGACTATTTCTTCGGCGAGGGCCAGGCGGTTGATGAGTAGAGGATGCACCGCATTTCTGGCGACGATCGTAGAGGTGCCCATGGCGGCACAGGGACTCGAGGATATTCCAGTAGTCCGCGAGTTTCCCGATGTGTTTCCCCCAGAGCTGTCGACCTTGCCGCCAGAGAGGGAGATTGAGTTCGTGATTGATGTGGTACCCGGAACCGCACCAATCTCGAAGGCACCTTACAGGATGGCGCCAGCCGAGCTGAGAGAGTTGAAGGCCCAGCTACAGGATCTTTTGGACAGAGGCTTCATTCGGCCCAGTGTTTCGCCGTGGGGAGCGCCTGTTTTGTTCGTGAAGAAGAAGGATGGGACACTTCGCTTATGTGTGGATTACCGGGAATTGAACAAAGTGACCATCCGGAATAAGTATCCTCTGCCACGGATTGATGACTTGTTTGATCAGCTACAGGGAGCCTCCGTGTTTTCGAAGATTGATCTCCAGTCCGGTTACCACCAGCTGAGGGTGAGGGCCGAGGACATCCCCAAGACGGCGTTCAGATCCCGGTATGGACATTACGAGTTTACGGTTATGCCGTTTGGTTTGACCAATGCCCCAGCTGCATTCATGGATCTGATGAACCGGGTATTTCAGCCGTACTTGGATCGATTTGTGGTTGTGTTCATTGATGACATCCTGATTTACTCCCGGAGCGATGCGGAGCACGAGGAGCACTTGAGGATAGTGCTGCAGCTTCTACGTGATAAGAAGTTGTATGCCAAGCTTAAAAAGTGCGAGTTTTGGCTTCGGGAGGTTGCTTTCTTGGGCCACATTGTTTCAGCCGCTGGAGTGGCGGTCGACCCGACGAAGATTGACACAGTTCGGGATTGGCCGAGGCCGACGACGGTTACCGAGGTACGGAGTTTCTTGGGCTTGGCTGGTTATTATCGTCGGTTCGTGGAGGGCTTTGCGAAGCTCTCTACTCCCCTGACCAGTTTGACGAGGAAGGGGACGAGGTTCGTTTGGACCGAGCAGTGTCAGCAGAGTTTCGAGGAACTGAAGAGAAGACTGATCTCCGCACCTGTTCTTGCACTGCCGGTTATGGGAGAGGGTTTCGTGATCTACAGTGACGCCTCGCACAGCGGTCTGGGTTGCGTCTTGATGCAGCATGGTAGGGTAATTGCCTATGCTTCACGGCAATTAAAGGATTACGAGAAGAATTACCCTACACATGACTTAGAGCTTGCAGCTGTTGTTTTTGCACTGAAGCTGTGGCGGCATTACCTCTATGGAGAGCATTGTGAGATTTATACAGATCATAAGAGCTTAAAGTATCTGTTCACCCAAAAGGAGCTGAACCTTAGGCAACGCCGGTGGTTGGAGTTGTTAAAGGATTACGATCTGAGTATCCTTTACCACCCCGGCAAGGCCAATGTGGTGGCAGATGCTTTGAGCAGGAGGTCAGTGCATAGCTTGAGTTTGATGATTACCCAGCAGGCACAGTTGATAGAGCAGTTGAGGCGACTTCAGATTGAGGTAGTATCCCCTGGGGTCTCTGCGAGGCTTATGACTATGGTCTTGCAGCCCACTCTGCTGGACAGGATCAGGGAGACGCAGAGTGAGGACCCCCACTTGGAGAGGATCAGGGCACAGATTCAGACAGATCAGAGAGGGGATTTCTCAGTGGACAGCTCGGGAGTACTACGGTACAGGGACCGAGTTTGTGTGCCATCGGACTTGGAGATTAGAGATCAGATATTGAGAGAGGCCCATTATACACCTTATACCATCCATCCTGGAGGTACTAAGATGTATAAGGACCTTAAGGCACACTTTTGGTGGTCGGGGATGAAGCGGGATATTGGAAGGTTTGTTGCTCAGTGCTTAACTTGCCAGCAAGTGAAGGCAGAGCATCGTGTTCCTGCTGGCAAGTTGCAGAGCCTTCCAATTCCCGAATGGAAGTGGGACCGTATCACCATGGATTTTGTGACTGGGCTACCGAGATCGCAGAGTGGAGCCGACGCAGTCTGGGTGATTGTTGATAGACTTACCAAGTCAGCACATTTCCTGCCTGTACAGATGACTTGGTCCTTGGAGCGCCTGGCACAGCTATACTTGGATGAGATCGTGAGGCTGCACGGTGTACCAGCGTCCATTGTTTCAGATCGAGACCCGAGGTTCGTGTCACGGTTTTGGGGGAGCTTACAGTCAGCCATGGGTACTCAGCTTAGTTTCAGCACAGCTTTCCACCCACAGACAGACGGTCAGTCAGAGCGCACCATTCAGACGCTTGAGGATATGTTGCGTGCGTGCGTCATGGATTTTGGAGGAGGTTGGCACCGACACTTACCCCTGGTTGAGTTCGCGTACAACAACAGCTTTCAAGCGAGCATTCAGATGGCTCCGTTTGAGGCGTTGTACGGACGCAAGTGTCGGTCGCCCCTATACTGGAGCGATGTGGGTGAGAGGAGGACGCTGGGGCCAGATTTACTGCTGGAGGCGGAAGAGAAGGTTCGGGTGGTACGTCGGCACTTGGAGACGGCCCAGAGTCGCCAGAAGAGTTATGCAGATGTTCGGCGGCGAGACCTTGAGTTCCAGGTTGGTGATCATGTCTTCTTAAAGGTCTCGCCCTCGAAGGGGGTCCGGAGGTTTGGAGTGCGCGGGAAGCTTAGTCCCCGCTTTATTGGACCCTTTGAGGTACTCGAGAGGGTAGGCCCTGTGGCTTATAGAGTTGCTCTACCTCCCCGTTTGGCTGGTGTTCATGATGTCTTCCATGTTTCGGCCTTGAGGAGATATGTGTTCGATCCGTCTCATGTCATTGACTTCGCATCCTTGGATATTGGCGAGGACTTGGTTTACGAGGAGCGCCCGTTGCGGATTCTGGCTCGAGAGGTGAGGGAATTGCGCAACCGGGCAATACCTTATGTGAAGATCCTTTGGAGCAACCATGAGGAGCGAGAGGCTACCTGGGAGCTTGAGACGGCAATGCGAGATGCCTACCCTTTTCTGTTCGAGACTTCTGGCTGAGGTACGTTCGTTTTTACTCTGTTTCGTTTCGAGGACGAAACTTTCTTTTAGTGGGGGAGGATGTAGTGGCCCTAGTTCCCATGCAGTGTTTTTCCGATGAATCCACTGTTGGAACACCTAGTTTTGGTGTAGCTGGCCCACAGTGCATCAATAGGATGCTTTTGAGGGACCCTGTGTGATTTTATTTGCTGTATTGGCCTTCGGCTGGGTTTGCCGAAATTTCTGGAAAGATTTAAGCCAAACAGAGGTCGTAGATGGATTCAGCACGGAAAAACGCTTGAAAACGACTATTTATTTGCTTGTTTTGGAGTCCGGATGCCCAAAAACGGACACCCGGAAGTTTTTAGTGGAAAATGGTGCATGGGAGGGGCCGTAGACCGCCGGGATGCCACGTGGCGGCCTGTCATTGGCCGGTTCAGGATGCGCGGTCCACAGAGCTGCGCGGCGGGGTGCACGGACCCGGCGCATGGACACGTGGCACCGCCTGATTGGCGGGCCCAGGGCGCGCGGTCTACCGGGTGAGCGCGGCGGTGCATGGACCAGGCGGGAGGACGCGTGGCAGCCTCCGGTTGGTTGGTGCACGCGGCGCGGTCCACGGAATTCCTGTTTTTGGCGTGGACCGGGTGCAGGGGACACGTGTCACTTCCTCATTGGCGGGTGCAGCACACGCGGTGCACGGAACGCCCGAGGTCGGTACCTCGGGAAGCGTGCCCACGTGCGACCCACGTCGCGCGACCGGCGCGCACGTCGCGCGGTCGGCGGTCAACAGGGAGGACACGTGGCGCCCGCTCATTGGCGGGCGCCACCGCCTTACTGTGCGGGAGGCTGGACACGTGGCGGGCGGTGAGTGGTCCGTTTCGGTGTCCGCTGTTCGGGCGACACGTGGCAGGCTCTGAAGCGGGTCGGACGGATCTTGGATCCCGTCCGACGGCGTGTATTGGGCCGGGCCGCACTGTGCGCGCCCGAAAACCTTGGGCCGGGCCGCACTGTGCGCGCCCGAAAGTTTTCGGGCGCCCGAAAAGTCGGGCCCGAGCCCAATTAACTTGCTTTTTTTTTGGGCTTTTTCCTTTGAGGCCTATATAAAGGCCGGCTTGGGGTGGATTTTTCCACCCTTTCTCGTGGGATTCAGCTCTTGTGCTTTATACAAAAATTCTTCCTCTCCCTCTTGCCAATCTTCTGGTAAAGTTTCAGATTTTTGGAAGCCGCGACGACTGCTTCTTCTGCCTCGTAGTGCGGAGCGACAGTTTACTATTGGAGGCCCATTTCCGTCGCAGTTTAGTCCGGGAGACCTGCAGAGCTACCCCGACCACATTTTTGGACGATTTCTTCGCCAGCGGTTGCACGAGAGGTATATCTACGTTTTCCGTGTTGATCATTTTTCCCAGAAATGAGCTTTTTTGAGGGTTTGGGGTACATTTTTACGCCCCTTTGCTACAGTTTGGGTTCTTGACAGCAGCAACTTCGCGGAATTTTATCTTCACTTCTGGATATCGGATTTCGACGATTCAAGAGCCTATCGACATCTACACTTCGCGAGGATCGTCGTGATATTTTTATTGGAATTTTGGGAAATTTATTTTCAGGTGAAATTCGCGTGTGAACAGTAACCTTGTTTGCAGATTTTGGAATAGTAATTGTGTGTGTGAATTGTGTATAATTGAGATGTGTTATTGTACCCAGGACTGTAAGAGCACTTTTTCTGTGCTCTTTGCACTGTGGATCTGGGCAGTTGTCGATTTCTGGACTGTTTATCTGTACCGTCCCGGACAGTTAGCGTTTTCAGGTGGGTGATCCTGCTTACAATAACTATGGACTGCACTCTAATTCTGCAATTTTATATGCATGCATGATAGTATTTGAGCTAATAAATCTGTGCAAACGTATGTTAGTACCCACAGTTGATAATTGCTAAATTTGTTGATCTTGTTGGAACCCTTGCAACATAGAAACCATTTTAATTGGAAAACTTGACTTAGCACATCTATTATGCATTGTATGTCATCCTCAGACGGCTACTATTGGATTTATGCCTTTGCTTTAGTTCTCCCACGTCATTGTTACTTTTGTCATTCTGGACATAGTGGTCTTCCCCTGAGTTGTGGGTTGGGAGGTTTAGTAGCTTTGGATGCATTGTACTCGTGTCTGGGGACCGAGTAGAGTTGGTAGCAGTCTGTAGTTTGTTCATCATTGAGATAGTGACATGTGGGACTGGGATCTTTGGGAGATGATCATTGGGACAGTGTGGATTCTTAGTTAGCGAGTGAGACAGTGATTGGATCATAGCCTGCAGGAGCCATACTTGAGATCGACAGAGATGCGCAGATACTTTGCTCGGTGGGGTCGCTACCCACGAGTGCCACTCCGGAGTTGGGCTTGCTACTTCTTTTGCGGCTTGTCGATGTTGGTGTCCCTCTGGCTGAGCCAGTTTTGGCAGTCATGGACATCGTCCCTCTGGCTGAGCCAGTTTTGGCAGCTACGGACATACCTACAGCAGTAGGTAGGCGCAGGTTTGACTGGACCGTTTGGGCAGTCAGTTTGGATTGGGTGACTTGAGTCGAGTATCAGTAGAGACATATTAGTCTTCGGTCCTTTTTCCTTGAGCATTTGGATAGAGGCATAGTAGCAGTAGATGTCTTACTTTCCAGCTTTTCTATACTGCATTTTTTTTTTTACTTTATGCCTCTTGTAGACTTAGTGGGCAGACCGTCGGACTTGTTGGCGGCACCCACTGAGAACTACTGTGGGAGGTAGTTCTCACACCCGTCGTGGTGTCTTTTCCCCAGGAACTCCAGCTCCAGTTCCTGCAGTGCCCATTGCTGATCCAGCTTCTACAGACCGAGGTAAGGGAATCGCGAGGTAGATCCTTTTTCCCTTTCAGCTTCAGCGAGAGATAGAGGTACCCGATGTACTTTTGGTTGTGTCTAAGTTTGAGAGATCTTGTAGTGAGGGATCGAGTTGTACCTTTTTTGTTTTCTTTTGAGAGACACTTGTATTCAGAAGAGGACTTTATGTATATTTTATGGGAGAGATTGTTTTATTTCTTATAGTTAGCTAGCTTTCCTTATCGCTCTGATATCTGTTAGCATAGTTGATCTCTATTTTTGCAGGTTAGACGCTACGTCTCTACAGAGCTTCCTGTAGGGGCGGCGGATCTGTTGGCGAGCCCGGGGTACAGTTCTGACCCCGGGGCGTGACAAGTCCGATTGAATATCGTTCAGGGTTACCACCAAGTTCCGATTGGACTTAGACGGCGTTTCATGTGTCAATGCTTCGGGGGACGGTTTTGACCTCAATGCGGATCTTAGCACGTGAGAGTAGGTAGGTTTGTACCCGGCCTTTTCTCCACAAACCGGGTTGGTGGAGTGACCGCAACGGAAGCGTGGAGCTACGTGAGTTTTTCTTGGTTTTGTGATAGCGTTGCCCGACCTACGGACCGGGTGTAGGAGTTAAGTTTCGGGGACGAAACTTCTTTTAAGGGGGTTGTGATGTAATGACGCTGACTTTTATTTTTTCCCTAGATGACGTCTTTTGGGATTGAGCTTGCTTTTGGTGGATTTTTCTTGGTTTTGGTTCGCTTGGTTTTTGGGTTGCGGTTGCCATATTGCGGTAGAGCTCGTTAAACGAAGAACGACGATGCGATCGGATCGAAAATCCGACTTACGGATCTTCCGGAAGGAGGGTTTCAATGTTAGCGGGTCCGAATTGATAAGTTCGGAATTTCTCGAGACCCGTTAAGTGTTGTTGGTGCATCGGGATCCGTGCTAACAATTACGGGACATTTCGGAGAATCGGCACGCTTATCGAGGAAGTCGTGGAAAAATATCTTTTGTTTTAAATATCGGATATTGGAATTTTCGTACGTACAAAGGGAATTTAATAAATAAAATATTAATAAAAAAGATATTAATATCCCTAATACCGTATAACCCTAATTTTGAGAAAAGATCGTTTCTTTTTCTCTTTCCTCGTTACGCGTGTCGAAGACCGAGACCAGAAGCGTTGTCGATACCGAGGAGCGGATCCAGAACCACCACCGTCCGCGGAGATCGGGATCGCGTTGTCTTCTCCGTCAGAGCTAGGTTAGTTAGCACCCTTTTTGTCTTCGCTTTGTGAATCTTGACCTTTGGTGATCGTTACTTTAGTTTCTTTGCGTTCTTGAATGTCGTTGGATGGTTCCGTTAGTCGGTTTTTTATCGTTAGTATTTTCTTGGTTCGTGTTGTGGATCTCGTCTCTCAGTTTTCAGTAAATTAGTTTTGCGTTAGGGTTTCGATGGTTTTATTCTTGACGATTGTCCGTCGTGGTTTTTTCTGGTTTTGTTCGATGGGGTTTGTGTTGGGTTTTTGGGGTTTTCGGCGGGGTTACTTTTGGATCGTCGACGATGGCTCCACCACCGCTCGATGCCCTAGTCGAGCCGCTGCCACCGCCGCTTGATGCCCTAGCCGAGCCGCGGCCACCGCCGCGCGCAGCCACCGCAGGCCGCGCGCAGCCAGGCACACTTGCGCCCGCGCGCCGCCAGGCGCACCACTCGTGCTGCTCTTGCGCTGTTAAGGCACGCCGCACAGGGCCGCGCCCTGCCAGGCCGCCGTCGCGTGGTGCTGCCGCACGAGCGTGCCACGCCCTGCCAGGCCACCACCGCTGGATGCCCTAGCCGCCGCTGCTGCTTGCGCCCCCGCACGCTGCTGCGCACTGCTTGCGTGTGCCCGCGCGGGGCTGCCGCGCTGCTCGCGCGTGCCCGTGCGGGGCTGCCGCGCTTCTTGCGTGTCCCCGCACGGGGCTGCCGCGCCGCCGCTGTGCCCGCGCGGGGCTGCCGCGCTGCTTGCTGCTTGAGCGTGCCGCGCGGGGCTGGGCCCGCGCCGGGAGGGGGGGCTGCCGCGTCGCTGCTATGTCCGCACGGATCAAGCCGCTGCCGTCGACAACTTGGCTTGACGGGTTTTGGCTTGATGGGTTTTTGATTCGACGGTTTTCGCCTTCACGGTTTTGGCTTGACGGTTTTTGGTTCGACGATTTTCGCCTTCACGATTTTCGGTTGGACGGTGCAGTCCACTCGACATGCAGCCCGCTCGACGGTGTAGTCCGCTTGACGGTGCAGTCCCCTCGACGATGGAGTCCGCTTGACGGTGCAGTCCGCGTGACGGTGCAGTCTGCTCGACACAGTTGTTTCCGTTTTTCGTCAGATGAGCCTCCGCTTGGTTGTTTTTTCGCCGCGAACTTCATCAAGGCAACCATTGGAACCCGTTTGCCTTCAATTTCCTCGTCGATAGTCGAATCACGTTGGAGGTATGGTTTTGCAATCGGAGGGATTTTTGGAAACGGCGTTTTTCGTCGGTTTCTGTTTTGAGGATAGAAGGGATTTTTGGTACAGTAGTCGGGACCACTGAATTTGCCAGTTTGGGGTAATATGTTAATTTGTGTTTTTGGTTATTTTTTTAGGCCCACGTAAGGTTTTGATTTCTTAGGAGGGTCGCGGGCGCGGTCGTTTATCTCCACTTCAGGTGGGTACACCCTTAGAACTTCTTTGCACGTAATTTCTATATTGTTATGTTTATCATATTAAGGGGTATTGTGGGTGACGTGGACCTCCAGATGAACGAATTTCGCGGTTGGAGACTAGACGGGCAGTTCGCCCTCTCCGAACAACGGTATGGTTGTTCGGGGCATACTTGCGATCGGGATACTGATCGGTGCGACCATTCGGAAGTCGGAAGGTGGGTACCTTTATCCAAAAGGAGGGATGTCGTCAGTTGGAACGTACCGAGCTTTCCCTTTCTTCGTTATTGACGTTGGTTTACAGTTATGTTACTTATGAGTACGGTAGTTTTGGGTTTGAACGCGATTATAAGTTGATGACTAACCCCATGTGCGGCACATGTATCGGCACTTATACTTTTTGGAGCAACGAGTGTCGCAGGTGGACACTCGTTATATTATGGTTACTATGCTCATGGCGCTTGCACGCACACCAACGGTTTGGTCACCGTGTCGGTGTACTTATCCGGAAAGGTGGTCTGCGGACCCGTGAACCCTACGAGGTGACGTAGTAGGGGCCCCTCGCGGTGATTTACGGTGCTGCACTTGTGCAGTGGGGGGTTTACATGCACCAAGGTGAGAACGGTGTGGTTTTCTTTTGCCTGAGGTCTCCGGACCGACATGGCAAGGTGATCAGTTCGTTTCCTCGGGGAATGTTATGATTGATTGCAGGATGGGGTTATGTATGCTCTGGTTTTACGGTTTGATTTATTATCCGCACCTTTTTGCATCGTACTTGTAGTTGTGTTTTATCTCTACTCTTCATGTCACTGACTCCCACTGTGTGACAGGTTTGGTCGGGTCTGGGGATCAGGACGTTGGTGAGGACGCTACTTGGTGAGGTGTGAGATTACCTCGGTCAGTTCCTCTTTCTTCTTTCGTTTATAGTTGGTTTTTCCTTTACGGTCGAATACTGTGCATTTGGATGTGTATGATGTGTATGGTGTGGATGTTGAGACAGGCCTTATGTTTTGTCAAATGAATACATTTTTAGAACTATGCTTTCAAAGTATGGTTCACGGGACGTGTCGTGTGGGCACTGTTTTGCACACTTATGGATTTATCCTTACAAACCTTTTGATGCGTCGGGTGCGCATCGTTTAATGAAATAAGATGTTAACGTTTTCAAAATTCATACTCTGGTAATTCGTAACTGTTAAGGCTTGGTAGTTGATGTTTTTATTGGGCTACGAGATGTCGTGCATATACAAGGGAGATCTTGTATATGCGGCGGGCGGGTCTATGCACGTGCCGTGTGGGAGCCTGTTTCAAAAAAAAAAAAAAGGAAAAAAAAAAAAGGGCTGCTTTCCGCTTTTAAATTGCTCCCGGGGCGTGACAGCATTGTAACTGATTTAAACCAATCATTCTTTTTGGAAGGGGTTAGATCACAGAACAATTACTATGTAATTCCTAATAAACCCATTGAACATTGTAACCTAGTTTCACTTGACATTGATACTCTTTGGCATGAAAGATTTGGTCATATGAACTTTAAGGACCTAAGTAGAATCACACATAAGGATGTTTTTAAAGGTGTTCCTAAACTGAACTTCAAATAAAACAATGTGTGTGGTGGATGTCAAAAGAAAAAACAAATTAGATCCACTCACAAGAACTTGAACCATGTAGGAACAAAACGGCCACTAGAATTATTGCATATGGATTTAATGGGGCCAACTCGTAAACCTAGTTTGGGTGGTAATGGTATATTTTTCTCATGGTTGATGATTTCTCTAGATTTTTATGGGTATCATTCTTTAAAGAGAAAGCGGATACTTTCGACTCTTTTCATGATATTTGTTATCGTATTATGATTGAGAAAAATGAAAAGATTGTCCGTGTTCGCAATGATAGAGGTGGAAAATTTATAAATTCTAAAACATGAATTCCCCGCACCTTATACACCGCAACAGAATTGTGTAGTCGAGCGCAAAAATAGAGTTGTTCAAGAGATGGCGCGTGTTATGCTTCATAGCCGAAAACTCCTTTTATATTTTTGGGCTGAAGCAGTTAACACCGCGGTCTGTATGATCAATAGAATCTATTTGCGCCCGGATACTTTAAATACTCCTAAAACTTGTTGACTAAATAAAATTATCTAATTTATTAGAGATTTCAAACATCTATCGATCTTGGTGCTTCATTTTCTTTGTTCAATTGATGATTTGATAAACTCTTTACTCATTAGATCGTGATTGATGTTTCGAACTTGCTCAACTTTAGAGGTTATAATTTTTATAAATTTTTGTTTCATAATTTAAAATATTTTGATAGATTTCTCATAATCTATTACTTTTTATATAAAATGATATTTTTTGTATAAAGTTGATATGCAAGAATGTTTACATATTTTTTCTAAATTTTCTGAAATTCTTTAAAAAAAATTTTGGAAAAAAAGTTGCGAGCAGTCCGGACTGAGGTCAGTCAGTCCAGATCCCGAACGATAGGATTCTGCGCGCAAAGCCGATCCGGACTGACTTCCCGAGCCGATCCGGACCGCGCGCTTGGGTTTATTAAAAACGAAGGAGTTTGAATTCATTTCTCACTTTTAAATTTGTTTTAACCTCTCCTCTTTCTCTCACTAGAACCCAAGAGAACTTGGATAATTTTCAAATTTGATTTTGCATCATCCAAGTAAGTTTTTAAGATATCAAATCTCGATTTTTCACAGTTTTTGCTTATTTCTTCAAAACGAGATGAATCCATGCCTAAAACTCAATTTTTGATATTTTTCTCTGAAATTTTTTGCATAAATTAAACTCTGGATGCCTAAGACACCTTTCTATGATTGTTCTTTACATTTTAAACGAATTTTTGGACTTCAATTTCTAAAATTTCATATTTAGGGCATATTTTTAGAATTTTCGAAAATCATGAAATTGATCTATTTTTACAATTCCTTTTGCAAATATCACTTGATTCTTAGCTTCTAAATGTCATAAGAATTATTTGGATATAATTTTTAAAATTTTTGAAATTAAATAAATTTTTCATGAATGGTGTAGTTCTTGCTTACAGGACATTTTTGAAAACTATTCAAAATGGTGTTTGCATGGGTAATTGTCTTCATCACAGCGCTTGTTAGCACCCGTGTGACAAACAAGTTAAAAAGAGCAAGAAAGAATCAAGATGAGACAGAATTTGTTCCATTGGATGAATCAGAGACCGATCCAAAGAATGGGAACAATTGACTGAAGCAGTGGCAAAGGGATCTGCTTCCAAAGGGAAAACTCCAGCGTCAGCAAAAGCTAAAACACCTCTAACTACTACCGAGAAAAGGAAAGCTCCGATGGAGCCAGTTTTCACAAAGAGGAAAAGTGTTGCTCGCAAGAAAACGCGAGGTGGAGGGATTCACATTGAAGAGCCACTTGCGAGTGTGCCACCTCCAGTTGTTGAGGATGTTGTTCAGATCAACTCTCAAAGAATGAAGGATTTTGAGAATCCAGAATGTATTGGTGAGAGAAATGTGAATGTTGCAGCTCTCAGAGATCGCTCTGCGACTTTCGGAGTCTGGTTTGATCGAGCCAGTTTTTCGCAAATTTGCAAGTTTCCAGAGACCACTTGATATTGTTTACATCTTGTCAGAACTTTTTACACATGTGCTCATCAACTTCAAGAATAAGAAGGCGGACACCGATTTCTTAATTTTATTGTCTGTTACAATATATTGCCGAACATGCAAACGAAAGTCTTGCGGTGGGACAAAATATTATTTCTTTATCTGTTAGGACATCCTACAGCAGCTTGGGGATTGAACATAAACATTTCATATCTCATCTGGTCAAGAATGGCACGTTATGTGGAGCATCCACATCCAACGGAGCAACTTCCGTTCCCGATGATTATCATGCGGATTTTAAGAAAATTTGACATGGACATTCGTTCGTCAACATACATGCACAGTCTTGAAACAATCAATGACTCTACAATTGTGAAGTCTCTCCCTCGCCAACAAGAAGAGACCCCAACTCTACCAAGAGGCAAGCGACCTTCGACCTCCTATCGACCACCACCAGTAGCAACAGCAGCAGCATCAACACCAACACCAACAGCAACAGCATCACCAGCAGCGGCAACAAAACCAGCACCAGCAGCGCCAGAAATTTTTGACACGTCAGAGGATGAAGCTTCTGTGACTTTAATTTACCGAGAGCAACAAAGGCTCTTTTCTAAACAGGAATGGATTACTCTTGAACAGGAGCGGATCTCTCTTGACTTACAGCGTATCACGGCAGTCCAACATGATTTGAAGAAGAAATACTCTACGCTAACAAAGTTGGTCAAGAAAATTTTTGCTAAACTTGGATGTAGCAGCTCCGAAGGATCCGATTCAGACTAAATTTGGTAATTTTAACTTCAGTTTTTCTAATAGTTTCTCTCTTGCAGGTTTAACTTTTGTTTTCATTTCCATTTTTGACCTGTCTTCCCTACTTTTTATTTTAGCTTTGTTTGTAACAAAAAGGGGGAGTGAAATGTGAACTGTGATAACAATGAGAACTGAACATGCCACATGACTAACTATTCAACTAACAATTTGGGCATGTAAATATTCTAACTTCTAACAAGTTAGTAGAATCTGAACTTTTTGGTACATTGAACTGTGAACTTTGACATTACGTTGATATTCTGAATATGATATGCGGATTTGAATGCTTATATTTATGCATATATAATATCTAATGTCATTTTTAATGTATAACTCTCTGGTTGCTTATTGATTTAATTCTTGAGGTACTGATGATTTCTTTTTGTCAAGAATTTTTTTTTTTTTCAGAGAGTACAAGATTTGAAGACTCCTCGTTGTCTAAATCTAGAGTTTGTATTGGGGGTTTACTCTTGTATTTACATTTATTTGGATCGTTCATGCGTATTTTTGTTGTATGGTGATAGCAGCAAAAATTATTTTTCTTTATTTTTGTGAATTATATGTTTTGTCACGAAACCGCCAAAGGGGAAGATTGTTAAGGATTTTTATATTGGCGTATTTCGTGAAGTTATTTGAGTCTTAAAGATTAAAGTTGAAGAATTATCGATCACATACATCAATCTCAAGAAGAATGGATTCAAAATGTTCAGATACATTAAACTAAATATTCTTAGTGATTTATATACATTCTTATAGTTTAAAAATACTTGGAATAATTTTTATTGCATAAAAATTTAAAACTGGATGTTTTCAGTGTTCTGGATCCAGATTAGGAAGATCCAGTCCGGACCCCGAACATTGTTTGTGTAACAACCCTGAGAATAAGAAGAAGAGAGGTAGAGAATAGACAGATAGTAGTAGAGAGTAGTAGAGAATAAAGAAGCTTGTGAAGGGAACTCATCCTTTATTAATGGCGGATCAAGGCGGCCGAGGGAGAGCGCCTTCATGGTGGACGAGGAGCTCAGCAAAGGGATGTCTAGTTCAGCAGCTTTGGAGGAAGATGAAGCTCGGGAGGAGCCAAGCGATGTAAGAGATTAGGGCTCCGGTGGAGGAGGCGAGGGAGCAGATGGGAGAGGAAGGAGAAAAGGGGCGCAGGGGTGAGCTCTGTAGAAGCCAACTGTGAAACCTAGTGTAGGGGGCCAAGGAAATGTAGAGGAGGCAGCACTGTAGCACAAGAGCGGCCCAGCCCAGAAGCCCATAGATGCCATGAATCAAGCCCGATTGGGGCCCAGATGCATAATACCTCCTTTTACTACTAACCCCCTCAGCTAATAGATAATTACAGTTTAGTTCCTTTTACGAGATTAGTATAAATGGTGCACAGTACGAGAATACCATTAACGAATATATGAATTGATTCATTCCTCTCTTTTAATCTTTCTCTCCAAATCCCTCTTTCTCTCTCCTCCCCTCAGATCTTCTCAACCCTCTTCTAAACTTCTCCAAACCCTCTCAATTTCCCAATTTCCCCGCTCAAGGAGAGACAGATCTGATTCCTGGAACGATCCTTGGATCAATCCAGCTGAGGATCAACGTCTTCGCATCGGATCTCAGAGAATTCTCATCATCGATCGCCGGATTGACCATCATCCTCGTTGCCGTGCCTTGATCTCTGAGGTAAACCTCTTCCTCGATCGGCTGCAACTCGTCCGGGTGTTACAAGTGGTATCAGAGCAGTTCCGATCCCAGGGATCGTGAACAGTTCATCATACAATCGAGCATACAACCGAGCAACAACCGAAGCCACAATCGAAGCAAAAAGCCACAATGAGGGGCAGTACAACTATCACAGAACCACAAGCAACATAATCAAGCAGTACACCCTCTGTCGATCACCAACAATCAGAATTCCTCTGATTGTAAGAGGTTACTGTGAATTCAGTTTCACAAGTGCCCAGGGATCCGAAGTAGAGAACAGATCTGGAAAGAATTGCCACCATTATCCACAGATCCAAGGAGAGAGCAGATCTGGAATGAGTTGGCAACAGAGGACTGCGAAGGGTGAAGAGCAGCTGGGAATTTCATCAAACACCAAGCGAGCAACAGTGTGCCAAGGAGTTAAAAAGAAAGGAGCAAGCAAATCTGAAGCCAGCAAGTGGTAAAGCAATGCAACAACTCGACAATTAACCAAACACCTTGCAAGCATCAGGTAATAGTGTATTACACACTAGCTGCTACCCAAACTTCAGAATTAAGCCACACTATAGAAAAGAGCCTCAATCTGGTTGTCTCAAGGATAGTAAGGGATTAGTTACTGTTCCATTGGTTGGAGCAGCAACTAGGCCTCATGTGAGCATCATAGGCCAACCTTGACAATATTGCTTAGCCATGAAGTAAATGAAACAAGCCTTGGAATACAATAATAATCCAGTTAAAGGAAGTAAGGAAGACAGCTTGAATCCCCACTGTTCAAAATAGCGAGTCGATGGAGTGCAACATGCAGCTTGATTGCTTTGCCCAAAATATGGGTAATTTGCGACATACATGGCAGCAAAGGTATGAAACCTTGCAAATGGAAGAAGCCAAGAGCTATGAAAAACTACGGCAAGAGAATGAAAGAATGCATAAGCAGCTACTGGAATTGCTCGCAGCACTTAAGCCAAACTCGCAGCAAGCACTTAAGCCAAACTTGCAGAAATCAGTGAATGCCAATCTGGGAAACAAAAGGTACCCAATCCAGGAGTTAGGTACTTCCCAGCAAATTGAGTCCTTAGCAAGATGTCAAGACAATACGGAAGCCATTAAGGGGTATGAAACCATGATGCAAGAGGACGCCCGCAGACATATACAACTCCTAGAGCTGATTAGAGACCGAGCGGTGCATGCTAGAGGAAAAGGAGCTGCAGTGCAAGCCTTGATAGATGAGGAAAGAGCTAGTCTGCTAGCTAATTCCAGAACCTGCCAACTAGCTGCAGTGAGAGATGTGGAGAAAAGGCACCGAGAGCATCAACAGTTGGAGACCAACAAGAAGCATGTGGTGCAGCTGAGAGACAGTGCTAGTAGGCCTGAGGAGCTGCTGAAGCTGTGCACAGCTCAACCACCTCCACCCAAGGCTACTTCCACTGCCACAGCACCAAGATTAGAGAGAAGCAACCTGGAAGATAACATCGTCCCACTGCCTTCTAGATCAAACAAGAGCGAAGAACCTCAATCAGGAACTCACAAGCAGCGGGAAATAGAGGAAGGACAACAAGGGCTGAAGCTAATAGGTAATACTGATAATCCCAAGTCATACCTTATATCCAGCTCTAATGGTGGGGTGAGAGAGGCACTGAAACTGGGGATGATTAGTACTCCTATTGAGGCTGAGAATATTAATCACAATTCAAGAAGAGGTGCTGATTATAATTCTGCAAGGAGGGCCATCATAAGTAAGCAGCAGAAGATGCAAGAGCACCCTGATTGCCTACCGATGGAGAGCAACAGTCATCGTGAGAGTGTGATAAGTAAGGGGATCAGCAAGCAAGAAGGGTTGCTGGGTTCACTAGTAGATCAACCCCATTCACTCCAGTCTGCTCACATGGGAAGAACAACCAGCATGGAGAGTGAAGGCCAAGTACTCATCAAGCCAGGAGATAGCTCCTCTCAACTAAGCCAAGATCACAACTTCCTGGAGGAGCTGAGAGTGGCGAGACTGGAAGAAATTGATCTAGTGCCAGGTACTGTGGGGTTGGAGGCTTACGAGCTGATGCTAATGGACCCCGAGCAAAACAGGGTGATGATTCATGGTGCTGAAGGGAAAGTTGCTCACAGGACCCTCATCATAAGTAAACTGACAGGGGAACTCAAGCAAGGACCATCTACAGAAATGGAAGATGCAGCCTTGTGGGAGTTGGTTAGCAAACCCGAGGAACTATTTGGTTCGTGGACAGACCAACTATCACCAGTTCAGATTACTCACTTGGTGTGCCACTATGTACATGGGCATAAGGGGCTAGAGCCAACAATCAAAAGACCTCATCCCTGTTCACTATCCCTAGACTATGAGCAAGCCAAGCAGAAGGAAGCAAATGAAAGGTTGATAGTTAAGCTTAGTACTTCAGGGATGTGGCCAATATCTAAGGGAAGAGAACAGTTCCTCTGCTGTACAGGAACGAGAAGGATTACCCAATATTTGGCCAGGAACGAGGAGGAACATCCAACAGTTGGAATAGAAGGGTGGGTCCACTGTGGTTTCCACAGTTTGGTAACTTTCCAAGATAAAGATGGCAACACACAAGAAGAAAGAGGTAGGACACTGAGACGCAGCAAGACTCTGAGAAGCAGCAAGAATTCCGCATTTAATAGCTATGGGTCATACCAGACTGAGGAGCAAATGGGGCAGGTGGCGTGCAGGTTGCGACCTTCCGAAGGCCCAAGATTGAGCCCTTGTTCCCTACGGGAGTCGCCATCCGTGCCGCAAACCGGAGAAGGTAAGGGACTGAGAGCGCAACTCGAAAACCCACAGGTTAGTCCAGAAAACCGCCGGGGGCTCAAGGTTATGCTAAAGGTAGCAACTTGGGGGAAAAAGAAGGCTGCCGAGGAGAAGATCAAGCGAGCCAGACCCATCCTTGAGGACAAGGATGGTTTTAAGGGGGGTGGAGTGTAACAACCCTGAGAATAAGAAGAAGAGAGGTAGAGAATAGACAGATAGTAGTAGAGAGTAGTAGAGAATAAAGAAGCTTGTGAAGGGAACTCATCCTTTATTAATGGCGGATCAAGGCGGCCGAGGGAGAGCGCCTTCATGGTGGACGAGGAGCTCAGCAAAGGGATGTCTAGTTCAGCAGCTTTGGAGGAAGATGAAGCTCGGGAGGAGCCAAGCGATGTAAGAGATTAGGGCTCCGGTGGAGGAGGCGAGGGAGCAGATGGGAGAGGAAGGAGAAAAGGGGCGCAGGGGTGAGCTCTGTAGAAGCCAACTGTGAAACCTAGTGTGGGGGGCCAAGGAAATGTAGAGGAGGCAGCACTGTAGCACAAGAGCGGCCCAGCCCAGAAGCCCATAGATGCCATGAATCAAGCCCGATTGGGGCCCAGATGCATAATACCTCCTTTTACTACTAACCCCCTCAGCTAATAGATAATTACAGTTTAGTTCCTTTTACGAGATTAGTATAAATGGTGCACAGTACGAGAATACCATTAACGAATATATGAATTGATTCATTCCTCTCTTTTAATCTTTCTCTCCAAATCCCTCTTTCTCTCTCCTCCCCTCAGATCTTCTCAACCCTCTTCTAAACTTCTCCAAACCCCTCTCAATTTCCCAATTTCCCCGCTCAAGGAGAGACAGATCTGATTCCTGGAACGATCCTTGGATCAATCCAGCTGAGGATCAACGTCTTCGCATCGGATCTCAGAGAATTCTCATCATCGATCGCCGGATTGACCATCATCCTCGTTGCCGTGCCTTGATCTCTGAGGTAAACCTCTTCCTCGATCGGCTGCAACTCGTCCGGGTGTTACAGTTTGGTTTATGCGAAATATCAGTCCGGATCAACCCCCATCCAGTCCGAACCCCGAACATTATTTTTTTTTATATCGCATGGATCAGTCCAGATCAGTCCTAATCAGTCCGGACCCTTAACTATAATTCTAAAAAAAAATTTGTCTGTGACGACAGTCCGGATCAGATGAAGTCAGTCCGGATCGCCGAGCGAAAAAAAATCTGTTAAGAAAGTTTATGATTCTTATCTCTTTCCAAAAGGCTTCTAGCCTATAAATAGACCTAAAAATTCATCTTTTAGGATAGTGGAATATATGAAAAAATAAAACAAAAATAATCTACATATAGAGAAGAAAGGTAAACATGTTTATTTTGTTTCTTTTTCTATATTGATCAATTTGATTCTAGGATTTTTTAAACTCTTTATTTCTTGTAGAGTCAAATTGATGAATACTTAGACGGTGTTTTCTTGTCTATATATGATTATCTAAGTTTTCAATTCCATCACTACCAATTAACAAACAACGATTTTCGAAAGCAATATCGACGGGTGGATTCACGTGGCCTTGTGATTCAAGGTACTATCAACTTCATGGATTCGAAGTTAGGCGCGTTCGTGTGATCGATTCGTACTATATAGGTGAAGACCGTGGATTCAGTTGAACGTCGTGGATTCGACGTTGGACTTCATGGATTCAAAGTTGGACGGCGTTGAGGACTGCTTTGAAGATCTACTTGGAGCGTATAAAAAATGTTGAGTCGTGTGTTGCGTTATATCATCTAGTACGTGTTTAATCTTAGTAGATTTTTTCGTGTGATCGGTCCTGGTTTTTTACTCCTGTGATGAAGTTTTTCACGTAAAATCTTGTATACATTTTCATTTTTCGCATTAGGTTATTTTTACGCAAAGATTTCTGAGTTTTATTATTTACACTTATTCACCCCCCCTTCTAGGTGATTTTTTTTCTATTTACATTCTTGAATCCCATAACCCACATTATCAACTATAAAAGGAATATACATCTCAACTCAGCAATAACATGTATAGGAGATAACTACTCACATCTCAACCGAATGAATGGTTTACTAGCAATGAAACTCATATACAATGAAGTGCATGCATCGTGTATTAGATGGCATCTACTATAGAGCGATTTTCCTACATATATAGGATAATGAAACCACATGCTAAATCATTCAATAATATTCTACTGAGCAGGCTAGAACATAGAATAAGCCCAACAAATAAGTAGAAAACACAAGTGAGTTCACCGATTTAGATTAAGTCGAACCAATCGGATAGTTGTCAAAACCATTTTATTTTCTCCAACAAAGTTGCCCCCTCTTCTCTCCTAGTCCAAAGAAAAAATTTCAAGGGGTTACAACCTCCTAAAAATCTCATCCCGAAATCACCAAAAATCACATGAAAAATAAGTGAAAAATATATCAAATCAAGAAATCTTTACTAATCCTCCGAACCAAAAGAATAGGGCTTCAATTCCAGCCTACAAGAGTGTTTTACACACGTTAATTTTTATCTCAAAAGCTCTTATTTGGAAATATCCAAATTTAACCTTAGGTTTCTAGAAACTAGAAATATCAATATTTACTCTCAATTTCTACTAGTTAGAAAGCCAATACTTGTTACTGACCTTGAATCAAGCTCTAATTCAAACTTAGAATGCCAAGGTTAAGGATTGAAAGCTCCAAACAACTCCCTTTACAAGCCCCAAGCTCCACTCCAACCCTATGGTGGCAAAGTTTCATCGAGGAGATTGTTGAGAAGAAGACGATGATAAGGATTAGAAGCAAAAAGAAGTAAAGAAGGTGACGGAGAAGAGAAAATTACTTTTTTCTCTTTTCTTTTGTGAAAGAGTGAATGAGAGAAGAATAAGGTGAAAGGGTATTTAAAGAGAAGTAACAAAATCCTGCTAGGCCCCTCAAAACTGCTTCAAACCACTGAAGGCCCGAATCCTCCCTAGAAGGTTCGGATCCCAAGCCTGCGTTTGGAATGGGGATAGGCTGGAATTGGCTATTCTGGGGATAAGGATAAAGTACGGAACTAGAGCTTAAACTCGTTTGTGATGGTTCCAGGGATAAGGCAATTCCTGTTTGGTTTAATAATGAGGAATAGGAGGGATAAAGAGGATAAGATGGGTAAATTACCTTTTTGCCCCCAAGAGTTATTATGTGTTAAAAGTTGTTAAAAATTGATTAGTTCGTTTTAATTAATGGATTAATATTTTAAAATAATAAAAGTAAAATTATACTCGTAATTAAAATATCTAATTTAAAAATAATACATTTAATTTAATATTTAATTTTTCCAACTTAAAATTTAAAGTTAAAATATAAAATTTCAACATTTTAATTTGAAGATTTACAATTTTATAATATTAATTTTAAATAATTAATTTTTAAGCGAAATATTTTTAAAATTTCGCAAAATTTATATATTTGCTAAATATTTGGAAATTTTCGCCCACGAGCTTTATTATGTCATTAAAATATTGTAAACTCATTTTTCTCGTTTTAATTAATGGATTAATAGTTTCAAAAAATAAAAGTAAATTTATAATCGTAATTAAAATATATTATTTAAAAATAATACATTTAATTTAATATTTAATTTTTTCAACTTAAATTTTAAATTTAAAATATAAAATTTCAACATTTTAATTTGAATATTTACAATTTTATAATATTAATTTTAAATAATTAATTTTTAACAAAAAATTTTTATAATTTTGCAAAATTTGTATATTTGCTAAATATTTGAAAATTTTCGCCCACGAGCTTTATTATGTCATTAAAATATTGTAAACTCGTTTTTCTCGTTTTAATTAATGGATTAATAGTTTCAAAAAATAAAAGTAAATTTATAATCGTAATTAAAATATATTATTTAAAAATAATACATTTAATTTAATATTTAATTTTTTCAACTTAAATTTTAAATTTAAAATATAAAATTTCAACATTTTAATTTGAATATTTACAATTTTATAATATTATTTTTAAATAATTACTTTTTTAACATAAAATGTTTTAAAATTTCGCAAAATTCGTATATTTGGTAAAGATTTGTAAATTTTTATTTACAAATTCCATATTCCTCCCTACTAATATATACACACATCTGTTTATTACAATAATTTATTTATCTACATAATTATCGCCGGACTAACTTCTATTATTCCACAATTGATCTGTAATATCCGTTCGAATGGCGTCGCCCCGCCGCGAGTCTGATGCACCGGGCAATGAAGCATCAGGAATTTCAATACCTTCGTCATCCTCTTCCATAACGGTAGCATGTTGGTCAACTGAATCATTGAAGTATCGATCACTACCGTGATGTCTAATAATAAAATTATGTATGACGCAGCAAGCCATTGCAATCAGACACTGCACCCTAAACGGAAACGGCGTTGCAATATTTAAAATCTTAAATCGCTTTTTCAATACCCCGAATGTTCTCTCCACCACATTACGTAATTGGGCATGACGATGATTATAAAGATCCTTCGCGCTCCGATGTACCCGACTACGTGCGTTACTATCAAATTGGCTTATATGATAGCGCTCTCCTCTATACGGCGCCAAAAATTTGTGGGTGTTTGCGTACCCAGAATCAACCAAGTAAAATTTTCCTGTTAACGACACATAAATTTAAGAATTTATACTGTAAAATTATATATGTATTAAAATTAATAAATGTAATATAGTGAATTGTCATATTTTCTTACTACCTTCGGGTACTCTGAAACCGCCACTTTCACACGCCCATCTGAGGACTCGCATATCAGCGGCGGATCCTTCCCACCCAGTGCAAACAAAAAGAAATTCTTGATTAAAGTTGACCGCAGCCATCACATTTTGTGATGTAAACCCTTTCCGACACCGGAAACGTGCTTGGTCGCTCAACTTGACAATCGCCGGAATATGGGTCCCGTCAACCGCACCAATTGCATTCTGCAAATGTACATCGAACATTCAATATATTGGAAATTTTAACCCGTCGTTGGCAATACTCATATAATTAATCGTATAAAATACCAATGATTTAAAATTAATACATCACCTTGAATGGATGAAAATTTGTACTATCTGAGATCCGCGGATGAACTTGAGTGTTGGTTGTGGGTTGAGTGATATATTCGTCTTTTAACATAACAATTCCCCGCAGTACCTTATTAAAATATCTACTAATTGTCTCCCCTGAATGTTGGAATGTTTCGGCGAGCACCCTATTTGAAACGGCGTGGCCAATACAAAAAAGAAATATTCCAAGCTGTTCATCAACGCTGAGATTCCTTGAGCTATGTATAAGTCCCTTACCAACAAGCTCATCTCGTAAAGCAATGAATGTGGTAGTCATCATTCTGAAATGCTGGTACCCACGGTCTGGATGACCATTTAATATATCACCAATAAATTGATGCCCAGTAAATGGTCTGGTTCGACATGGTTGTCTCGGGATTGGAATAACATCAGTCTGATGACCTTGCTCATAATACATCGCACAGACTTGTTCCCAATACTCGTCATCGTCATCTAATATAGTCAGTATATTCGCAACGATCGCGGACGAAAATATCCTGCGATAAAACGAAGCTTCCATTTTTCCTGCAAAGAACCGTTTGTATTCAAGCAATATGTCGCAGTATATAGACATTGTCTAAACATTAGAAACAAAAACGTCAACAAGTATATAATGCAACATACAACCTAACAAGCCTCGTAAAATACCAGAGTAGTTATGATCCTCAACTAAAACACATAACACTAGTAGCTAATTTAAAGAAGTAATTAAGCATCACAAATGTTCCTAAAATAATACATTCCCAGCTACATATTTTATAGATGAAATTACTGAACTATTAATCAAGGGAAGAACTGTCGAAATAAAAGATTGTCTTTCGCTAGTTGGCGATCCAGCCACTTCATAGCATGCGCGTCGTTCATTGTCATGAATACTTCCCTATTCTTGTCATCTTTGAATGCCTCGGCGGCTGCCACTACCTGATCATCTGTAATTCCATGAAAAGAGTATACTCGGGCCATACAATCCGCAATTGTCGCGATATTGCCTCGTTGGCTAATCTCTACTTGGTACATTTGGCGGACTAGATCAAGCTTTTGCTTCCCAATCTCCACCATTTCAGCGAAGTGGTTACTTGTGCCTTGATCCTTTTGCTTCCCAACATTTCTACGCTGGGGAGTTGATCGGCGTGGAGATCGAGGCCTTTTCCCCGAAGAGCTATGCCCTGAACCACTTCCACTAGCACCGAAGTTTGGTCCTGGAGGTGCAGGACTTGGCGATCGTGATGTATAACCCGGCATTATGTTCTCAAAGCTGGGTGGTATAGCTGGATCATCCTCATGCGGAGAAGAACCCGATGAACTATCAACAGTTTCGGGAACTGGCATATCTGAGGAGAACCCGAATGTGCCGGTTGCCGTATTTTTTTGAGTAAGGAACTCAATATCCTTATAATGAGGGAATGGTTTATCCCTACATTTTGCATAGGCCGGATTCTCCTGGACAAAGACATGAGGATTAGGATAGCTTCACCAATTTTAATATCTACTAACTTACAATCTTAACGCAAAGAATATAAATTTTACCGCGATTACAGCTTGCCAGTCTTCATTATCACCAGCGGTAGGAATGTTGTTCGTGTGATCCCATCCCCAGCCGCTCTTGTTAGCTAAGTAGTAGTATAATGCAAAACTTCTCTTCAGAACCTTAATACGGTTCTTGATTTGGTCCTTCGATAGGTCTATATTATGTCTAGAATTGACATCTTTAACGACTCGGTTCCACGCCTGAGTTGTGAAAGTACCATTTATATTGTTTCCTAGTGCGTGCTCTTCAGTTAACAAAGATAATAGGGTGCTATCCATAGCATCGGTCCAGTTAGGTGTTCGCGTTCCCGTTTGTGGGCGCGAACTACTTCCAGCTTCTGGCCGCATATTCTCATTTTGACGGTTGTTTTGGGTTTGTTCGAAGTTATTCGTAGGCCTAGAAAATCTCTTCCAAGGACGCATCTGATTAAAATAAATTGATATTGGTAAAGATCATTGCAACACTTACCAATGCTTCCCAACATTGTAGTAGGGTAAATTTAGTATTAATATGGAATTAAAATTGGTGGCCCAAACCGGATGATATTCAACATTGGTTGTTGTCAAGAAATAGTGTAATTTTTTTTTTTAATAATTTTGCTCAATTAGTTTCCAACAAACATGGGGTTGCAATGGATTATAAATCCTTGCCATCCAACTGATGAATATGGAAACAATCATCATTGCAAATGGTTGGGTGATTTCATCCTTTTTGGCTCATTTTTCGCGGCAACAAGCAATTATACAATTTCCAATTATATAATTGCGAACAAGCATATGGAATCTCACTAATATATATAGCAATCATAGGGGAGTTAAATTATTGGAGAGGACTTACTTTGCGTGTGTAGAGATTCCGCAACTCAAGTAATGAAATCAACCCAATCAACCCAACAGCTCGGCACCAACACTCAACAAGGCAGGCTCGGGGGCCCGGGCGCGGGGGGGGGGGGGGGGGGGGGAGCCTCGGGGAGCTCGGGGGCCGGGGGGGGGCCTCGGGGAGCTCGGGGGCCGGGGCGCGGGGGGGGGGGGGGAGCCTCGGGGAGCTCGGGGGCCGGCCCGGGGGGGGGGGGGGGGGGGGAGCCTCGGGGAGCTCGGGGGCCGGGGCGCGGGGGGGGGGGGGAGCCTCGGGGAGCTCGGGGGCCGGCGGCGGGGGGGGGGGGGGGGGGGGGGGGGGGGGGGAGCCTCGGGGAGCTCGGGGGCGGGCGGCGCGGGGGGGGGGGGGGGGGGAGCTCGGGGAGCTCGGGGGGGCCGGGGGGGGCCTCGGGGAGCTCGGGGGCCGGCGGCGCGGGGGGGGGGGGAGCCTCGGGGAGCTCGGGGGCCGGCGGCGCGGGGGGGGGGGGGGGGGGGGGGAGCCTCGGGGAGCTCGGGGGCGGCGGGGGGGCTCGGGGAGCTCGGGGGCCGGGGCGCGGGGGGGGGGGGGGGGGGGGAGCCTCGGGGAGCTCGGGGGCGGCGGCGCGGGGGGGGGGGGGGGAGCCTCGGGGAGCTCGGGGGCCGCGCGACGCGGGGGGGGGGGGGGGGAGCCTCGGGGAGCTCGGGGGCCGGCGGGGGGGCCTCGGGGAGCTCGGGGGGCCGGGGCGCGGGGGGGGGGGGAGCCTCGGGGAGCTCGGGGGGGGGGGGGGGCGCGGGGGGGGGGGGGGGAGCCTCGGGGAGCTCGGGGGCGGAGGGGTGGCTCGGGGAGCTCAAGGGCCGGGGCGCGGGGGGGAAGCGGCGGGGGAGCTCGAGGGCCGGCGGGCGGGGGGGGGGGGGGGGGGGGGGGAGCCTCGGGGAGCTCGGGGGCCGGGGCGCGGGGGGGGGGGGGAGCCTCAGGGAGCTCGGGGGCGGCGGGGGGGCTCGGGGGCCGGCGGGGGAGCTCGGGGGCCGGGGCGCGGGGGGGGGGGGGGGGAGCCTCGGGGAGCTCGGGGGCCGGCGGGGGGGCTCGGGGGCCGGCGGGGGGGCTCGGGGTGCTCGGGGGCCGGGGGGGGGGCTGGGGAGGGAGGGATCGGGGAGGGAGGGAGGAGGGAGAGAGCTTAGGGAGGAGGAGGAGAGAGAGCTTAGGGAGGAAGCTGCTTCGGAGGGAGGAGGAGGGAGGAGGGAGGAAGGCAGTAGAGGAGAAAAAAAAAAAATAAGTGGGGAGAGAGAGAGAGGAATGACAGGCATTGATGATGCCTGTCTCGATCGGGGGAAAAGTGGGGGGGGGGGAGAGAGAGAGGAGAGAGAGTGAATATTTTATGTAAAAAAAAAAGGTAAAAGTAAGGAAAAAGGGGTAGAATGGTAAAAAATTTAATAATAAAAAAAATTTAATGGAAATTGTAATACACCTATTCTCGCTGTTCTGGGATAAGCAATACCAGACAGTTCCAAAGCGTTTGGAGAATAAGGGGGACGGTTCCCGCTATTCCCGGTTCCGTTCTGAAAACAAACGGAGGCCAAATGATCCAGTTTGCGAACTGAGTGGCTAAAGTCCAGACTTTTCCTAGAAAATTCAAATCTCAAAGCCCGCTGCATGAAATTTGTCCTGAAGATTTGAACTTTCTCCCCCTGGGTCTGGACTTGGAAATCTGGTGCAATAAATCAAAATATTAAGGTTCGGATTTCCTCAACAAGATCCAGATCACTCTAGCTAGATTTGTTTAAAAAATTTTATTTTCGCACTGATTTGTGCTTAAAACATATTAACACCCCTCAAATGCAACCAAGATTATCCAAAGAGTAACAAATACTATTTCTCTCACTAGAACACCATGATTTGCAAAAGTTTCGTGTACTACAACATCTCCTATGTCGCCGCCACACTCCTTCCCCTTTATCTCTCACGTACCTCTGTCAATGATGATGGTGGTGATGTGGGCTCGAATATAGCTTAGATCACGGAGATGAGGGTGTGGGTGGCGGCATAGTTTGAGGCAACAGAACTCGACATCTATCGGCAACAGTGTAGTTCGAGGACGACGCCAACGCGATGCACCCTTCTTCCCTTCTTCCCTCACGTCACTCCCTCCAACACCTACTGCCTCTGGAAGCATGACATCAACCTTCCTCTTCCTCAGCTCCACCATGCACAACCTTTCCTTGGGGTTTCTTTTCATCCTCCACCGTGCGAAGAAGAAGGTGTGTGACGCGTTCAACGACCACGATCTTGACCAGGGCAACAAAGAAGACGACATGTTCAACAATGACAATGACTAAATTACACCACTTGATACTAAGTTGAGCCATTTGCTACTAGTTGAGACTAAATTGTACCATAAAAAATGCCATTTGAGACTATATTGCACTATTTAAGACTAAGTAATACTATTTTAGACTAACATCAAATCATGCAACTTAGCCTCACACAGTACAATTTTTTTCTTTTTTCTATACTTCTTTATTTTTCTTTTTTCTTGGATTGTTAACGCTAACAATTAATTCCAAAAAAGCTCGAGCAGCGCCCACGGATCTCAATTATGACTCAGCCCAACTAACCTCCCGCCACATAGTAGGATGCTGACCCCTTTTAAGCCAACAACCCCCCTCCCTCAAGCACATATACAAATTCATAGCATACAAGAATCGAACCCGTGACCTTGTTGGATTGTTGGTGCTAACCATTAATCCCCAAAACTCGAGTTGTTAGATAAATGCACCCAATTCAGTTAAAATGTATAGATACAGCGCCCATGGGCCTCAATTGTGATTTAGTCCAACCAACCTCCCGCCACTTCGAATATGACTCAGCCTAATCCGACCTCCCACCAAACTCGAGTAATAAGTGTAATTTAGCCGGCTACTAAAAATCTGAACCAACAATTGACATCCCTATTCGTTTAATCTCGCGTAAATCTATTCTGTTCCATATCGCACATCAATGTCTTAAAATTAATATATAATCTAATATTAAAAAGCTTACGTATAAAAAATTATATATTAATATTAAAATAGTTTCAGAACTCAACAACATAAAATTGTCTGTTGTTTGATTTGCAGAAAAATTATATATAAAATTTATCTTACCAGGTTGAGCTAAAATGGCCACTTTCATCTATAATATAACGAAGATTCCGACGGAAAACACAGTTACAACAATTAGGAGGTAAGGAACACAACTAAAACTTGGGTTGGAACAGTTAAAAGATTAGGGATTAAATTAAAACACCAGTAAAATGTTAGAGACCTATGTAATTTACCCATACCTATTTCACTTCTAGTCCCAATGTTTTTGCTGCCCGGTTTTGCAGCCCAAAGTTACTCTAAAAATAAGCACCTTTTAGCACAAAAACTACATGACATGGTAGTCAAGTGCAAATATGCCAACCCACAAAAGGAGCTTCTTAAAAAGCTTTGTGTAGAATTTACTCTTAACTACCAACAAAACATAAAAGAAAGTAATCCTCCCACCCTCAAGCAGGAATATTAATATTAGAAAAGCAAGAGAAAATTTTAACTACAAATTCTACAAAAGAGTGTGATTATATACATGCTTCGAAAGATATTCAAAATGCAGCTGATGAGCCAGCATAACAAAAATAGTGTTTGCGGGTGATTTAGCTTTTCATACTAACAACCATATAAAATTTACCTGACTCATCAGCTATATTTCAGAATACCCAGAAAAGTAGATTTAGGATTACTCAACTAGAAAATTATGGCACTTCCCGACCGAGCATCGGCACCGGAGGGCGGACGAAGCCCTAGATCGAGGTCAACTTCATCACCCGCTCCCACTCGACACCTAAATTTCATGTCCTCCATCCGCAATGGGAACAAGTTCAAGCACTCATTAACATCATCTTGCTCACCATCGTCCCTCACAAGCTTATGATTCACTACTTGATCATTATCTATCTCACCGTCGCCAATTTCCCCTTCCTCTTTCCCCCTTTCACTCATTTTGCGGCCGACGAAGGAGCTAACTTCGCGCAATTTGAGCTCCGCTTCTCTTTCTTTATTTTTCGAGCTTGAAACCACTTGTTTCCTTGAAAGGGTTGGATTTTGGAGATTGGAGAATTCGTCGGTGTGAGCTTCGATAGATTGTTTCTTACTTTGTTTTGAGATTCCTTGAACGTCTTCGCCTCGCGTAATTTGATCGGAGCAAACTTCTCTTCGCTTAAAAACCCCCCAAAGATAGTACCCTCCACCGAATTCTACATCACAAGGCAAATATCATGAGGACGACGTCTACAACAGCTATAAGGCCCTAAATATCAAAAAGAAAAAAAATGCATATAACCCCACAAAGAAAAAATCATATTGGGAGAAGCCCCTAAACTCTTTTTAGGGAAAACTTCTAAAAAGCCACACCATGCTATAGCGCTATGGCACTTTAGCATCGTTGCCGTTAAACAAGTACCAAGTTGCATTGTAAACGGCAAGCTAGAGGCAACTCACACATAAGGTTTCCAATGAGGCAAGCGATTATAATATGCTCGGATTTACAAGCAACTTTAATGGCCGACCCTTTCGAACACCAAAACAACAACCACAACCACAGCAAACAAAGTGCAACATGGTGTGGTAAAATGCTAATAATGCATGAGGGACTATCGAAGTTTTCCCTCTTTATGGCTCCCCGATCAACTTTGTTCGAGTTGATTTACGTTAATCCTGTAGCTAAATTGGGCATTTCATTGAATGCGCACTGCTAATGGAATTCATAGAATGAAATCTAAAATGTGGGGAAAGCCAGAATTCCTAATTCAGCTAGGTGTTAATAAAAATTAAAAAAATAGAAAATGAAGGGCCCAATTCTAAAATGGCCTATGCCTTTCGAAACTTAGTAAACTCTACAAGCCTAGTTCCCAAACATCAAAGCTGTTCTTATAAAACAACAAAGTACAATTATTCAGAAAGGACTAATCATGTACATAAGAAACATGTTATAAAAAAAAATGATGTGGATCTTAATTTCCGCTAAAACAAAGAAAGCTTAGTACACACTAAAATTTTAACTTACTGTGGTAATATATCGGCAGTACGAGAGAAGAGAACACAAGCAACTCAGCCTCATCAAACACGGCCTTCAGAACAAGGTCATGATCAATGACATCAGCCAGTAGCTGATCCAACTCCGGATTTGCCCTAGAAAATAAAACAGATATTCAAAAATTATGTCCAAGGTATTTGCGTATATTCCTGTTCAAATTTATCTACTTGTCTACACACCCTCCCAAAATCTGTTTCAAATAAATAACCCCATATTTGATGATTCCACAATCTTAAGACAAGGGTATTTCTGTAAACTTCACATTGGAGAAGTGCATGAAATTCAAATTTCTACAAGCGTATGTAAGTAGACAACTCTGATCGGAAGAAGATATATATATGTATATATGTACCTTGTCTTGTCTGAGAAGAAAAACAGAGCAATATTGTCGTCACTCGGAGATGAAGTCTGGAAACTCTTTGGCCATGAATCCAACCTTGAAATCTTTACCGTATGGAGAATTGGCGGCAGAGTTTTGGAAATATTATACACTCTCTCACATGCTTTAGTAGACAAGTGCGCAGAGAGCGTGCCATACTCTTTGTCGCCAATCTGAAAGCATCCACTATTATAAAGAACGAGAATGGCAATCAAAAAGGCATACATGAGATGGGTGGTAAAGAAAAAAGGAATATATTATATTAGATTTGTAAAAAAGGACAAGAATGCCTAATTATTAGACAATACTTTTGTATATGGCCTCTAAAAAAAAGTCCCGGCAAATCATTTATTTACACAATTATCACTGTATAATCTGAATTTTCGTAAGTGCCAACCAAAAATGCAGCTTCTCTAAATAAACAACCTTGGTTTAAATCGGAGAGATATCCATAGTTGTGCAAGAAACTTCACCTCAGTTTGGAAGGGCTAATATCGATTTCAGATTTTGCATGGATATATGTGTAAATAAATCATATCGCAGATGCATAAATGTAACAGCATCATTTCTAAATGTTGAATGCAATGAAATACTACACATTGACTTTATCATTTACTAAAATACAACAGTTTTGTAAGGTGGGCAACCCTTTGGATCGTATAATTCAGAGTCCTACCGTCCAAACTGTGGAAAAAGTTCAAGTGTGTAATTGACCTCCAAAAAACAAAAACAGGGTTAAAACAGAAATTAAAAAAATAACAAATTAGGGTTGTCGACAGGACTAGTTATTCACCTCCAAATTCGAGAGCGATTTGGTTGTGCAGGAAAGTAAAGGGGCTGATTCGTTGGTTCCGACCTACACGGCACATTCAATTGAGCATCTTCGCTTTCCACGTGAACAATTAGTTGACGGGGAGTAAGTGCCTTCGGACATTCAATATCAGGCCTATTCAATAGAGCTAGTTGGTTTTTCACACGACCAACTGGTTCAGCCAGATTAGGTGCCTTGGAACATTCAATCTCGGGCCTTTTCAATTGAGCATCTTGGTTTTCCGACCTACACGGCACATTCAATTGAGCATCTTCGCTTTCCACGTGAACAATTAGTTGACGGGGAGTAAGTGCCTTCGGACATTCAATATCAGGCCTATTCAATAGAGCTAGTTGGTTTTTCACATGACCAACTGGTTCAGCGAGATTAGGTGCCTTGGAACATTCAATCTCGGGCCTTTTCAATTGAGCATCTTGGTTTTCCACTTGAACAATTGGTTCAGGGAGAGTAAGTTCCTCGGAGCATTCAATCTCAAGCCTATTCAATCGAGCATCTTGGTTTTCCACGTGAACAATTGATTCAGCAAGAGTAGGTGACTTGGAACTTTCAATATCAAGCCTATCCATAACTTCATCGGGAGGATTAGTAAGTTCCTTAGAATAATTTAATAACAATAAAGGCTTTTTGGCACCAAGAAGGTTAACTTGATACTCTTCATCCCATGCATCCTCATCCTCTTCTAATATCAACCTTCTCCTCCTCCCCTTTGGCTTCTCATTGGCAATACACTCAGCTTCATCATTTTGCTTTTGCACTTGAATACAAGCTTCGCCATTTGCGATTTGGTTCTCGTCTTTGTTTGTAACGTATTGAGCATACCTTGATGATGAAATGGTGTCATTTCCTTCCTCTAGCTGATCTTCCTCATTTAGTATTAACTTTCTCCTCTTCTTTCCATTTTCCTTTTGTGAAGAAACATGAAAGTCATTTGGTACCTTCTCCTCTATTTTTTCGATAGTTGAATCCTTCCTTATACCACTTAGCATCGTATCTCCATGCTTTTTCTTTTTATGAGCAGTAGAAGAACCATTTTTCTTAGCGGGTCCAAAACGATACTTAACTTTCCTCTTGATCTTGCAAGGCCTAGGCTGGCATTGCTCGCACGACCAATTTATTTCTTCATCTTTCAGATCTGGTAATTTGTCCATGCAGTAACTGAGGCATAATTGAGAGTTGAAATATGGCAAACAAAATAAAATTAGCAAAATTAATGACAAAAGTAAAGGATCACATGAGGAACATAAGCTTGCATAGTAATAAAAATAAATTGTATCAGCATACATGTGCTCAGCTGATTCCTTGCATATACCACAGTATATTAGAAGTTCTGAAAAACCTATGACACCACATTTTTGGCAAACAGCTGCCTGCAATAGAGAAACAAGGAAATGTAGCACTAATTTGTACATGAAAGTCCCAAAAAGAACATGAAGAACTCTGATCAGAGACAACTACGAAGGATTTGCACAAACTTCTCAGATGTCAAATAATAAGCACTACTGATTAATCCAGGCATGCACTGCAATCATTGTTTATATCATGATTAAAATGCAATTTAAGGAGGTGATATTTTCACTCCAATTTTACAGATCATACTCTTTCACTACTTTCCCATTGAACAGTACCGGTACATTATGTACCGGTACCGGTACATAATGTAATGTATCGGTACATAATGTAATCTTAAATTTATTTTTAAATTTAAATATACAAGTATTCTTTATTTATTTTTTTTTTTTAAAAAAAATTATGAATAAAAATTAAAAAAAATTAGAATTTTAATTAAAAAATTAAATTTAAATTTAAAAATAAAATTTGCACAAAATTAAATTAAAATTTTTCCACAAAGTTAAAATTTAAATTATACTAGTGCCAAGAATGTCCCATGAGAGGAAGACATGATCCGTAAATTAAATATACATTTTTATAATTTAATAATTATAAAAGATATTTCAATTTATAATATTTAAATTTTAAAAATATTTAATTTTATTCCAGTTTATATTGGTTTACTTTATTTTATAATAAATTTTGAATATATTTATATAATATATAATATTTATATATTCAATATTAATATTATATATTTTTAAAAGAGAGGAAGTGGGTGTGAGAGAGAGAGAGAGAGCGGGTGTGAGAGAGGCGTTTTAGAAAGAGAGAGAGAGAGAGTGAGAGAGAGTGGGTTTGAGGGAAGAGGGAGTGAGAATAATAGGCTGGGATTTTTACTTTAAATCCCAGCCGTTCCTGTTAGGGGTGTATGATATACACCCCTAACAGGGGTGTACCAATAGCACCACTCATATATATATATATATATAGATATATAGTCCGGCTACTATAGTATCAATAATACCAAGCACTTAGTGCTATTAAGTTTTCTGCCGTTAGATATATCCCTATGACCATTTCCACCCTTTATATCATACTATTCCACCAACCACCCACTAAACCCTAGGGGACTACTATCATTCTAACCGTACATCCCTTCAAACAATAGCCCAAAACCTAATAGCACAAATAACTTGATGCAATTAATAGTATAGTAATGTAGTTATATATATATATATATATATATATATATATATATATATATATATATATATATATATTAAAGAACAAATGCACACACAATACAACATAAAATAATATATTAAAGAACTATATTAGTATTCATAATCTTGATTTTAATATTATTTTTAAATGCAAATGTCAAACCCAACTTACATCAAAATGCTAATTATGAAGAAATCATCTCTAAATGACTTGATTTTAGCGAATCACTTGTACTCTACAGTAGAGATGTCAACGGGTCGGATTCAGGTGAATTTTCAAAAATCCGAACACGACTACCAAACCCGAAACCTGAATCCGAACCCGAATCCGACGGATTTAAAAAATTCATATCCAAATCCGAGCCCGACCAAAAATCCAAACCCGAACCCGAATCCGAAAACCCAAACCCAAAACAATTAGTTCTCTTTTTCTCTTTACAATATTTAAAAACATATTAAATTAAATCTAAATTTTTAAAATATAAATTTAAATATAATATCAAATATTTATATACACATTATATAATGTAAAATCAATTCGAGTTCGGATCAGGTTCGGGTTCAGATCGGGTACATTCAAAATCCAAATCCATCGATTTTTTTTTTTTATATCCGTATCCGAATTCATATTCGTTTAACATCGGATAAATCCATTCCGTTCAGAATCGGGGTCGGATAAAATTTCGGGTATCCGTACTCATTGACATCCCTAATAAAAAGCCTAATGGCCAAACTAATGATCAAATGCTAAATATTAATGTGCCTCTATAGCCATATGAATACCAAAGAGTTTTTCTTTCCTCAATTTGAACCATCCAAAAAAGTCCAAATATATCATTCATCAATCATAAAATAGAATCAACAAGTCAATTATTTCAGCCCCATTACATTTATCGGCAGTGAAATACAATGAGATACAAAATAAAGTTCCAAGCAAAAGACTTGGTGAGTACCTCTACCCTATTTAATTCAAACTCTTCCACTAAAAGTGAAGTCCTTATAGACTAACAAAAACTTTGGCCAACAATAAAAACATTTTAATACAATAATATGGAAGGCGGCACCTTATACACATGAAACAAATTTTGTATGATATTATGTACTATAGCAACTACAATAGGTACACAAATAGAAATTCCATAAGCTAATTTACACCATGACAAAACCAACATAATATATATCATAGATCTTTATTTTATTACAATTTTCCATATCTAGTTTACTCTAGGTATATGCTATTTCTCTCTTACCTCTACACCCTTCTTATGGCTTTCTCCATGATATACTTGTATTTGTTCTTCTTCCCTTTCACTCTACGAAAAACTTTTATGAAAATCTTCTACAAAAAACTTTTACCGCCCTCTCTCTCTCTACCTATTTCACATATCTCCATTCACAAACAAAACACGAGCACTTCTACGAAAAACTTCTCCCATTGGATGATGCCATGCTTAAATTCTCTCTATGCACTTAGCCAATTAACATCCATGGAACACACGGACTAAGCAACTAACAAGTTGATTTTAAATCTCCATAACCTGACCTTGGTTTTTCTCTCGATTTCACATATCGTGGCCCCCAACCAAACGCACGAGAACTTCAACAAAAAACTTTTACCACCCTCTCTCTACTTACTTCACATATGTCCACACCCAAACTAAGCACATGAGCACTTCTATGAAAAACTTCTGCCGTCAATACATGCCATGCTTAGATTCTCTCTCTGCACTTAGCCAACTAATATGCATGGATCACATGGACCAAACAAGTAACCAATTAATTTTAAATCTCCATAACATAACATTTGTCTTTCTCTCCCTGATATTTTTCCAATCACTTTCACTACCAAATCTATCTTCATTATTCAATATAAGAATAAGTTGCCAACAAGATTAGATAGGAAAAGGATACTCTAACCAATGGATCATTGAATTAGCCAACCCAATTGAGGTGCCCTAGCAATAACATGTCATACCCAAAAAGAAAAGAAAAAAAAAAAAAAAACCAACAAAATTCAATATAACAATTTTAGCTCTTATTCAGCATCCTATACTTGACGGTTGCATATGGTTAGGCAAACTTGAAACCATCGATACAAGTGATTCCAATTCTTATTGCTTGTCTAAGGAGAATCTCCGCTCGATTTCTAATTAAAGATCTTATACTTCAACAACATTTTTGGCTAGGCAGGCATCAAAACCAAAAATAGAAATAAGAAGGAGTGAATTCCTACGCTTATTATTTGTTTGAGTTTCTCATCATGACTTTCATTTCATTTCAAAATCATACTTGAGTAATAGAAATCAACTATGATCTCAATATGAGCAAATATATATATATATATATATATATATATATATATATATATATATATATATATAGAGAGAGAGAGAGAGAGAGAGAGAGAGAGAGAGAGAGAGAGAGAGAGAGAGAGAGATCGAGTCTTCTGTGCTTTCAAAAGTACGAAAGCTTCCGTGCTTGTAAGTTGTTTTCGATGATGGGGCATCTGATTCGACGATCGGCTACATTAGACATGATCTACGCTATTAGAACTATTTAGAAACAAAATTTCATAATTTTCCGGCATCATTTACTAAGCGATCAAAGAATTTCAAAAATGACTATTTTAACGACCGATGTGCCATGTTTTTGAGTTTAACGGTATAAAACAATCCAAATTAAATGAAATTTTAATAAAAAATTCTTTTTAACATCAAGAGTAAGATCAATACTTCTAATTTGTAATTTAAATCTTTTATCACTATTTTTTATAAGATTTTTATTTTAGTCGTTCATTTTGAAACTACTCGTTCACTAGGCAAATAAAGTCAAAAAATTATAAAATTTGATTTCTAAATAGTTCCAACACTGCAGATCATCCCTCCCTCCCTCCCTATATATATATATATATTTTTTCTACCACCATCGACACAAATATTAGTCATTATATTTTACCACTAGCATCGCGACCACAATCATCATTGCAAAGATTTAAGTATCAATCGGCACGGTCCGTATCCACCGTACTGTATCGTGTCAACAAAATAAAGGCACGATACAACCCTCGTGCCGATGGCACAGCTGAAAACTCTTTTCTTTAAATTGCTAAATAATTTTCTTAATCAAGTTCAAAAAATTTGATAAACATATATAATAAGTATTTAAAAAAATATGTTAAAAAAAATAAATATTTTATGGCATTATGTATCGACACCTATGTATTTTTTTTGACCGACACTCATCGGTATCGCTCGACACGTACCATGCAGGCTAGTTTTCGGCACGACCTCGTGCCACGACACTTAAATCCTTGCATCATTGTCGCCGACCTAACCATTATCAATGCAACATACACGAACCACCACTATCGTCGCAACCTTCATCTCCATAGATGTCACTTTTTATTGTTTTTGCAACCACCATCACCACTAATGCAATTGACGCCGCCACCACAATTGCTAGTAGCATCATCAACTTTGTAACTGCTTCTACCACCATCAACACTACCACAACTACCACCAACACCATTATAGCTACTACTGTGACTATCACTACCACCTCTATTTAGGGGTGTAATGTGGGCCGAAACGGGACAAGGGTTGATCGGGCACGGCACGGTCCAAGCCAGAATTCTTGGACCATCGACCCAACACAGCCTGTATCTAGCTATGCCGAGCCGTGCCAGAATTCGAGTCACCTCTTTATTTTTTTATTTATTAATTTTATTCAAAACAGGCTTGTCGCCTGGCTCCCAACTCCTAAGCAAGGATTTAAGTATCGTGGCATGGAACCGTGTCGAAAACTTGCTGGCACAGTACAGCACGATGTATGCCGAGCCATACTGATTACAAAAAATACAAATGTGCCGACACATAATGACATGAAATATTTATTTCTTTAGCAACAAAATATTATAATCGCTTATTATGTTTCTTTCTCAATCTTATTAACTTTATTAAAAAAATTACTCACTAATTTAAAGAAAAGAGAGTTTTGAACTGTACCGTCGGCACGAGGACTATATCGTGATATTTTGTTTGCATGATACAGCACAATAGATACGTCTTGTGCCAATGGGCACTTAAATCCTCACTCCCAAGGCATTGGAAGAGTTGGAACCACTTTGAAAATTTAGGACATCCTCAACTCCCAAAGGTCGAACAGTGGGCCTTCCTTTAAGCCCAACACGACACGGCATGGCCCAAGACTGTTTTGGGTCGAGCCGGACCATGTAGGGTTGACGGGCCATAAAGAGGTTGGTATGAGTGCTACAAGACTCGTGTCGTGCCTTGGCCCGTCGCAGGCCACTCGGCCCGTTTTACACCCCTACCTCGACTACACGTCATTACCAAGTACCATCATTACTGAAATTACCTACCTCCACCACCACCACCACCACCACATACTATTATTCTCTCTAACTAACTATCACCAGCATTGCCACTCAAGGTAGGTTCGGAGCGGGTCTTAAAATTATGGACCCGAACCCAACCTACCAAAACCAAAATCCGAACCCGAACCCCACGAATTTTGAAAATCCATATCCAAAATCCGAAGCATACAAAAAAAATCAAAACCCAAAACCAGACCCGAAAACAAACATTTTTCTTTACCAAGTTTCAAAACTCATCTTATACAAATCTAAATTTTCAAAGTTTCAAAGTCAAATTTTTATATATATTTATATAATATAGAATTGCTTATGCTCGAATTCGATTTGGGTTTGGGTTCAGATTTAGATAAAAACCATATACAAACCAAAATCTGTCGGGCTTTTAATTTTTATACCCATAACCAAAACCATACCTATTTAGTATCAAATAAACATGCCCAGTATGGGTACAAATAAAATTTCAAGTATACATACCATTGACATCCCTAATTGCCACCACTACTACTATCATTGCCGGCACAACGGCCAACACCAATGCCACTATGACTATCGTTACTTTTGTCATTGCCCCAATTATCGCTAATCACCATCATAATAGTATGATTTCTATCATCAAACCTGAACTAAAAGCAGCAAAAGTTTTCACAATTTGAATACAATTATAAATCACACCAATCCTAATTCCACTTTAAATTACTTGTTTTGAACCAAATACGCCCTTAAACGGTGTCTTAATGGGGATAGTATGGGGATAGTAACATATATTCCCCCACCTATCCCTCTACACCCATAGGAATGTGAAATTTCCCTTAGGAATCATGCAACCCAAACATCTCCATGACTGTCCAATTCCTCAAAGAAGTAATTTCATCGATTGAAATTAAAATAAGACTATCCTCATAGGATAATGAAATATGCACCATCAACAACCAGACGTTATTTTACGAATATCAAAACATTAGGTTACAAATTATTCTGCCGAAGGTATTATCGGATCGTTGGCACTAACTATTAATCCCAAAAGCTCGAGCTGTTAGAAATACACAACCAATTCACTTAAAGCGTACAGACACAACACCCACTGGTCTCGATTGTAACTCGGCCCAACCAGCCAAACGCCACTTCGAACATGATCCGGTCTAACGACATTTCAAGCGTAACTCAGTCCAATCTGACGACAAGATGCTGGCCTCTTTAAGCCAACAACGCACCCCCCCAACACATGCACAAATTCGCAACATGCAAGAATCAAACCCGTGACCTCTGGTTCTGATACCCCTTGTCGGATAGTTGGTGCACTTAATCCAAAAAGTTCGAGCTGTTAACAAAATGCAACCAATTCACTTAGAGTGTACAAACACAGCACCCATGGATCTCGATTATTACTCGGCTCAACCAACCTCACGCCACTTCGAACATGACTCGGCCCAACCCAACCTCACACCATTTTGAACGTGACTCGGCCCAACCTAGCCTCCCGCCACAGGACAGAATGTTGTCCTCTTTAAGCCAACAAGTACTACTCTAAAGTTGAATAATTATTAAAAAAACATCTAGAGACGAATCCTATCCATCATACAAGCTACATCTAAAAGAAAAGCCAAGGCCACGTTTGGGTGAACTATAATATCCTAGTGATTTGAAGTATCAAAGAGAAGCACAATATAAATTTCACCCTCAGCAACTTATCTTCATAGAAATAGCAAAAGCAAAAGCTTTAGGCAAAAGCTTCAACTAAGAGCTCGATTTTTATCAATGAATTAAATTGAAGCTTGTTCTTCTGGATCTAAAAATCTCATTTCAACTTCTCATCCCAAGAAAAGTTTCAAACTTTATATATGTCAAATGCTCCACCAAATGTGGTTTGTACTTAAAAGTAGCACAAAGCTTAGTATTGAAGTCCTAACTAAGACAAAATGTTCCGATTTTAATTTATGTAGTTGATACAAGTCAAAACCAAGAACATTATGTTTTGGCAATAAATAATGCAGTAAAACATCAACCCACAGAGAAGAAACAATTATGAATTATAAAATTTAACATATAACCACAAATAAATCTATAAAATATAACCACAGCTAAGGGAGAGAGATATCTCCAAGCTTGCGCCATGTAGACAGTTTGCCTACTTATTACATTCCCAAGAAATAAAGGAAGCAAAAATATGTTTGGCACATTACTAAGCAATCAAATAGTGCATAAAACAATATAACAATAAGCAAAGCCTCACACATACAAATCCAAAATCCTAGGATTAATGATATTTAATCAACATAAAATCGCCATCTACCTAATATTATTTTTATCTCTAATCATATAAAATAAGAAATTCTTTAAAAACAACATATTTACTAAAACAAATTCCTTAGAAAACCAAACCTACTAATACTAACAACCTATCCCACCTTAGCTATATGATATTAAATGTCTTGCCTAAGTTAATAACACCAATATCGCATTATATCAATTGTCTCCGTATTTTTCCACCATGCACCATAGGATGGCAAACTACTCCCAAAAAATAATTCCAATCCTCCTTCAACCCATTAGCACATATTCAAATCTCCACATCAATACACATCCATTAGGGATTCCTAAGGGGTGATACATCCACGATATTGCTAACATATTTCCAAGCCTACTCCCTTTGTAGAACCAAAGATGGCATTAAATTTGTACAATACATATGGCCCCACTAATAATGCTTATAGAAGCAGCTCTAATTTTGCATATAATATAATGAATGATATATAACACTTGTGTTAGCAACTTATTATCAAAATGCTTTCAGTTGAAGTAGCTAATGCTAATAACCTCATCCAACACATAGCCATCCATTTTCTCCACATTATTAAATATAGGACTACTGACGTGTCGGGGTGAAACGAACAAGGTATAATCAAAAGGCATTTGAGCCCCAATCGATACATCAAACTTCTTCCATGATCATTTAATTGTTTCGTTTCCCCTAAGGAGGAATGATGAACCAGGGGTACATGGCAACCTAAAAGTCAAAAAGCACTTAAACCTATGCATATGTAACACTATGCATATGTAACACTATGCATATGTAACAAGCGTAAGCATGCCTTTGTAACTTGACTCCCTTTATCACTTATCAATTTCTTTAGCCGACTATGAAAGGGAGATTTTAGCCTACTGACCCTCTTAAAGATTTTATTCTAAAATTAGACCTTCAAAATTTTATTTGTAAAAATAGACACCAGACACACAGATGGAAGATATGGAATGTGATGCCGCTTAAAGAAGATGAACTATTAACCGTATTTATAAAAACAGTGAATGGTTCACCGTCTTTATAAATACTATGATAATCCGATAAAGGTGGTAAACCATTTATGATCGTCTTTCAGTATTTATATACACCCGCCAACAGATAGTCGGATTTAAGGTTTAGGATGGTAAGTTGCACTAAAAGCAATGAATGATTTACCAGTTCTGAAAACGGTAAACCATTCGCCGCTTTTATAAATTTTTTATCGATATTATAATAAAAGAAAAATTTTAAAAACGATGAATGATTCACCACATAGACTTATTTTTACAATTTAATTTTGTAGAAGACTATTTTTTAAATTACATAAGATTATTCATAAAAAACAATTCCAATGAAAGTGTAAGTCAAAAAATATACAATTAAAGTAGTAGAGAAAGAGAAACTTGCAAACACAAACACATTTTCTCCCATTATTTATTCTAGATCCAATCTTAAGAACAATACGTGTGCTAGGCATCTCTTGACTTTTATACTTTATATTTTTCTTAATCAAGCAATCTTAGCACCTTTACCCAAAATAAAAAGCTTAGGAAAGAATTCATCCCCCATAAACATCACAACCAACTCACATTAAACTCGCATTACCCTAAAATATTAGTATAGATACCCAACAAATGTTACCACCACGAACTCCAAATTTTCTATTTTCTATTTTCTTCTTCTTGTCCAAGAAACCCTACCAAACATGCAACCATCAAATTCATCCCCCTCCAAACAAATCCACTCAAAAATCAAGTAAATCTTCACAAACCCACCCACCAAAAACCCAAAACCACACAAACTAATCAAAAAGAGAACAACAACAACACAATAAACATCAAAACAATCATGAGAATAAAATGCTAAAGAGCAAAACAAGAGCAAAACAAGATCAAAACAAGAGGCTAAAAGGACATACCACCATCATTGAGACAAAAAAATCAACACCTCAACAGTACCCTAAAAATTCCTTCGAATTAAAAGAAAAATTTACATTAAGAGAGATTGTGAAAACCCCACCACCGGCCCATGGAGTTCCGCGGGGTTTTATAGAGGGTTTAGATAATTTAGAATAGGAATCGAAGCAGGCGAAGAGGGAGGGGGAACGACGGGTGAGATTCATTTCGGAAAAGTAACGGACAAGTGTCAACGCGTGATCGGGATTGTTGTTAGTGGGAGGTTTCGTGGGAGCAAGAGACTATTTTTATAAAAAAATAAATAAATAAATAAATAAATAAATAAATAAATAAATTTTGAATAAAAATTTTTGATTCAAAAGAAAAAAATATATGGATAGTTCCTATATACTCTTCACAAATTACTTTTTCATTGGCCATTTGAATTCAATTTCGTAAGTTATTATAAAATTATTTAAAAAAATATTAGATTTAAACATCAGCATAATATTATAAATATTTAAATATTAATTTTAATTTTATCATATAAGAAATTCTAGAGTTAATTTTATAGGTATCCTTCAAAAGGTTTCAAATTTCGTAAATACCCATACAAAATAAATAATATCATGATTATCTTTTAAAATATATACATTTTTTTTTTATTTCAAATATTTTGGATTAAAAATAAAATTATCAGTTTTGACCTACCGGCTTACCCTTAAAAGGGGTCGAATGTTATATTGAGAAAATATATAAATTTTAATTTTAAAGTTATAAATTTTAAATATAAAATTATAAATTTAAAGTTAAAATTTAAAATTTAAATTTAAATTTTTAAAATTTTAGTTTAAAATTTTTAAAAAATATTTTTTAAATTTAAAATTTTATTTTTGGAATTGAGAATTTTAAATTTTGAATTTAGATTTTATATTTCAAATTTTTAATTTTTAATTTTAAATGTTAAATTTTCAATTTTGAAATTTTAAATTTTAAATTTTCAAATTTTATTTTTTATATTTTATATTTTATATTTTAATTTAAAATTTAGATTTTAATTTCAAATTATGAAGTTTTTACTTTTAAAAATTTTAAAATATAAAATTAATATTTTATTTTTAAATTTTTTTAAATATTAATTTAATAGGAAATTCGTGTAATTGTACAATGTGCATCTAAAACGTTTAAAATTTAAAATCATTGATTTTTTTTTAGTTACAAAATTTCATATTTCACCGATATTACGTTCCGGAATCGCCGATTTGGTCAGCTCCGGCGCACGCAGACTCGCGCCGAACGGTAGAAAAGATACAATTACCAATTATTTGATCATTTTACCAGCATAATAGCCAGACTATATATATATATATATATATATATATATATATATATATAGAGAGAGAGAGAGAGAGAGAGAGAGAGAGAGAGAGAGGGAGAGAGAGTTCGGCTATTATACTATCCATAGCACCAAGCATTTGGTACTATCAAGTTTTCCACCGTTAGATCAATCCCTTTAATTATTTTTACCCGTTAGATCATACTATTTCTCCAACTATCTGTTAAACTCTAGGGGTCCACTATCATCCCAACCACATATTTCTTAATCCAATGGTCAAAAACTTAATAGCACCAATAATTTGATGCTATTATATATATATATATATATATATATATATATATATATATATATATATATATATATAATTTAATTTTTCCACCGTTAGATCAATCCCTTTAATTATTTTTAGTTAGATCATACTATTTCTCCAACTATCTGTTAAACTTAGGGGTCCACTATCATCCCAACCACATATTTCTTAATCCAATGGTCAAAAACTTAATAGCACCAATAATAATGCTATTTTATATATATATATATATATATATATAATATATATATATATATATATATATATATATATATATATATATAAAATTTATAGCACCAAAAATTTATAGCACCAATCATTGGTGCTATTATTATATATATATATATATATATATATATATATATATATTATATATATTATATATATATAATAGCACCAAATTAGTGGTGCTATTAAGTTTTTGACCATTGGATTAAGAAATATGTGGTTGGGATGATAGTGGACCCCTAGAGTTTAATAGATAGTTGGAGAAATAGTATGATCTAACGGGTAAAAATAATTAAATGAATTGATCTAACGGTGGAAAACTTAATAGTACCAAATGCTTGTGCTATGGATAGTATAATAACCGGACTCTCTCTCTCTCTCTCTCTCTCTCTCTCTCTCTCTCTCTCTCTCTCTCTATATATATATATATATATATATATATATATATATATATATAGAAAGAGAGAGAGAGTTCGGCTACTATGCTATCAATAGCACCAATCATTTCGTGCTATTAAGTTTTCTATGCTTAGATCAACCCCTTTAATCATTTTTATCCGTTAAATTTTATTATTTTTCCAACTATCAATTAAACCCAAAGGGCCAACTGTCATCTCAACCACACATCTTTTAATTTAACGGTTAAAAACTTAATAATATCTCTAACTTGGTACTATTATAAACGTTCCAACCTAACACACACATTCTCTCTCTCTCTCTCTCTCTCTCTCTCTCTCTATATATATATATATATATATATATAATTTGGGTATGATACACTGACCTTTTGTGGGAACGAAATTTTGATTCCATTTTTTTTTCAAATGCAAGACAAATAAAAAAAATTTATTTTCTCTGGATAATTTTTTTTATTAAATATTTTAAAATTATTTTAATATATTTTATTAATATTTAGTTGTTATATTACTTTTTTTTTATTGATTACAATCAATAATTAAATTTGAATTTAATTTCAAACCTTACACCCCAAACCAAAGAAGTTTAGAATATATTCGTCCCATATCCTATATAAGTGGCGTGGATCCGGATTTATTAAAAAAATATTTATATTATATGTTTTTTAAAAATATATTCAGTTTCGTGCTGTTACTTTGACACGTGGCGGAGTATGATTGGGGTTACTTTGTTTAATTGGGTTCGTAGCCTTCGTAGTAGGGGCTTAAATTACGGAGATTTATTTCCTAAAAAGGAAAATTATTCGTAACGATCAAAAATTATATGGATTAGTCCCTGAACTTTCCAAATAGGATTGTATAATTCTAATAAAACAATATGCTATTTACATGTTGTATTTGAATAGGAATCTATACCTATCTCTCTCTCTCTCTACATATATATATATATATATATATATATATATATATATATATATATATATATATAAAGTAAAATTTATATACTTTTAAAACAATAAAACAATATGCTATTTACGTGATGTATTTGAGTAGGAATCTATACCTACCTACCCCTCTCTCTCTCTCTATATATATATATATATATTAAAATTTATATATTTTTAAAAATACAAATTCAATTATATTTGTAAATTTTTTATCATTAAATTTATATTTAGATTTGTGTAATTAAACTTTATCTTTCTCTCTTTTTAGTTGACTTTATAATTACACAAATCACTTTACAATTACACAAATCCAGCATAGTTTAGTTTGTACTTTTGAAAGTATATTTATATATATATATATATATATATATATATATATATATATATATATATATATATATAATTTCTCTTATTTTTGTATAAGTATTTTTTTTATTTAAAATAAATCGACTTAAATCCTCAATATATTTATTTTCTTCTTTGTTTAATTGGTTCAAGTTCTTTACATATTTTTTTTTTTTCTTTCTTTACTTGAACCGAATCAAATCACACCTGCCTCATCTTTTTTCTTTATTTAAATCGAACTGAATAACATACCATATTTTCACATTTCTTTATTTTGATTTATATTTTGATTTATATTTTCTTATATTGTTTTACTATCGGGTGTTGAAAGAAATTTCGTCAAATCTCTTTCGCAGTTGTGCTCGTAGGAAGGGGAGTTCCAGTCGTATCTTGGGGTGGCGTCTCCGATTAATCCGCACGAAGAACGGAAATACGTCTTAGGGCAGTACCTCACACGCTTCCAGATCAATCTTATTTTTGTTACTTTATTCTATGATTTCTGAAATTTTCATAGCACTTAAAGGTAAATTCTGTTATTTAATTTATTCAAAAAATTGTTAGATAAGTTAATCACAATCAGATTTAGTGCGATTATTTTTCTAACACCGACACTACCAGAGGTTCTCGAGACCAGTGGGAGGTTGGCACCACAAGAGTCGAGCCTATCTCAGTTATTCGGGCAAATTATCTGAATGCTAGAAGCTGTCGAGAGGACACAACTGTCCCTCGAGAGAGATAGCTAGGCGCAGGACGCCCGCTGGACTTGCTGTTGGCCATTGTGGCAGCCTCGAATGAAAAGGTGGCTCGAATCGAGCAAGCGCTAACCCAAAATGAGCCATACGTTGGAGGATTCGCCTCCACAGTACCCCAGCAATTGCCGACGCAATCAGTCACGATGGCACCGGCAATGCCGACAATGCAACTGCAAGGAGTTTCACCGCCAGCGGCTACTTATCAAGCGGCAAAGCCGCTGGGGGTAGTGCAGCCGCAAGTGACCCCGTACCAAACGGGGATGAGGCCGATTGGGCAGAACATCGGCCATCAACTAGAGAACTACTGGGAGGGACTCCTCTGCCTCCCCCGCTGCCGCTCATCCAGCCTTAGGCTGGGGGCAGGAACGGTGGGCAGGTTCCTACGTAGGGACCACCTCAACAGCAGACTGGGCATCAAGGGCTGCCACCTCCACCAACACAGCTGGCGGCTCCGGTATCTCAGGACGGGCACACCGAAATTTGTATTTAAATAATTTTTGATAAAAATAAAAAAAAGTTGATGTGACCAAGAGTGAAATTATAACTAGCATAATATATACACTTAATAGTAGCATTATTCTAAAAATTTGGTTGGTTTTGTATTCTTATAAGGGTATATATAAGTATACACCCCTTTAGGGATGTATATCTTACACCCCATCCTATTCTGAAGTAGAGTGAATTTTACTCGTCACTCGATATGACGAGTTGAATAATACCCACCCCAGGATGAGGTGGGGTATAGAATATACACCCTTAAAGGGGTGTACACCTAGCATCCCCCTTCTTGTAATCAGGTGGCATTTTTTGAACTTGCAACTAAGCCCCAATGTCACAATTAAAATGATACATTATATTTATATTAATAATTTATAAATATCTGGTAACAAAATAATTTATGATAATTTGTTACAATAATGCAAAAAGTTCGTAATAATTTGAGGACAAAAGTTGTAATTTATTATTTAGTTTTTGAGTAAAATATATATAAAAAAATTTATAAATATTTTTTTTTTATTTTTTTTACTAATTTTAAAAAATTTATACGAGTGTCAATAAAGAGAATAAAATAACTTACTTATTTTATAAAAAAAAATTAATTTTTAATATATTTTTATTATTTTAAAAATATTTTTAATATTAATAATAAAAATTGAACGAAAAAAATGAGAGAACCCTAACGGAGGGGAGTTTAAATATATTAATTTAATTTTTTTTAAAAAATAAAATATTAATTTTTAAAAGATGAATACTATATGTACAATCCTAAGAGGGTATATATCCTACAACCCCACCCATCTATGAATGGGGGTATTTTTTAAGGATCACTTGATGGGTGGGGGTGAGAGATGTACACCTTCTTAGTGTGTACACTTATATATTCTCTTTTTAAAAATTATATAAAATTAAAAAATAAATATTTATAGAATTTTTTTTGGTAATTTAGCTATATTTTGATGAAAAAATTATAAATAATTTACGGTTTATTTTTATATTTTTAATATTTAAAATTTTATTTTAAAAAATAAAAAGTAAAAAATAAATAGGACACCAAGACATTATATATATATATATATATATATATATATATATATATATATATATATATATATATATATATATAATTAAAGGAAAAATGTTATTATGACGTCTAAGGACTTTCCCTTTCACCCATTTAAGGTTCAACTTGCCCCGTACGAAACAGCCTGTCAAATCCTGCAGCCTTTCAAATAGCCAGACTGTCATAAAGGCAGGTCTTGTCAATCAACAGGGAGTCACTGTTGATTGGAGAAAGGAAGAGGGAATAATTTATTTTATTTTATTTGACAAAATAATAATAATAATAATAATTTTTGATTAAATTATTTTATTTTATTAAATTTTATTATTTTTAGTATTTTGATTCATCATTTTTTAATAAAATAGTATTATTTTAAAAATTAATTTAAAATTTTATTAAAATTATAAATTAAAATAAAATTAAATTATAAAAATATAATTTATTATATATTATAATATATATATATATATATATATATATATATATATATATATATATATATATATATATATATATATATATATTATTTTTATTTAAATATTATACCGAATTATTTTTATTAAATTTAAGTTTAAATAGAAATTTATTTAAATATTATAACGAATTATTTTTATTAAATTTAAATTTAAATAAAAGTTGAAAAAATATTAATTTTTATAAAAATATTTTTATTAAATTATATTTTATATTAAATTTAATTATTATTATTTTTTTACTATTTTCTATTATTTTATAAAATTAATCAAACACAATTTTAGTTATTCCTACTAATAATATATTATAAAATGTTGGTGTAAATATACAAAATAGAGGTTAGACTATAATAAAATATGAAAAGTGTCAACGAGTTGATCAAGCCGAGTCACCGATATCTCGCTCTCTTTAAGGAGATTCAAGTCCTCTGCGATAGACAAAGCTTTCGAACCGATGCAGCAGAACACTGACTTGTCCCCTCTAGGATACAACGGCTCGATCCTCGTCGTGTGGCTTCACCAACTCAAGTAGATGAGCCCAAAATTCTACAAAAAAATAACATCTTTTTTTTGACATCTTTCTTTCTCAAGTAGTATAATTTTTTAATCTTTTGATCTTTGAGTTGGTATATTTATGTATTACTGAATATTTTTCAAAGAGTAGAACACCCCTCTATGTATAGGCATAACACCCTTATAGTTTTAAATAATTAATTCTAAAATTAATTACTAGGAGTTAAGTTTTGTATACAAACTCAAAGAGAAAGAAAAAACTAATGCAATAGTAAAGGAGTTGTAACTCCACCATGAATGCATATTATATATAGTTATTTAATATTTAATAAAATGTAACAATATTCCCCCACTCATTTTGTTATTAAGAAAGTTTGACGGTCAAAGAGGGATCGTTATACATAAAGAATGTGTGCTCTGCATTGAACCTTCACTTAGTGAAACAATGATCTCTACTACAGAGCCAGAGTGGTCTCAGACTTGAACTTTAGTTGCTTAAGGAAAATAGAGTGTCACTGCTCATATATAACAATCCGGGTGTTGACATGAGCTTTACTAGCTAGCACGTTACAACTTTGTGCTTATCCTGATTTTCATGAGCATTTTTTGAGAAAAAGCCTATTCTCATAGGAAGCGGCCCCACTTCTATACTCACATAAGTGAAATCCGTCAAGAGTGCTCCTGTAATTCTCACACCCTGCTCATAAGAGCCACAGACTCGATTAAGAGTGTAATAACTCAACCCTCATTCCATTACAGGATGAATGCACTCACATCATAGGGATAGATAAATATTAGATCACGTAGATCTATATGTTGTGCATTCTTTACGACCACCATATGATTCGTTTTTCTCATTGAACTCGACTTTCAGGATCTCTGATCATCAGGTTGGGTATCCTCATACATGGTTCTTGATGTTATGGGCTTTAACCCTATCCCCCTCGATGTATTCCAAATCATTTCTCTTCACAAAATCTTGGTTAATGGATCTGCTAGATTATCAGTAGATTTTATATAATCTACATTGATAATATCATTGTTCATATATGATCTCACAGTACTGTGTTTTCTTCTCACGGACCTGGATTTACTGTTATAATAACGGTTTATTACTCTACCAATAGCAGCAATGCTATCAGTGTATCAACACAAATGGAACTAGTTTCTCCAGAAATGGAATCTTAGACAATAAGTCTCTCAACCAACTAGCTTCTTCGCTAGCTAAAGCTAAAGCAATAAGCTCGGCTTCCATGGTTGAATTAGCAATGATAGTTTGTTTTTTTAGATTTCCAACATATAGCACCACCTGCTAAAGTAAAAATATAACATGTGGTAGAGAGAGAATCACCTGATAAGGTATTCCAATCAGCATCACTATAACCCTCAATCACAGCAGGATACTTCCCATAAAACAAGCCATAAGTTTTGGTACCAATGAGATATCTCATCACACGTGTACCCGGCTTGCTTGTAAATCTACTAAGTATCCCTACTGCATATACAATATCAGGTCTAGTGCAATCAGTCGCAAACCGCAAGCTTCCAATCGTACTAGCATATTCCTTTTGATTTAAAATTTTATTTTCACTTTTAACGAAAAATAAGTGAACACTCGAATTAAAAGGTGTAGTCACATGCTTGTAATTAAGAAAGTTGTACTTTCTTAAAATTTTCTCAATATAATGCGACTGATCAAGAAAAATACCATCTGGTGTTTTGGTAATTTTCATACCCAAAATAAAATTAGCCTCACCAAGATCTTTCATTTCAAAATAATGATTTAACATAATTTTTGTCTCATTAATAACATTTAAGTTAGAGCAAAAAATCAGCAAATCATCCACATAAAGGCTAATAACTACATGCGATTTTTCAAAAGTTTTGTAGTAGATGCACTTATCACACTCGTTTGATTTAAAGCCATTCTCAATCATGCAAGAATCAAATTTTTCATGCCACTGTCTGGGTGCCTGCTTTAAGCCATAAAGGGATTTATTTAGCTTACACATTTTATTTTATTTCCCAGGCTCTATGAACCCCTCAGGTTGATCCATATAAATTTCCTAATCTAGGTCACCATTCAGAAAGGCGGTTTTTACATCCATCTGATGAATTTGTAAATTATATATTGCTGCAATAGCAATGAGAACTCTTATGGATGTCACTCTAGTAACCGGAGAAAATGTATCAAAGAAGTCTAGATCTTCTTTTTGTTTATAACCTTTTGCGACAAGTCTCGCTTTATACTTGTCTACACTCCCATCCGGTTTCAATTTCTTTCTGATGATCTATTTACAACCAATTGTTGTACAGCCTAGAGGTAAATCCACTAATTTTCAAGTTTTATTAGAAATTAGAGATTCCATCTCATTAGTTACCGCCTCTTTCCAAAAAATGACATCATTTGAAGATAACTTCTTGTAAAGAAAACGAGTTTTCTTCAATATTAAGAACAACATAATCAGGACCAAAATCTTTTTCTATTCTATCTTTTACTCTTTCTAGGTTCAAAAACATATTGTTCTTTGTTTTGCGAAAGAGAGTTTGAAGAACTTGGTTTGTTCGAAACACTTTTAAATTCTTGACCCCCACTATTTTTCGATTTTAAAGGAAACTTATCTTCATGAAAAATAGCATCTCCTGATTAAAAAATCACATTATTTTCAATGTCTAAAAATCTATAGGCTGAACTATTCAAGCATATCCAAGAAATATACAAATGACAGTTCTAACACCCAATTTGGATCTTTTAGAGTCTGATAGCCTCACATAAGCTAGACAACCCCATACTTTAATATATCCCAAATTTGGCTTATACCCTTTCCACAACTCAAAGGTGTCATTTTAGACTTCTTATGTGGCATGTGATTCAAGACATAACTTGCAGTTAAAATGGCTTCACCCCAAAGATTTAAGGGTACACCCGTGTCAACTATCATAGCATTTGTTAGCTCAAGAATTGTTCTATTTTTTCTCTCAGCCACTCCATTAGAAGCAGGCGAATATGGAGCTGTAGTCTCATGGATAATTCCTAATGACTGAACAAAAGAATTGAATCCTGTAGATTCATGCTCACGATCTCGATCACTCCTAATTCTTTTAATCTTTTTACCGAATTGATTTTCTACTTCATGGAGAAAATTTTTAAATCTGTCAAAAGCATCACTTTTATTTTTTAGTAAATAAACATAAATATATTTAGAAAAATCATCAATAAAAATAATAAAATATCTATTTCCTCCACGAGTTAAAGTACCTTCAAATTCACAAATATCACTATGAATTAACTCAAGTAATTCGGTACTTCGATCAACACTCTTATGAGGTTGTTTAGTGATCTTTGACTTACTACATGTTTCACATTTGTCAAAATCACTACTCAGTCTGGGAATTAATCCTAAACTACTCATCAAGCTAACATATCTGCTATTAATATGACATAAACGAGCATGCAAAAAATTCACAGAATAAAGCATATAAGCAGAAGTAGATGATGTTTTATTCTCAATGTTTAATTTAAACATTCCATCGCATGCATAACTTTTACCCACAAACTTATCATTCTTGAAAATAACATACTGATCAGACTCAATGGTCTATTTAAAGCTAGCTTTATTAAGAAGAAAACTTGACATCAAGTTCTTCCTAATCAAATGTGTATACAACACATCTTTTAAGATGAGCACATTTTCAGAAGAAAATTTTAACTCGACCTCACCACTCCCTAAAACTTCAGAAGTATGCGAATCACCAAGCATGATACTTCTTGGTTGTTCATAGAGAGTATAAATTTTAAACCAAGTCTTATCATGACAGACATGCCTATTGGCACCAGAGTCTGCCCACCATCTTTCAGCATTTTCAACTAGGCATGTCTGTAATCATTGTCACAAGTGGTTCCTCGGTAACGTTAGCTTGAGGTAAAACTTTACGTTTTTGAAATTTGCAAATTCGAGCAATATGCCACTTTTGCCACAGACATAACAAACTATAGAATTTTTCTCTTGAGAAGGAGATCCTTGGTTATTTGAAGTGTGACGCCCCACTTCCCAGGGGGTCACCCATCCTAGAACTACTCTAGCTCTAGCACGCTTAACTCTCATGTTCCTCTTGGATCTTGCTACCATCCAAAATGCTATAGCCGGGTTAGAGATTTTAGTCCTATTATATCATTTATATATAGGACTAATCCAAATTCCGGGGGTGTCACATTCTTCCCCCCTTTAAGTCCTGACGTCCACGTCAGACTCAAGCACAATCACAAGCACCAGGCGATGTGAGATTCGTCTCGCTAGCCTTAGCCGACCTTGTGAGGAGCTGCACTCCACTCACAACGGTCATTAGCCGGGGAGCCTCGCTCTACCCACTATATAACCCTGGCTCAGCCGAGACTCATCTCACATTTCCGGCTGGTGAAAGGCTCCGATACCAACTGTGACGCCCCACTTCCCAGGGGGTCACCCATCCTAAAACTACTCTAGCTCTAGCACGCTTAACTCTCATGTTCCTCTTGGATCTTGCTACCATCCAAAATGCTATAGCCGGGTTAGAGATTTTAGTCCTATTATATCATTTATATATAGGACTAATCCAAATTCCGGGGGTATCACATGAAGTTTTCTTAAATTGATGTCTACCACTATTCTTTCCAATTTTCTTCTTAGGCTTCAAATATGTATTTCTAGAATGATTGTTGTTAGGTAAAGAATGAGATGATACTAAGTTTACCTTAGTGCCGCTAGCATCATTTTCTTTTGCTTCAAGTGCATCTTGACCTCTTGCCTCCTTTGACGCAGAAGGGCTTGTTAAGATCCCCGGTAGTATCGTCGGACTTTTCATGTGTAGCCTCTATCTTTTGAATCTTCTTAGAATTGTTAGTGTAAATACACAAAATAGAGGTTAGACTACAGTAAAATATGGAAAGTGTCAACGAGTTGATTAAGCCGAGTCACGGATATCTCGCTCTCTTTAAGGAGATTCAAGTCCTCTGCGGTAGGCAAAGCCTTCGAACTGATGCAGCAGAACACTAACTTGTCCCCTCTAGGATACAACAGCTCGACCCTCGTCGTGTGGCTTCACCAACTCTACACAAGTAGATAAGCCCAAAACTCCACAAAAAAAAAAATCTTTTCTTTGACCACTTTCTCTCTCAAATAGTATAATTTTTTATCTTTTGATCTTTGAGTTGATATATTTATGTAGTGGTGTATATTTTTCAAAGAGTAGAACACCCATCTATGTATAGGCATCACACTCTTATAGGTTTTAAATAATTAATTCTAAAATTAATTACTAGGAGTTAAGTTTCGTATACAAACTCAAAGAGAGAAAAAACTAATGCAATAGTAAAAGAATTATAACTCCACCATAAATGCATATTAAATATAATTATTTAATATTTAATAAAATATAATAACACAAATCAAACATAATTTTATTTTTATTTCTGAATATTTCGAAATAATAAGTTATTTCAGAAATAAAAAAAATTTAATTCATTATTTTTTTATTTTCGAACCAAACTGGACCCAATATTTAGAGTTTTTTTGATGCATATATCAATCTGTATTGATTTTATTTAATTTCTGCTCTGTGATGCTCTTGTATATTTCTCTATCTCTCTACTTGAGCAAGTTGTATCGCATCATATACGTACACAATTCTACGTATACGGCAGATCTGTTGGCAGATCCGAATTCTGGTTTACATACAGGACGTGACATCTTTTATATCTTTCTAAATTTTAAAATTCTTTTCAATTATTGGAATATTTAACTTGTTGAGACTCGATTCCCTAGTAATCTGCATACATTCACCACCCACAAAAATTTTAAGAAATTTGTAAAACAGAAATTAAATGATTGAAATTGCCCTAGAATTCTGTTTGAATTGATATAAGAGAGATACAAATTTATACAAAGAAAACATTCCATTTGATCCAAAATTAATTAAGGTAAACTCAAATTTTATATGGCACATCAACCAATAATTCAGAGGTATCAATTAACTGTGAGCAATACCAATGCACAAATAGAAGGAAAAATAAATAAATAAATAAATAAAGCAGTATCAACATCATGCAAATATGCAGAACAAGATGTTAATGCATCCAACCAGGCATAAAAGAATATTACAAAAAAAATAAATACTCACAGTGATAAATCAATCTTTCTCATCTGGAAATAGAAAAGGAGTTAGATAAAGAAAATTGAGGGAAAAAAAGAGAAAGAGTTCTCTCTTGTGGTAAAAAGGAAGGGCAAAATGTATGAATAGATGTGGCAGCTTGGTCCTTTAATTCTTTCACTTCAGCACTTCAGTCCTTAAACTTTCGCATATATTGCACTTTAGTTCCGTGACCATTTAACTCTATTCGGCGTAATTTGAAGTATGAGAGCCCTTTCAGAGGCAAAAGAGTAAAATGATTTATGTAATAAGAAAGGTTAGACTACTTTCGAGTGTCGGGAGAACTAAAGTGCGATACATGCGAACTTTTAGGGACTAAATGTTCAAGTCATAAAATCCAGAGATCAAGCCACAATATCGGGCATAATAGAGGGACTAAACATACAACACAGTATAAAAGGAGCAAACTGCATGTGAATGTTAATAGCACTTCTTTAGATTCCCAGCTCCAGGTCCTCTGTCTATGTATAGATTATTCTGCTGCAGCTAACCGTAACCTACAAGAAAGTAATATCCATAAAAAGATTAGAAAATATGAAAGTCAGTTTAATGGAGCTTCTTCAAGGAAGCTCAAACTGCAAATCATTTCAAACTTCTGTCTCCCTCTAAATTTGAGCATCCCAAACATGTGTGTTGTTTGATATGCCGAAAATGTGCAGGTACCGTAATATTTTGCCTCGTTTTATAAACACTGCTAAGTCTGATGGAATGTTATCAAATCAAACAAATGTCAGTTGAAGAATTAAAAACTCAATTTTCCGTACCTGCCGCTGATAACAGACAGTTCAAAGGTGTGTCCACACATTTTTACCAACTTGAAATGCCATTATCTCTGGTCACAAGGGAATTTCAATTAAACAGCTAGAGGTCAAAATGAAACAATGTTAAAGTTACTAAATATTTCTACTCATTAATAATAATAGTACAATTAAGTACATCTTTTGTGACCATTCCCCGAAGAGTAGTGAAATTTCTTTGCACATGAGGAATCTGTTTTCTAAATATTCAAGCTCTAGGTTATAGAAAGTTTCTACATAGTTAGATAAAGTAGCACAGTTTTTTTATACTCATTTTTTTGAAATCAGAAGCATTGTGACAATTTCTCGAAACTAAATGTCCCCCCTCAAATCAACCTATTTGGTATTGCAGATACCTTCACTCTAACAAACGAATAATTACAATATCCCACGACACTAACTAGTAAGGTCTTAAATTAATTAAAACATCATCGGAGTCGTGTGATTTGTGCTTCTTTTACTAGTGAACTCTTATACATTCATTCACTCAGCTCATACAACCATCTGCCACCAGAAAATTTACAGATACTTTGTCTGATCCCATTGAAAACAACTAAAAAGAACACTATCTAATCATAAGCATGTTCAGAAGTTAAAGTGATCGGAACATTCTCTTGTAAGTTAACACCAGGGCAATTCAATGTCGAGCAAGGTCGGAGAATTAAAAGGATAGATGAAGAAAAACAAGAGGCGTAACAGAGAAAACAAATTCATCGAATATGCCAGGATAGAAATGCGAAAGCTAAGTATGAAACAATACGTCTGTCGGCAGCAAACTCTGCGGAGGTCACTTGCAAAAGATCGTGAGAGGGATAAAAAGGACAGGAGTAGTAGAGGGAGAATAAGATTCAACTGCAATTGCCAAGCTGCATAATTGTTTGCAACTAGGACGATTAGAATGGAAGCTAAAATTTTGAATAAGATTGCAGTTTGCATGAAGAAACAGTATAAAAGTAGACACCATACACCCTCTTCATTTGGCCAATTTGGGACAATGTTCAGTTTATTTAATCTTTGAACACATACAACGTGATTTATCATACAACAATGCAACAATCCATTCCAAAAGTATGTGATGGCTTTATCGAAAACTCCTCGTGTGTAGGAAAAATAATCTCCTGATGCATACGGAAATAGAAGTACTCTCTTAGGTTTTCGACATGCACAACATTTTACCATCCCCCCATTAACAATGAAATCTAAACATAAGAAACTTGGTAGAAATTATATCAGGTAATCACACAACAAAAGTATTATAGGTCTGCCTAAACCAGCTATTCTAGAAATGTAGTCCCCTTGCTACCTGCATTCATAACAAGCTTTGAGAAAAACAACAAAGTGCAGGTCAACTGTTCCAAATGAACATTTCCAAAAGACAGCTACAAAGACACAAACTGAAGTTTATTATTACAAGTGAGACAAAATCAACCAAACATTGTTGTCTAAACCAAATGATATTACACTAAGTATATATAAAGACGAATTCCCTATTCAACACTAACTAATGATTCTAATCTAACCTAATGATTATCAAATCAGTTTGATGGGCTAAATCCACAGCCTCTTCGGTTTTGTACTGCAAATCATCGATCCCCTCACACTACACTTGATCGACAGTCTCCTTTGGGACTTCCCCTAGAACAGAAGGAATCATAGGACTCTCTCTCCCTCTCTTCTCAGAGGAGAGAGGTCTAACTTATTTTTATGCTCCAACAATCAAGATCAAGCAGAAAATGACAAATCTATTTGCTCAGTTGGCCATTGGGTGTATGATTTGGCCCTACTACTCCTTTTGCCACCTCCAGTTGAGCATTTGGCAAAAGGAGAAGACCAGAGCTGTTGTTGCAGTGGGAAGCTAAAATGAGATTCCGAACGACACCGACAATAGCTCCAATTTAGATCTTTCAATTCTGTTGCAGAGAGAAGCTGTTAAGAAATTATGATATAGCAATTCTCATAATATCATTACTCAAGCAACACTTTGCGAAGTGTACTGTACACTACAGCAGGGCGAAACATGCCCTAAATCTACACATATTATAGCAGCAAGTCTATCTAGCAAGACTAGATATCCAATTATAGAACAATCTATTAAGCATAAGAAGCAGCATTATTCCTCGTGAATTAAAGATAACAGTATTTCAAATTACCACCATTTATTTTCATAAAAGGATCTCAAGGGAGGTGATTATACCTTAATCCGCACTTTTAACCACCACCGCCTTCTCCCTCTGCTGTATATACCACTGCAATATCGCGAGCCTCGCTGTCTCGAATGCGCAGTAGCCAATGGCCGCGAAGCATGCACTATGTAAAACTCTCGGGCCGATCCCTCGGCCCAGCCCAGCCCACCCTTCTTCCGCAACAATCTGCCTCATTGTCTCGAACACCTGTCGAGTACAAAAGTATTTTAAAATCAATCTATAACATATTAAGCTTTTAGAGAAAAATAAAAATAAAAAAAGTGAAAAAGGATGTTTCATGTTGTATTCATTCAATTGAAAGTCCGCAACAAAACCGCAAATCGAGATCAAACTTCATGGCAGTCTAATTTGCTAAAAATTAAAATCAAAACTTTTGAGGACAAAACTAAAATCGAAGTCAAACTTCAGAAGCCAAATTATTATTGTAGTACACCGGCTTTCGCAAAATAGCAAAGTGTGGCTAAATTACTCCGAATATATTCAAAATGTTATTAAGAATGAGTTTGGAGTGTTTTGGTTCGAAGCAAAAGTCTTCAGATCAAATGTGAGTCGAGGAAGCGAGGTTTAGAAGATCCAAATCTAAAAATTTCAGAAGTTTGGATAGGGTACCGGAACCCGTAGGTTGGTACCGGAACCCTATAGAAAGGCTGAAATTCCAGCTCTCGGGTTGGAGATTTTGTATGCTGAGTACCGGAACCAGAAATTTGGTTCCGGAACTAGAGCCCGCGTACCGGTACTCAAACCCGTGTATCGGTACTCCAAGCCCCTGGCAGCCCAGGTAAACTAGGTTAACCGTGGTTAGAGTGGAGGGTTAAGGGTGGGTTAGCCCACTTCAAAACACGAGCCCCTCTCTCATAATACCTATTTCCACCCTCCCCTCTCATTCCTCTCTTCTTTTTCTCTCTCTAAAAGCTTGGGGAAGAAACCCTAGTTTGAAGGAAGTGAAGGGATTGATCTCTTGTGACGCAAGAGACTTAAAGGAGGCTTCTAAAGGAGGATCTTGGAGCTAGAAGGAGCCCTCTTCTCCATGTTTTGGAGTAAGAACAAGAGATAAGGTTCTACGGTTTAAGTATTTTTTAGTTTTCTTGGGTTTAAAAGAGAAAGACGAGTCTTTTATAAATTCTAATCCCCTTTTTAGAGATTTTCTTGAAGTTTTGGAAGATCAAGCCCTAATTCTTGCAAGAGAAACTCAAAGGTAGGGGATTTCACCGAAATGGGTGAACCACTTCTCTTTTCCTTTGTTTTTATGATCTAGAAGCATTATGTAAGAATAGATGCAGGTAGTGCTAATGTATATACTTAAGATTTAGGGTTTAGCCCTAAGTGATAAAAGATGATTTTCAAGATTTAACCTTGCTTAATGTGGATAAGAAAACCTAGACGTAGGCTAATTTTGCATGAGAATGGACTTAGGAGAAAACTTGGTCAAATTGCATGGATATGAAACTAGGAGAAAAACTTAGGTTGAACATATGGCATTGGACTTAAAGAGGACCTAAGTCTTAAATTGAGTAGCATGAAACATAAGGAAAATCTAAGTCAAGGAATGTGTGGCATGGAACTTAGGAAAAGAAAACCTAAGGTGAACATGTAGAGTATAAACTCTAAGTTGGCAACATAGAGTCAATGAACTCTAGGTTAAGTGTGGCATGAAAAACATAGAGTTAATAAAACTCTAGACTAAAGGGAAATATGAATATAGAGTCAAGGAACTCTAGGTTGAGTATGAAATACAACATAAGAGTCGATGAACTCTAGGTTATGGATGTAATGCAACATAGAGTCAATGAACTCTAGGTTGATGAAATGGATATAGAGTTAATGAACTCTAGGATAAATGCGGTATGAGAATATTGAGTTAATAAACTCTAGGCCAAATGTGAAATAAAAATGGTAGAGTTAATAAACTCTGGGCCAAATGTGAAATGAAAAAGGTAGAGTTAGTAAACTCTAGGCCAAAGATAATTTGGTACAATTGGTGTCCTCGAGACATCGCGATGCCCTAAGGTTGTAAAGTTAGGGTTAATGAATAAGTATAAGTGAGTAAAGGAATGAATGAAAGAGGCTAAAGCTAAAAGAAAAAAGTCAAGTGGCTATAGAGTTAAAAGAGAAAAGTAAAAGAGGAAACGTGAAGGCAAAAGTGCCAACGGTAGGTGCTGAATATGTTTCGACTCCGGGGGAAAGTGTGTGAACAAGACTCAACTTCCCAAGTGAATGAGTACCAAGGTGTTTTAAACTCATTCGAGGCAAAATGAAGTGTGTGTGAGCAAGACTCCGCTTCCCAAATATAATAAAGTGTGTGTGAGCAAGACTCCGCTTCCCAAATATAATGAAGTGTGTGAGTAAGACTCAACTTCTCAAGTGAATGTGGACAAATGTAATAACTTCAAACTAATTGATGGTCCAAGAGACATCATAGCTATCCATGAGTCAATGACCTAGGGTAAAAGATGAAAGAAGGAAGCAACAAGTTAAAGGGCAAGAGAAGCCAAAAGTAAAAGAGAATGGGATTAAAAGACACCCTCGGATGGGACGCTTGCCAGTTGGTAGCATGACTACCTGGATTGAAACCCATTGGGACTAGATACATCCGAGTGGTACGACAAGTGGCGCCTTTGGATCGTCTCGTCTTTTGGTAGTATGATTACCGGGCACGGGCCCGTTGGACGAGGTCTTTCCAAAGGAATAAATAACTTGAACTAAACCAAAATAAAAAGAATGTAGAATGGCTAAGGTGGCCGGATTTGATGCGACCCCTTTCTAACGGCATAGTGGCTTAGCTTATGGATAGTAGCCTAGTATGGCATGATATGGTAGCATCAGGACATTGAATACACAAGTAGTGTAGCGATATTTTTATATATGCCAGCATGCTAGTGTAGAAATTTACAGTTTTCCTATTATTTTACTACAAATGCTTCCATTGGACCACGAGGGGTAGAGCATGTTTCTCGGTGGATGAACCCACTGGGGACTATTCATAGTTCTCACACCCTGTTAGTGACTATTTTTTCAGGCCCAGGTACAGCCGTTGAGATATACGATAGAGGCAAGGGCCCAGTAGCATAGAGACCTAGAGGGTCTAGCAGTTACTACCTTTTGGTTATTTTTGAGTGAACTATGTATTGTGAGGAAAAAAATGTAAATTGTAATATTTGTTTAAATTCAAGTTGAGAGCAAAATGTAATAAATATTATACTATGGTTCACTCATGCTGTACTTTCATTGCATGCTTAAACTGGTTGATTAATGAATGAAAATTTTGGTTAGTAGTGATTTTTACTCTGATATTACTCTTCATCATACAGTTGTTTGTATTGATTTGGGATGTGGCCGTTCCTTTCGGGTATAGAGAGATTATGCCCGATCGGCGGGTCTGTTGGCGTGCCCAAACTGCCCAAATTGACGGTCTCAGAGCGTGACAATTACAATTGAAGCTCTAAGAACAGCATTGAAATCCAAATCAAACTTGACCCAAAATGTCAAGAAACAGTTCTCTACGAGGCTTGGTTATATGTTACTACTAGATAGCACTTTAGTTTATTTTCATCGGTCTCCGCTCTACTATTTTTCGTTGGAATTACCATTTTCTTGCTAACCTCTACGCTACTGTCAATAAACATACAACTACGGATACAAGCTAGCAGCTCAGTTAAAGGACCGTATAGTTGGAGTGCATTCTGTTGTAAATTGAGCAATTCTAGTTGCATTAATCGAAAGGCCGCGAAAAAATATATCGTAACCGACTCGTTACAATATGCAGATCATTATATTATGTACACAAACAGAAATGATTTTTTTTTTTTTTTTATCGTTCTTTCTCACAGCGAGTACCGCAAGCTCCCCGCAATCCCAAACGGAACCTTCATCCGACCAACAAACTAAGTCTTCTCCTTCTCTCTACAAATCAAATTTTCTTGTACCAACAATAGACATATCTATATATTGAGAGAGAGAGAGAGAGAGAGAGAGAGAGAGAGAGAGAGAGAGAGAGAGAGAGAAGGGTAGGTAATACCTTCCTACTGCCCTCTCCCTGAGGCTGGGTCATGAGGCGGGTCTTGACGACGTCGAGCGGGGTGGTGAGTGAGGCAGAGATGGCCCCAGCGAGCGCGCCGCACGCGACGCTCTGCGCGGGCTCGAGGTTGGGCTTCTTGGTGAGGCCCAGCGCGAAGGCCTTCAGGTATTCGAAGGAGGAGTAGCTGAGGATCCCGGCGGGGAGGTTGCGGAGGAGGGTGGCGGCGTATCCGGCGTAGAGGCCGAAGAAGCCGTCCTCGCGGAGGATGTGGAGGGCGAGTTGGTGGGTGCGGCGGTGGGCGCCGGCGCCGGCCTGCATGCGCTGGGTGAGGAGCTCCTTGGGGACCATGACGGCGGAGGAGACGACGTTCCCGAGGGCGCCGGCGAGGGGGGGACGAAGAAGGGGCTGAGGGGTGTAAGGGTTTGGAGGAAGAGGAGGGACTTGGCGAGCTCGCAGGTGGCGAAGTAGAGGGCGGAGGAGGCGGCGGAGCCGAGGAGGACGGCGGAGAGGCCGCGGTAGAAGCCGAGGGGCCATGGGAGCGGAGGATGGAGGCGGCGGCGGCGACGGCGGAGGAGGAGGCGGCGGCGGAGGAGGAGGGTAGGGTTTGGAGGCGGGTCTTGATGGCGTCGAGGGGGAGTAGGGCGACGTAGGTGAGGGCACCGGCGAAGGCGCCGGCGAGGGCGCCGATGGCGGCGCGGTCGAGCGGAGAGAGGAGGGGGAGGAGGGATCGAGGGGAGGGTTTGGAGAGGAGGAAGAGAGGGAAGAGAGGAGAAGGTTGGGAAGGGAGTTAGGGTTTTGGGGGAGGGTTTGAGGAGGAGGGAGTTGAGGTGGGAGAAGAAAAGGGGAAAGTCGAGTTCAGGGGAAGTGGAGGTGGAGAGGGAGAGACGGAGGGCAGCATGGTGGTGGTGGTGGTGGTGGTGGTGGTTTAAGTTGAGCTCCATTATTGACTTGTGTGTGTGGGGATACCCGCTTGGATGAGAAATAGATAGAGTGAAAAAAAGACAAGAGCAGCTGCAGGCTACAAACCTACATCATCATAGTTTGCCCATTCACCCGTAGATATTACAATTTAGACCTTAGTTTGAGCAATGTTGTTATTATCTAACCCACCTAGCAATTGTAAAACCGCCAGACGGACAGACAATCTGAGCGGGTGATCCAGATCCTCGAGGACATACTTCAAGCCTGTGTACTTGATTTGGGAGACGGATGGTCACGCCACCTACCTCTTGTAGAGTTCGCCTACAACAACAGCTACTAGGCTAGCATCCGTATGGCGCCGTACGAAGCTTTATATGGCAGACGCTATAGGTTCCCCATCTGTTGGGACGATCTGGGGGAGCGGAAGTTTTTGGGACCGAATTTGGTGGAAGAAACTGAGGAAAAGGTACGCCTCATCAGGCAGCGACTGGTGACCGCCCAAAGCCGACAAAAGAGCTACGCAGATCAGAGACGCCGCGACTTGGAGTTCCAGGTGGGGGAGCACGTGTTACTGCGAGTTTCGCCGTCCAAAGGGGTGAAGCGGTTCGGGCTGAGAGGCAAGTTGAGCCCACGGTACGTAGGGCCTTTTGAGATCTTGGAAGGCATCGGCCTGGTGGCCTATCGCCTTACCTTACCGCCAAACCTTGACCGGATTCACGATGTGTTCCACGTGTCCATGCTTCGGAAGTACCTTCCCGACCCATCGCGGGTGCTCGACGTCTCAGCAGTCGAGCTCAAAGAGGACCTGAGCTTCGAGGAAATATCGGTGCGGATCCTAGCGCGAGAAGACAAAAAGTTGCGAAATCGGGCAATCCCCTAGGTGAAGGTGCTTTGGAGCAATCAGGAGGAACGTGAAGCAACCTGGGAACCAAAGTCGAAGATGAGGGAGTGCTATCCAGATCTTTTCGCCGCGGGCGAGGGTTAAGTTTCGAGGACGAAACTTGTTATTAGTGGTGAGTGATGTAAGACCCGCCCTTTTATTTTGGCTTTTTTTTTCCTTTTTACTTCACTTGTAGCGGTCCGGCAGAGGGGTTAATTAATTCGATTTTTCTAGGCAGACCGTCGAGGCTCACGGGTATTTCTAGGTGTTAGAGCTCATGAAACGGGGAACGGTGGCGCGATCGGATTTGATTTCCGACCCCGGAATCTCCCATAAATTAAACTTGAAGTTTGCGACCCCTTTTTGGACGCTCCGGGATCCGCGCTGGCGATCTGCACGGTTATCGAGGTAACCGTGAACCCTAACTTACTTCTGTTGAGCTAGGGCACGTTGGGACTTAGGTTTTCTCTTTTCCCTTTCTCCTCCTCTCGTTGCGGTACGACAAGCGCGGCTCCGATCTGAAGGAACTTGAGGCGAGAAAGAGGAACCCAACCTATTTGTCGCTCTCGCTTCAAGTCTCCGGTGCAGAACTCTACCGTGGGGATCCGGGGGAGAAGGAAGGAGGTTGACTTTTCGGCGGGTTGATCGGGCGAAGGTGGACGATCCTCTTCCTCCACCTCCTCCCGTGAATCCAAGGTGAGTCTTTCCCGCTCTTGTTTTAGGTTTACGTGGTTAAGGGTCTTGTCGGTCGTTTCGAGGACGGGGATCACCGCGCCGCAGCCGCCATCGTCGAGGCGGCTACCGCCGCGCGGGGCCGCCCGTAGGTGGGGCGCCCGCGCGGGGTCGCCCGCGCCTGCGGGCAGCGCGACCGCGCGGATCGGTGCCACGCGGGGACGCCCGCAGGTGGGGCGCCCGCGGGGGCTGGCGCCGCGTGGGGTCGCCCGCGCCTGCGGGCAGCGCGCTCGCGAGGGCCGGTGCCGCGCGGGGCCGCCCGCAGGTGGGGCGCCAGCGCGGGCTGGCGCCGCGCGGGGTCGCCCACGCAGGCCGGTGCCGCGCGAGGTCGCCCGCGCGTGGGGCGCCCTCGCGGCTGGCGCCGCGCGGGGTAGCCCGCGCCTGTGGGCAGCGCGCCCGCGCGGGCCGGTGCCACGCGGGGCCGCCCGCAGGTGGGGCGCCCGCCCGGGCTGGCGCCGCGCGGGGTCGCCCGCGCAGGCAAGTACCGTGCGGGGCCGCACGCAAGTGGGGCACCCGCGCAGGCTGGCGCCGCGCAGGGCTGCCCGCGCCTGCGGACAGCGCACCCTCACGGACCGGTGCCACGCGAGGCCGCCCGCAGGTGGGGCACCCGCGCGGGCTGGTGCCGCACGGGGCCGCCGCCAACGGGGCGGGGCCGCGCGGAGCTGTCCGCATGCACGGTGCGCGCCGCACGGGTCGTCGTCGTGCGGGAACTTCGCGCGCGGGGTTTTAGGAACGTGTCGAATTTCCATCTCCTGCCTGAGTCGTCGTTAGGTGTTTTTGATCACCAGGTCTTAGTTTTCACTTCTTCAGGGACACGGGACGCTGTGGGCTCGGCAGACATGCAGACGCGAACGAATCGAACACCGGTCTCCATTCAGGGTGGGTACACTTTTCCAGGGTCGGTTGGGAAAGGGTGTAAGTTATGTAAATTGCATGTTCGGGCAAAGGTGGAATTTTAAATGACTACTGTTCATGATGCTAACCCTGTTTACACTATTCAGTTATTTATTTATTTAATTATTTGATTATGAGGCTCGTGTTTGCTACACGCATACCGGTGGTTTGGCCACCGCAAAGGTGTGCTTTTCTGAAAAAGTGGTACGTTGACCCGTGTACCCCACGTGACGGTGACGTAATGGGGGCCCTCGTGGGTGGGGGTGTGAGCGGTGATGCCGAGGCAGGTGCTCAGCGGCCGAGGTAGGTGCTCGGCGGCCGAGGTAGGTGCTCGGCGGGGTTTCCGAGATAGGTGCTCGGTGTGTTTGCCGGGGAAGGTGCCCGGTTCGTTTTTACACAGGGTTGCACACTGTTGGTTACACATTGAGGAGGGGGTTGCTCCGGTTGTCAGTGGTTTGCCTAATTTTTAGCTTTTTTTGCTTTTACCTTTATTTCTGGTCACTGACTTCCCACTTCGTTACAGGTTCGTCCAGGGGCGAGTGCTAGGGCGCTGGTGAGGCTGTATGAGCGATGTTCTGACTCTTAGAGACTGCAGATACAGTTAACTTTATCCTCTTGTTCTTTTATTACTCATGATAGCTAGATGTGGATTGCGATACCCCCGTGGGATCGACGTGGATGTTGTCTATTGGTATAACTTTTGGATGAATGTCGTTCTATTCTCTTTACATGGCCGTTTTCAAACTACAAATAAGAATCAAGGAAAACTATTGCGAAAACCGTTTTTAAAATGTGGGTGTCGTGTGGGTACCGTTTTCAAACTCTGTGGGATTTATGTGATTTTCGAAAATGGCTTTATAAAATCTGGCACTGGGTGGGTGCCGCTTTCAAATTATGTGGATTTATGTGGTTTCGAAACGGATTTTATGAAAACTCGGTGTCGGGTGGACACCGCTTTCAAAACTCTGTGGTTTTATCCTTTTAAAACAGTCGGCCCCTCTACTATTTGTGAAAGTTGGCAGAATGTATGAAATGAATGACGTATGTGTTTGTGACTCGATCTAGTGTGGTTAAAGCATGAATGAGATGTACTATGTAGTCGGGACGCCGTGCATATACAAAGGAGACTCTGCCCGTTTGCAGAGTTAATTTGTATATGCGGCGGGTCTGGGCGCGCACCGGGGGGAATTGATTTCAAAAAAAAAATATTACGTTGATTTGGGAGCATCGGTGGCTCTTCTTCCGCGCGTTTGAACCCCCAGGGCGTGACAAAGTCTCCAACTGCGCTCCGACCAACCCACGGCCAACTCCGCCAAGTCACTACGCACATAGCCCACGCTCCTCGCGGCTCTACACAGTGCACAGGGCACTCACTCACGCACGCTCCTCGCGGCACGGGCAGCACTCCGCTGTTCCACTCTTCTCATGGAAGAAGGAAAAAGATAGAAAATTTTCAATCCAAGCTCAGAATCCATCTCTTTGTCCAAAATCCGAAGTCCGAGAAAAATCCGAAAACTCAGAAAAAAGCACAGTGCTCACCTCTACTGGCTGTGTCCGCATGCGCGAGCTCCAACCGAGCTCTCCTCAAACCGGACCAGCTCTCTGACGCGCTCACGATCGAAACCCGAAACTCCACCGCGAAGAGGATCCATCAAAAACTCACAACCATCTCCCTCTCTCTCAATCTGCTCACTCTCTTCCTCTCTCTTTCTCTCCTTCTTCTTCTCGTTCTTTCTCTCTTTCTTTTTTTTCCCTAGTTTTAGCTGAGAAGAGAAGAGGAGGAGGGGTCACTATATAAAGAGAAGAGGGAGTTAATGCTGTGCAGAAGGTGGTTGGGAGGGGAAGTGTAGTGCACCGATTTCTGCGAAATAGCAAAATTCGGTAAAAATGCTTGTAACCCGTTTCGAATAATGACTACAAGTGGGTTTGAAGTGTTTTGAGTCAACGCAAAAGCCGTTGGGTCGAAAAGTGAGTTGTGGTTGAGAAACGAAGCCTTAAATTGCAAAATTGGGACTCGTGTTCGCCGAGTTCGCAAAATGGCAAATTTCGGCGAGAGGACTTGTAACATGTTTTAAACATGATTACAGTTGAGTTCGGTGCGTTTCGGGCTGACGCGAAGGGCATCGGGTCGAAAAGTGACTTGAACCCGAGGACTTAGCCAAATCTGGAATTTCTGAAATTTTTAAATCGCGAAGCGTTTTCGGAGCCCTGTTTCGAGGGCTTCGAGTGCCCCAAAATTTTAAAAGAAATCGTGGGGTGACTCACAAAAGTTTTCTTATTAAAAGGGCGAAAAACCTAGGTATGCTATTAAGAAAAAATCGGAGAACGAAGCGAAGAAAAATGCTTCGTGATTGCTGAAATTGCAGTTTGACAGCCCAAGTCTATCGCGAAGCGTTTTCGGAGCCCTGTTTCGAGGGCTTCGAGTGCCCCAAAATTTTAAAAGAAATCGTGGGGTGACTCACAAAAGTTTTCTTATTAAAAGGGGCGAAAAACCTAGGTATGCTATTAAGAAAAAATCGGAGAACGAAGCGAAGAAAAATGCTTCGTGATTGCTGAAATTGCAGTTTGACAGCCCAAGTCTATCGCGAAGCGTTTTCGGAGCCCTGTTTCGAGGGCTTCGAGTGCCCCAAAATTTTAAAAGAAATCGTGGGGTGACTCACAAAAGTTTTCTTATTAAAAGGGGCGAAAAACCTAGGTATGTTATTAAGAAAAAATCGGAGAACGAAGCGAAGAAAAATGCTTCGCGATTGCTGAAACTGCAGTTTTGACAGCCCAGGTCTATCGCGAAGCATTTTCGGGGCTCTCTTTCGAGGGCTTAGAGTAGTCCGAAATTTTAAATAAAATCGTGGGAAGTTTAAGAAAAATGTGTAGATTAAAGGGGTGAAGAGAAATTACAAATTTGATTTCTCAGTTGACGGGAAAACGAGGTGAAAGAGGGCTAACCGATAAAGCTCGCTGCAGGAAATTCTGCAGGAAAAAGGGCAATTTGGGATAATTTCAAAATTCAGGGGCATTTTGGTAAATTCCCTTTCTTTTCCCAACCACCCACAGCAGATTAATAAATGACCCCTCTCTCTTTCCCCTCCCCCTCACACGCACCCACTCTCACTCTCTCTCTCAGCTAGAGGAAACCAAAGAGGAGAAGGAAAGGAGAAGGAAGAAGAAAGGAGAAGAAAAAGAAGAAGAAGAAGAGAAGAAGAAGAAGAAGAAGAAGGAGAAGGAAAAAGTAACTTCCCTCTCTCTCTCTTTCTCTCTCTCTCTCTATCTCTCTCTCGCACAACCTCTCCCTCTCCTTCTTGCTTCCTGCCTGCGGCTGCTGCTGCTCAAAGCAGCAGCAGCAGCTGCTTGCCATGCTGCTGCTGCTCAAAGCAGCAGCAGCTGCTGGCCCAGCTGCTGCTGCTCAAAGCAGCAGCAGCTGCTGTGGGATACAAAAAAAAAAAAAAAAGAGAAGTGAGGAGCAGCTTGTGCTGCTCAGCTGCTGCTGCTACTAAGCAACAGCAGCTGGGCAGCCATAGTAGCTGCGCAAGGCAGCTGCAATGCTGCCTTGCGCAGCCTCTTGCTAGCTTGCTGCCTGGGCAGCAGCTGCATTGGCTGCTGCCCAGCAGCAGGTTTAGGATCACACAAAAAAAAAAAAAGAAAGAAAAGAAGAAAGAAAGAAAGTGAAGAAAGAAAAGAAAGAAAAGAAAAGAAGAAAAGAAGAAAAGAAGAATAATAGAGAATTCTTCTCTTCTCTTTTCCCAATAAGAAAAATGCAATTTCTCAAGTTTGCCAAATGCAAAAATTTCAATTTCTCGATTTTGCAAAATGCAAAATTTAGGAATTTGGGATGGGGAAAATTGCTTAATTTGAGCCCCTCTAAAATTTAGAGAGCTTTGGGCTTGTTTCCAATGTGAAATTGCAATTCTTGACTTTCCAAGAAGCAAAATCGACGAATTGGGAGGAAATAGCTCAAATTGAGCTTTTCTCAAAATTCGGGGGGCTTTTTGACCCCGGATCGAGTTGAGCAAGTTTCTTTTTGGCAACATGCCATAAGATAATTAATTCCCTCCCATTTTTATGAATCGATAAAAAGTTAGCCTTTTGGAGGGGGAAAACGATCAAATAGGAACTTTCCCCTCTTTGTTGTCAAAAGAGGTTAATTTCATCGTCTTACTAAATTTAAAGGATCATGTAGAGGCAATTGCTTTATTTTGCCCTCCTTACGATGTAGGAAAGCCTCAAGGACCAAAGGAGCTGGAATTGCCTCTTGCAAGGATCGATAGAACACACCGAGGTGGGGGATTCTATCGAGCGAGGGTGACCTCTCCCCTTATCTTTTGCTTGTTATTAGAAGCATGTTAATAGAGTGGCTAGGACAATAATTTCATGCTTATGTAGATGTGGTTGCGGTTTATGGAAATTTGACTTAGGAGAAAACTTAGATTAGGCTCTAATGTGTGGCATTCACTATAGGATTTCACGAGTGGCATGGTTGTTTGAGTCAAATAAGCGTGTGATGGAATTAGGGCCTAAATTAGAGTTATGTCTCTAAGGAAAGCATAGTTTAGTTGAGGTTAAAATCCAGAGTATTGGAAATCCCTAGAGTGGTCATAGGGAGTCGGGTTAATATACCTACACTTTAACTTCAACTTGAGCATAATGAAAGTTAAGAATTGAGTCCAAGGGACTTATGTACCTTAAGGCATGGACCTAGGGTAAATGCATGAGTATATTAAAAAGACAAGCTAAAAGCTTAATTGCAAAGAAAGAAAAAGGGCTAAGAGGCAATGTGAGCAATGTGAGCTATAAGCTCGATTGAGATGGAAGCTAAGTGCTAAAGAGCAAAAGAAAGGCAAAGGCCTAAAAGAGCAAAGAGGCTAAATGCAAAGCAATAAAAGAGATAATAAAACGAGCGCACCTACGGGGTGAAACGTGGCCCATGTTGGAGTAGCAGGCAGTGTCCCTCTCCCGGGTAGAGACCCGTTCGGGACGTTTCCCCGTAGGGCGGGGTAACACTTGCGGGTGTTATCGGCAACCTTAGAGGACTTGTCTTATGGCAGCATGTCTGCCGGGCTAGGGCCCGTTGGGCAAGTTTCTCCGAGGGTTTAGCAACTTGAATTGAAACACAAGAAAGTTAATGAAAGTAATTTGGCAAGGGACAGGTTGGTTAGTTTGGCAACCTATAGCGACATAGAGCAATGTCATGGCAAAGGTAAAAGTATTAAGCATGCTAGCTAAGATTTACAGCTTTTATTTACTGTATTTCATTCTCTATTATATTGCTTCCATTAGACTAAGCGGTGCAGGGCATTTTCTCTCGGTGGTTGAACCCACTGGGAACTTGGTTGTAGTTCTCACACCCTTTGGGTGACTTCCCCACAGGTCCAGGTACATCGGGCGAGACACGCGACAAGGGCAAGCGCCCAGCAGAGTAGCGACCTAGCAGTCTAGAGTCGCCACCACCATTTTGGAGTTTTATTATCTTGAGCGAACTTTTGTATGTGAGGAACAATGTAAATTTTAAATGTTTAAGTTTCAAGTTAGAAAAGAAAGAAAAAAAAAATATGGATGTATTTTGGTATTGTAGTTTCATGCTAAAAGAGAGTTGTAATATTAAACAAAAGTGTATGTCTTCGCTCAAGTGTTTTACTTTCATTTCTTCTAACTACTTGTTGAATGATTGAAAGTTTAAATTTATAGTTCTCTACTCTGATTGCTTACTCTTCCGCTATATTGAAATGATATTGTTGGATTAAACCGTTCCTTTCGGGTCTTGAAAGGTCATGCCCGATTGGCGGGTCTGTTGGCGCGCCCGAACTGTTCAAATTGACGGTCTCGGGGCGTGACAGATTAGAGTGGTATCAGAGCCTAGGAGATAGACCTAGGTGGTTAGCGAACCTTAGGAAGACCCTAGGGTTTAGGCACGAGAGTGTGTGTGGATCTTTTGGCGAAAGTACATGATTGGGTTACTTGATTCCCAAGAAGGACATTGGGAATGGATCGAGGGAAAATGGACTTCCACTAGCTAACGTTAAGTTGGGCGGCCGACAACGTAACGTTAGGGGTGGGAAGAAGTATTCCTTTTTACTTTCGCATGATTGGGTTGACGAAGCCTTTATGTGATCGTTTAAATTACTGCATTTAATTCGCAAATGCCTAAGTTGTAAGCGTTGGACTGATGTTTTTGTGGTGTGCAGATAGCTATGCCACCGCGAAGGGAGACACGTCTTACGCGCCTCGAGCCGGGGGAGGGCTCCGGTTCGAGTGATGTTCGTGAACTGAGGGAGCAAATGGCCGCGCTTATTGGCGTGGTACAGCAGCAGGCGGAGGCCTCTCAGCGACAGGAGGAGGCTTCCCGCCAACGAGAGGAGGAGACCTCTCGTAGGCTGGAGGAGGCTTCTCGCCAACGGGAGGAGGAGGCTTCTCGCAGGCTAGAGGAGGCGTTGCAGCGCCAGGAGGAAGCGACGAGGCGTCAGGCCGAACAAATTGAGAGGCTCCAGGACCTGTTGACGCGGCAGATTGAGGCGGCGCAGACGACGCATGAGCGCACAGCCTCGCCCCAAGTGGGGGCAACTACTGAAGGAGTGGCTATGGCGGCCGAGCCTATGGCGGCGCGCCCAGCACCATCTGTCGGGGCTACTAGAGGAGTGCCCCGGCGGGCCGACTCGGAGGTGGGTGATGCCGAGTACGCGGCCCAGAGAGCGGAGCAAAATAGGGCGATGGAGGTTCTCGCCGACTTCCAGAAATTTCACCCTCCTACCTTCAGCGGCGACAAATCCGATCCAATGGTGGTGGAGTCGTGGATTGACTCCATGGAGCGACTGTTCCTAACCCTTCGGGTGCCGGTGCGGGACCGTGTTACTGTGGCGGTTCCCCACCTCGATAATGTGGCACACCGTTGGTGGAAAGCAGAGTTGGAGAGAAGGGCTAGGACGGCATTGCCGGAGCCATCGTGGGAAGAATTCAAGGAGCTCTTCTTCGCCACATATTTCCCCGACAGTGCGAAGCAACAAATGGAAGATGACTTCAAAAATCTTCGCCAGGGAAGCCGCTCAGTTCAAGAATACGAGTGCGAGTTCTCTCGCATCGTTAGTTGTCTACCCACCGTGGTGCGCAGCGAGTGGGATAAGGTGCGATGTTTCGAGAGGGGCCTTCGACCGGCGATCTACTCAAAGGTCCAACCATTCAACATTGCAACTTATCGGGAAATTGTGGATAGAGCCCGTTTGGTAGAAAGGGGCGACATGGTGGTGCGCCGAGAGCGCGAAGCTTTTGAGAAAGATAAGGGCAAGGCGAAGGAAAAGAAGCGGCATCAAGGTGGCCCCGGGGGTCAGAGCCAATATCAACGGCCCCCGAAGCAACAGCGACAGCAGCACTATCCTCGGGAGCCCCGACAGTTCACGGCCCCCGGGCGATGTGCCATTTGTGGTGGCCCGCACCGACCTACTGAGTGCCCAGAACGCGAGGGGAGGTGCTTCAACTGTGGCCGGCCGGGTCACATGGCTCGAGAGTGTTGGAGGGGCACGCACCCCGCCCCGGCCGTGCCGACGATCCAGGCTGCCCCGAAGCAACACAAGAAGACGGTGCCAGCTCTACCAGCTGCACGCCCCGCTGCTCCTCAGCGACCGCCGAGCGGGCGGGCTTTTGCCGCTCAGGCGAAGGAGGAGGAGCCCGTGGCTGACGACGTCGTGGCAGGTATAATTTTTATTAATGATGTTCGATGTAGGGCTCTATTCGACACAGGTGCATCGCATTCATTCATATGTAGATCCTTTGCCATGAGACATGGGTTGGATGTATTACAGTCTACTAGTACTAAAACGGTCCATGTGCCTGATGGTTCCTTAGAGGTATCTGAGAGTTGTCCCGCCTGTCCAGTTCGGGTTGGCGAGTGGATTATGACAGTGGACTTCTTAGTTTTGAGACGGCTAGGAGATTATGATGTAATTTTGGGAATGAATTGGCTCTCCAAGTACTATGCCACTATCGACTGCGAGCGGCGGGTTATCATCTTTCGAGAGCCGGGACAAGAGGAGTATGTATTTAAAGCATGTAGAGGTTCTCTATTTGCCTCTGTGGTCTCGGCATCGCGGGCCAAGAAGCTTATCGATAGAGGGTGTGTGGCTTACTTAGCTACCGTGGTGGAAGGGCACAAGGAAGAACCTAATGTGCAAGACATTCCCGTGGCGCGGGAATATCCTGATGTATTCCCTGCGGAATTGCCGGGCATGCCGAAGGATCGGGAGATTGAGTTCATAATAGACTTGGTCCCGGGACGGCTCCAGTTTCAAAGGCTCCTTATAGAATGGCCCCGGCGGAGTTAAAAGAGCTTAAGGCTCAATTGCAAGATTTGCTGGACAAGGGTTTCATTAGACCTAGCGTATCCCCTTGGGGAGCTCCGGTCCTATTTGTGAAGAAAAAGGACGGATCGCTGCGGTTATGTGTGGATTATCGGGAGCTCAACAAATTGACAATCAAGAACCGATATCCATTACCGAGGATCGATGATTTGTTCGACCAATTGCAAGGTTCCCGAGTATTCTCAAAAATTGACCTTCAATCGGGATACCATCAATTAAAGATTAAGCCGGAGGATGTGCACAAAACAGCTTTTAGAACGCGGTATGGACACTATGAATTCACTGTAATGCCTTTCGGGTTGACGAATGCCCCGGCGGCATTCATGGATTTAATGAACCGCGTTTTTCAGCCTTTCCTAGACCGATTTGTCGTTGTCTTCATTGACGACATTTTAGTCTACTCTCGAAGTGACGACGAGCACGAGGATCACCTACGACAGGTTCTACAAGTGCTTCGGGAGCGGAGCCTATTCGCGAAGCTGAAGAAATGTGAATTCTGGCTCCGGGAGGTGGCATTCTTAGGGCATGTGATTTCTGAGACGGGGGTGTCTGTGGACCCCAAGAAAATTGAAGCAGTGAAAGATTGGCCGCGACCAACAAATGTCACCGAGATTCGAAGCTTTATCGGACTCGCGGGCTATTATAGGCGGTTTGTGGAAGGGTTCTCTAAAATTACCATTCCACTCACCAGCCTTACAAGAAAAGGAGCTAAGTTCATTTGGAGCGATGCCTGTGAGAGAAGCTTCCAATTACTCAAGGATAAGTTGACGACGGCTCCAATTCTTGCTTTACCCGTTGCGGGAAAAGGGTTCGTGGTTTATAGTGATGCTTCAGGGACTGGGTTGGGGTGTGTACTCATGCAAGACGAGAGGGTTATAGCCTATGCTTCCCGGCAGTTGAAGAGTTATGAAAAGAACTACCCCACTCACGATCTCGAGCTTGCCGCGGTGATTTTTGCACTAAAGATATGGCGGCATTACCTCTACGGGGAACATTGCGAGATTTACACGGATCACAAAAGCCTCAAATATTTGTTCACTCAGAAGGAATTAAATCTGAGGCAGCGCCGATGGCTAGAACTCCTAAAGGATTATGATGTTAGCATCTTGTACCACCCGGGGAAAGCAAATGTGGTGGCCGACGCGCTAAGCAGGAAGTCCGTGGAAAATCTTGCCATGATCATCACTGACCAATACCCGTTGCAATCCGAAATGAGACGGATGGGCTTGGAGGTTGTGGCTTCCGGTGCCCCCGCGAAGCTTATGACGCTCGTTGTGCAACCTACCTTGTTGGAGAGAATTAAAGAAAAGCAAATGGCGGATGAAAAGCTCCAAAAGGCGAGGTCTGATCAAGAAAGCGGTGAGGCAAAGGATTTTACTGTGGATTCTGAGGGGATCCTAAGGTTTCGGGGTCGCGTGTGTGTACCTAATGATGAGGATATTCGTGAAATGATCCTTCAAGAAGCACACCAATCGCCGTATACTATCCACCCCGGCGGCACAAAAATGTATAAGGACCTGAGGGCGCAGTTTTGGTGGCCAGGTATGAAAAAGGATGTTGGACACTTCGTGGCTAGATGCTTAGTGTGCCAACAAGTCAAGGCTGAACATAGACTCCCTGCGGGCAAGCTTCAAAATCTGCCGATTCCCGTGTGGAAATGGGAGAACATCGCTATGGATTTTATTGTGGGCTTGCCTCGGTCTCAAGCAGGCCATGATGCGATCTGGATGGTTGTGGATAGGTTAACCAAGGCGGCTCATTTCCTGCCCGTCCACACCACCTGGTCTAGGGATAAATTGGCGCAGTTGTATATTGATGAGATTATGCGCCTTCATGGAGTTCCTGTTTCTATAGTGTCGGATCGGGATCCCCGATTCGTGTCACAATTTTGGAAGAGCTTCCACGAAACTTTGGGAACACGCCTGGATTTCTCTACGGCCTATCACCCTCAGAGCGATGGTCAATCTGAGAGGACCAATCAAATCCTCGAAGATATGCTCAGGGCGTGTGTCTTGGACTATGGACCAGGGTGGCAGCGATATTTGCCGATGGCGGAGTTCGCCTACAATAACAGCTACCAAGCCAGCATCGGGATGGCACCTTTTGAGGCACTCTATGGCAGAAAATGCAGGTCTCCACTGCATTGGAGTGAGGTTGGCGAGAGATCATCACTGGGTCCTGATGTATTGCAAGAAGCCGAGGAAAAGGTGCAAATTGCGCGTCAACGTCTGGTGACAGCGCAAAGTCGGCAAAAGAGCTATGCGGACAAAAGGCGGCGCGACCTAGAGTTTAAGGTCGGGGATCATGTATTTTTGAAGGCGTCGCCCACAAAGGGAGTAGTGCGATTTGGGATGCGAGGAAAGTTGAACCCTCGTTTTCTTGGACCCTATGAGGTTTTGGAGCGGGTTGGCCCAGTGGCCTATAGAATAGCTTTGCCCCCAGATTTGGCAGGAATTCATGATGTGTTCCATGTGTCACAACTCCGCCAGTATGTCCACGACCCGACGCACATAATCAACTACCCACCACTCGATCTACGGGAGGATATGAGCTATGATGAGTTCCCGTATAAGATTATTGATCGGCGTGATAGGAAGCTCAGGAACCGCTCCATCCCTTATGTGAAAGTGCTTTGGACGAGGCATAGCGAGGAGGAGGCCACGTGGGAGCCTGAGGCTGTGATGCGGGAGCATTATCCTCGCTTGTTCGAGGAATAAATCCCAAGGTACGTGAGTTTTAGTTTCGCGGACGAAACTCCTAAAGGAGGGGAGAATGTAGTGCACCGATTTCTGCGAAATAGCAAAATTCGGTAAAAATGCTTGTAACCCGTTTCGAATAATGACTACAAGTGGGTTTGAAGTGTTTTGAGTCAACGCAAAAGCCGTTGGGTCGAAAAGTGAGTTGTGGTTGAGAAACGAAGCCTTAAATTGCAAAATTGGGACTCGTGTTCGCCGAGTTCGCAAAATGGCAAATTTCGGCGAGAGGACTTGTAACATGTTTTAAACATGATTACAGTTGAGTTCGGTGCGTTTCGGGCTGACGCGAAGGGCATCGGGTCGAAAAGTGACTTGAACCCGAGGACTTAGCCAAATCTGGAATTTCTGAAATTTTTAATCGCGAAGCGTTTTCGGAGCCCTGTTTCGAGGGCTTCGAGTGCCCCAAAATTTTAAAAGAAATCGTGGGGTGACTCACAAAAGTTTTCTTATTAAAAGGGGCGAAAAACCTAGGTATGCTATTAAGAAAAAATCGGAGAACGAAGCGAAGAAAAATGCTTCGTGATTGCTGAAATTGCAGTTTGACAGCCCAAGTCTATCGCGAAGCGTTTTCGGAGCCCTGTTTCGAGGGCTTCGAGTGCCCCAAAATTTTAAAAGAAATCGTGGGGTGACTCACAAAAGTTTTCTTATTAAAAGGGGCGAAAAACCTAGGTATGCTATTAAGAAAAATCGGAGAACGAAGCGAAGAAAAATGCTTCGTGATTGCTGAAATTGCAGTTTGACAGCCCAAGTCTATCGCGAAGCGTTTTCGGAGCCCTGTTTCGAGGGCTTCGAGTGCCCCAAAATTTTAAAAGAAATCGTGGGGTGACTCACAAAAGTTTTCTTATTAAAAGGGGCGAAAAACCTAGGTATGTTATTAAGAAAAAATCGGAGAACGAAGCGAAGAAAAATGCTTCGCGATTGCTGAAACTGCAGTTTTGACAGCCCAGGTCTATCGCGAAGCATTTTCGGGGCTCTCTTTCGAGGGCTTAGAGTAGTCCGAAATTTTAAATAAAATCGTGGGAAGTTTAAGAAAAATTTGTAGATTAAAGGGGTGAAGAGAAATTACAAATTTGATTTCTCAGTTGACGGGAAAACGAGGTGAAAGAGGGCTAACCGATAAAGCTCGCTGCAGGAAATTCTGCAGGAAAAGGGCAATTTGGGATAATTTCAAAATTCAGGGGCATTTTGGTAAATTCCCTTTCTTTTCCCAACCACCCACAGCAGATTAATAAATGACCCCTCTCTCTTTCCCCTCCCCCTCACACGCACCCACTCTCACTCTCTCTCTCAGCTAGAGGAAACCAAAGAGGAGAAGGAAAGGAGAAGGAAGAAGAAAGGAGAAGAAAAAGAAGAAGAAGAAGAGAAGAAGAAGAAGAAGAAGAAGGAGAAGGAAAAGGTAACTTCCCTCTCTCTCTCTTTCTCTCTCTCTCTCTATCTCTCTCTCGCACAACCTCTCCCTCTCCTTCTTGCTTCCTGCCTGCGGCTGCTGCTGCTCAAAGCAGCAGCAGCAGCTGCTTGCCATGCTGCTGCTGCTCAAAGCAGCAGCAGCTGCTGGCCCAGCTGCTGCTGCTCAAAGCAGCAGCAGCTGCTGTGGGATACAAAAAAAAAAAAAAAAGAGAAGTGAGGAGCAGCTTGTGCTGCTCAGCTGCTGCTGCTACTAAGCAACAGCAGCTGGGCAGCCATAGTAGCTGCGCAAGGCAGCTGCAATGCTGCCTTGCGCAGCCTCTTGCTAGCTTGCTGCCTGGGCAGCAGCTGCATTGGCTGCTGCCCAGCAGCAGGTTTAGGATCACACAAAAAAAAAAAAAGAAAGAAAAGAAGAAAGAAAGAAAGTGAAGAAAGAAAAGAAAGAAAAGAAAAGAAGAAAAGAAGAAAAGAAGAATAATAGAGAATTCTTCTCTTCTCTTTTCCCCAATAAGAAAAATGCAATTTCTCAAGTTTGCCAAATGCAAAAATTTCAATTTCTCGATTTTGCAAAATGCAAAATTTAGGAATTTGGGATGGGGAAAATTGCTTAATTTGAGCCCCTCTAAAATTTAGAGAGCTTTGGGCTTGTTTCCAATGTGAAATTGCAATTCTTGACTTTCCAAGAAGCAAAATCGACGAATTGGGAGGAAATAGCTCAAATTGAGCTTTTCTCAAAATTCGGGGGGCTTTTTGACCCCGGATCGAGTTGAGCAAGTTTCTTTTTGGCAACATGCCATAAGATAATTAATTCCCTCCCATTTTTATGAATCGATAAAAAGTTAGCCTTTTGGAGGGGGAAAACGATCAAATAGGAACTTTCCCCTCTTTGTTGTCAAAAGAGGTTAATTTCATCGTCTTACTAAATTTAAAGGATCATGTAGAGGCAATTGCTTTATTTTGCCCTCCTTACGATGTAGGAAAGCCTCAAGGACCAAAGGAGCTGGAATTGCCTCTTGCAAGGATCGATAGAACACACCGAGGTGGGGGATTCTATCGAGCGAGGGTGACCTCTCCCCTTATCTTTTGCTTGTTATTAGAAGCATGTTAATAGAGTGGCTAGGACAATAATTTCATGCTTATGTAGATGTGGTTGCGGTTTATGGAAATTTGACTTAGGAGAAAACTTAGATTAGGCTCTAATGTGTGGCATTCACTATAGGATTTCACGAGTGGCATGGTTGTTTGAGTCAAATAAGCGTGTGATGGAATTAGGGCCTAAATTAGAGTTATGTCTCTAAGGAAAGCATAGTTTAGTTGAGGTTAAAATCCAGAGTATTGGAAATCCCTAGAGTGGTCATAGGGAGTCGGGTTAATATACCTACACTTTAACTTCAACTTGAGCATAATGAAAGTTAAGAATTGAGTCCAAGGGACTTATGTACCTTAAGGCATGGACCTAGGGTAAATGCATGAGTATATTAAAAAGACAAGCTAAAAGCTTAATTGCAAAGAAAGAAAAAGGGCTAAGAGGCAATGTGAGCAATGTGAGCTATAAGCTCGATTGAGATGGAAGCTAAGTGCTAAAGAGCAAAAGAAAGGCAAAGGCCTAAAAGAGCAAAGAGGCTAAATGCAAAGCAATAAAAGAGATAATAAAACGAGCGCACCTACGGGGTGAAACGTGGCCCATGTTGGAGTAGCAGGCAGTGTCCCTCTCCCGGGTAGAGACCCGTTCGGGACGTTTCCCCGTAGGGCGGGGTAACACTTGCGGGTGTTATCGGCAACCTTAGAGGACTTGTCTTATGGCAGCATGTCTGCCGGGCTAGGGCCCGTTGGGCAAGTTTCTCCGAGGGTTTAGCAACTTGAATTGAAACACAAGAAAGTTAATGAAAGTAATTTGGCAAGGGACAGGTTGGTTAGTTTGGCAACCTATAGCGACATAGAGCAATGTCATGGCAAAGGTAAAAGTATTAAGCATGCTAGCTAAGATTTACAGCTTTTATTTACTGTATTTCATTCTCTATTATATTGCTTCCATTAGACTAAGCGGTGCAGGGCATTTTCTCTCGGTGGTTGAACCCACTGGGAACTTGGTTGTAGTTCTCACACCCTTTGGGTGACTTCCCCACAGGTCCAGGTACATCGGGCGAGACACGCGACAAGGGCAAGCGCCCAGCAGAGTAGCGACCTAGCAGTCTAGAGTCGCCACCACCATTTTGGAGTTTTATTATCTTGAGCGAACTTTTGTATGTGAGGAACAATGTAAATTTTAAATGTTCAAGTTTCAAGTTAGAAAAGAAAGAAAAAAAAAAATATGGATGTATTTTGGTATTGTAGTTTCATGCTAAAAGAGAGTTGTAATATTAAACAAAAGTGTATGTCTTCGCTCAAGTGTTTTACTTTCATTTCTTCTAACTACTTGTTGAATGATTGAAAGTTTAAATTTATAGTTCTCTACTCTGATTGCTTACTCTTCCGCTATATTGAAATGATATTGTTGGATTAAACCGTTCCTTTCGGGTCTGGAAAGGTCATGCCCGATTGGCGGGTCTGTTGGCGCGCCCGAACTGTTCAAATTGACGGTCTCGGGGCGTGACAGGAAGTTACCCATTTGCCCTCACTCAAAACAGGAATTTACCACCTTGCCCCCAAGTTCTGGAGACTGAGTATGTCACGCCCCGTGACCCGGGCTCGTCCACAGATCCGCCGTGCACACGGAATTTTCCGCGTACACGAAGCGCTGGTAACCTGCTCAGATATGATCTAACAATAAAAGAGCATAATACAGAGCTGAAATAGAAGAACCACATAGTGTCTCAGACTGGGACTACAAATAACACTGTAATAAGTACAATAATCTCCCAGCTCACCAAAATAGTACAACCAGCTGGCTAACGCCAGACCCAAAATAAAAGGGGAATACCACAGTCTGAGTGAAGGGTACAGCCTCTATCTACAGCTCTCAGTCTCCCAGGAGATCTATCTATTCGGCGATCCCCTTACCTCGATCCGCTGCCGATGGCCTAGCAGCTCCCGCAGATGACTCTGCAAAATAAGGGAGAAGGAAGAAACAGAAAATAACAATGGGGGTGAGAACTATCAGATAAACCAATAGCCTCCCCTAGTGGGTAAAAACCTCAACTCGGACGCACCCACTAGGACTACTAGAGGCAAAAGGGGAAAAGGGAAGTGGTAAGATGAGTAAGGTACTGAAACAGTAAAACTACCACTACTATGCCTCTACTGCGGTACTGGTTATCAAAACGGTATGCATGCATCAGTAAATAGTAACTGTCCCAAAAATAACCCAATCCGTCATCTGATCCACGATCGGTACTGCCTGCTCCGCTTTCATCATCGGGCAAAGATCCGCGCCGACGTGATAGCAAAACTGTCAATAACTGTCTGGCCCCAGCCTCTAGAGTGGAACTCGAGGGGAGCGACCCACACGAGTAAAGCATCACCGGGCAACAACCGCGCCGGTATGATAAGTCTCAAATTCACCGGGCAACAACCGCGCGGTATGATAAGTCTCAAAAGCAGGATTGGATCATGACTATGATCAAAGTGGGAAAAACCATCCACTAAAGAAGCCTGATACCCAATCAGATGCAATAGTACTCAATAAGTGGGAAACATCATCCACTAGAGGAAATCCAACCCCCAGCTAATGCAAAATAAACCAGGCTCAACCCCTATCTGATGCAAGGACAACATCTGGTCGACCGCCTACCGTCCGCGGTCACCGCAATACCCCACAAACCCACAATCTAATGCAAAATAAACCAGAATCAACCCCTATCTGATGCAAGGACAAACATCTGGTCGACCGCCCACTGTCCGCGGTCACCGCAATACCCCATAAATCCACAATCTAATGCGACCTTGGCTACACTATCCCAAACCCCTGCTCACACTTGAGCAACAACATATGAATGCAAAGGACAACAATGAAAACATGTTCAAATCCCAATATGATAGTGTAGCGATAAATAGTGGCCTTACCTGATGTCCGGGCATGCATGCAACTGTCTTTATTTAAAAAGTTGTAAAATAGTGTCAAAGGTTTAAAACAATTGATTTACTGAATAAAAGTCATTTGCATGCGAGATCATAGCCTTTGTCTCAGTCACAGTGTCCTAATATAAGTCATCATATCATTTGTGGGGTTATATTAAATTTTAGGGGAGTCCTGTTAGTTTGTCCTGTTAGTAGTCCTGTTAGTAGTCCTGTTAGTAGTCCTGTTAGTTGTCCCAAGGGTTCTCATCAATTATCATGTTACTTTGTCCCAATTGTTCTCGTTAATTGTCATATTTTAGGGGATTTCTAGTAATCCCAGTGAGTTTGTCAAAAATGAGGTAAGCAACAACCGCCCACCTTGAACAGCTCAAACAACACCCCAGGTAGTCTCCTGGTTGTCCACAGTCCTTAATCCTGCAAACCAATGCTCCCGGTATAAATACAAAACCCAAAAAGCACAATATTTACTGTTTTTCAGACAGCACGGGAAAAGAGGAATTTTTCACCTCTAAAATGAGCTCCTAAAATCCCAGAAAAATCACGGTTGCGTTCCTCGCGAAGAGTAGATCAAAATCGACTCTTTAAACGCCTCGATCTGACGCTCCTACGTCAAGATAAAAATCGGAGAAGTCGGTGCTGTCCAAAAATTACCACAGCAAAAAGGGGGGTCAAAGAGGACTCGGGAATCGTGCCAAAAGTACGAAATGGAGCAAAATGATCAATACGGAAATCGAAGCCCTACCTCTTACGGTCGCGCTGCCACAAAAATCGTCCAAAAATTCCACCTGGTTAGCCCGCAGTGAATTTTTGACGGAACTGCGACGGGAAATGGGCCTAAAAAGAAAATCGTCGCAGTGCGCCGCGTCGCAGATATCTCACTAACTGTAACTCCTAAATTCCTGAGATTCTAGAGAGAGAAAGAAGAGAGAGAGAGGAACAACTTTCGTAGAGAGAAGTTTTTCTGATTCTCTCTCCTTGGCTCGGAATCCAAGGTGCAAAGAGAGGGGGTGGGGAATCTCTTATATAATGGGCCAAAAAGGAATATTCCCACAAAGGATCGGATCCGAACACGAAACACCAAAACGGGCCAACCAAAACGCGCCACGCGTTGCCCGAACAGGAAACAGCCGGTGCAAGGCCACTGGGAGGCTGCCACGTGTCCCACGTGGTGCACATGGCCGGTCCGCGCGCCGGGTCTTCCGGATCCTGTCAGCCAACGGGGTGCCGCCACGTGTCATCCATCTAGACGCTTCTAGAAGCCGGCCATCCAATGGGGAAGCGACGTGGCAAGGAAAATGTTCGGTGCTCCCGGTGCACGCCAGGCCCATGGACCGCGCACCCGAGCCCTGCCCGCGCCTGCCCGCGCCTGCCCGCGCTGCGCGCCTCCGCGCTCCGCCGCTGCGCCGCTGCCCGCCGCGCCGTGCGCCGCCGCCCGCCGCCGCTCGCCGGCGGCCGCCGCCGGCCGGAACAGTAATTCCGGCCGGCCGGAACAGTAATTCCGGTGAACAGTAATTTTTGCCGAAAATTAAAGTGAATATACCATTTTGACCGTTTTCGCGCGCTGAGTCCGAATACGCCGTCCGTTTCGCCAAATTCTCATCCAAAATTTTGCCGAAAGCTCCCGGAAAATCCCATTTGCTCCGATTTTCGCGCAGAGTCTATTAAAAATATCTAATTTCATTCCTACAAGCTCCGATGCACAGTACAAGCTTCCTACAGTCACTATTTAATGTTGCGGAGGTTCTGCGGGGGTCCGGATCATTACATTCTCCCCCACTAAAAGAGTTTCGTCCTCGAAACGAGACTAAACAGTAATCCTCAGTCCGAGGTCTCGAATAAGTAGGGGTGAGCATTCCTCATCTCCGACTCGAGCTCCCATGTAGCCTCGCGCTCGTCATGATTGCCCCGTTGGATTTTCACCTAAGGAATGGCCCGATACGCTCCAATACCTCAAAGGGTCCAATATATCAGGGGCTATGTTTCCTACGAATGCCGAATCTCCTGATTCCTTTGGACGGCGAGACTTTCAGGAATACATGATCTCCAACTAAAAATTCCAAGTCTCGTCGCCGAACATCGGCATAGCTCCTCTGCCGGCTTTGGGCGGTCTGAAGATACTTCCGACTTGCTCGGATCTTCTCCTCTGCCTAATACGTCTGGTCCCAAGGTCCGCCTCTCGCCCCCATCACTCCAAAAAAAAGGGGTGACCGACACTTGCGTCCATACCACGCTTCAAACGAAGTCATCTGAATGCTCGCTTGAAAACTGTTGTTGTACGCGAGCTCAGCCGAGGGTAAGTGTCGAATCCACCCTCCGCCGAAATCCAAGATGTATGCTCTTAGCATACCCTCCAAGATCTGCATAATCCGCTCTGACTGCCCATCAGTCTACGGAGGAAAAGCCGTACTAAACCTGAGTTGAGTCCCCCGGGCTCAAATCTTAGGTCTCTAACGAATACAAAATAGAGGCGGGCACTTAGATAACCGCACCACCTCAATTAAGTACAACAGGACTAACCGCTCAAGTGACTAAGTAGTCTATACCAGCAAATGCATCCGCTCCTCCCAGGGCACCTGGTAATCCAATCCTCATGTCCACGGGCACAGATGCTCGATCCGAGTACCTTTGTACTCCTGAGGTTCCTAAAAATCCCCCAAATGATCACTTTATCTAATTCCCGGTAATCCCTCACAATGCCGAAGTGAACCTACTTCCTACATCTCAAAAAGCACCAGCGCCCCGTAGGCCCCAAACTATGCTAGCCAAAAACAATTCCGCACCCAAAGCGAAACATCCGCCTCGCTAGCGAAGTCAAAACTACAGAGGCAAAGAAAGCCCTGCGGCAACCCCGGCACACAGACCTCTCCTGGCCTGGCTCCCCAAAAGATCGTCCTCGCAGCACAATCAACCGCCGCGAAAAGGGATACTGAGCCAGCCAGTTTATCTATGTACCATGATCAAGTCCCGCAGCTGAGTCATGACCATCAGGTCTACTGGCATAATCCAGGACTCATCTGCACCGGTCAGGACCAACGACACACCTCCATGCGCTAAAAGATCGGGAATACGTACCTCCCGTGCATAAGGTGACCGTCCTACCCCTAACCCATGCAATGAAGTAAATGTACTCCTAACGCATATCTAGCATGCTCAAGTGCAATACAATGCAAAATCTAATGCCAAAAAGCAAAATAATTAATAATACCTGCCACCACATGGTCGGCTGCTGCAAAGTCCTCCACCTGAGCGGCATAAACCCGACCGCTCTGAGCTGGTGGCGGGTGATCAGCAGGGTAAAAAGATGGGGATCCGCTCACTGGAGCATAAGGCCGCTGAGCTGACGATCGTTGCTGAGATACGAAGGGAGCCGAAACTGAAGAAGATGCTGCTGGGGTCGAAAAGGGGCATGAAGCTCGAACATGGCCTGACTGTCCACATTTATAACAACGACCCCACCTCTGATCACAGGTGTGTGACAAATGAGGTCCTCCACAGAATATACATCTGTCTCTATCGCGAAGCCGTGGCTGTCCCGACTGCTGCTGCTGCTGATGTTGCGGGGGTCTCTGGGATCCACCAGGCCCTCGCTGCTCCGAACGTCCACGGCCCGTGAACTGGGGCGGTGGCGGTCGGGGCGGCCTCCAGGAACTGGCCTGTCCCTCGTCGTGCTGTGCTGGACGCTTTTTGTCAGAACTCTGAGCGACCAAGCCCCCACGTCTGGCAATGACGTGGTCTCCCCTTTCAACCCACTGTGCATGCTCTGCTGCCTCCTCCAAGGTCTGCAGCCGCTGAGCGTGCACCAAAGTATAGGTTTCTGGGCGCAGACCCGACTCAAAGAGCTCCACCTGGTGCGGTCCGTCCCTGGCGACATAGGGTACGCAGTTGAGCAACCGCCTGAACTCCTGAAAGTAGTCCAATGCTGTCCGGTCGCCTTGCTGAAGATTCTTCAAATCATCTTCTAGCTTTTTCTTCACACTTGTGGAAAAGTACGTATCCAGAATCATCTTCTTAAACTCTGCCCAGGGTAGCTGTCGAGTGATCCGAAACTCCAGGGGCTCCACCCGACGCCACCATGCATCAGCATCCCCGTCTAAACAGTGTACAGCCATATGTACCCTGTACTTCTGGGCTATGAAGAAGTCCCGGAATAACTTCTCCATTGACGAAAGCCAAGTCCCAATCTCCCATGGCTTAGTATCCCGCCCTGAAAACCTGGGCGGTCCCCGCTTACAGAACTGAGTAAGTTTGTCAGCAAACTCCTGCTCCTCAGCAGGAGTCAATGGCCGAATTGCTCCCTGAGCAACAGGGGATGCCGTGGTCACCGGTCCAACTGGGGGAGCCACAGCAGGGGAGGAAGGTACGGGAGAACTCTCTGGGGGTGCAACAACAGGCTGCGCCCTCTGCTCTAACATCTGCGTCAGCCGACCTATGGCCTCCTCCTGACGCCGCACGGCCTCTGACATCTGGGCCATCAGAGCCTGAAGTTCTTGCACCTCACTCTGCTGGCCCTGCTCGGACTCCTCCGGCTCGGGCTCAGAGGAAGAAGGCTGCGAACGCGTCAACATTCTACGTTGCGGAGGCATCCTACCACAAGAAACCACACTCAGTATCATAACCCCACACGACCCAATCTAGCGAAAGTCAAAGACATCCCCCTATTCTGTGACTTTATGTTGTCTGCAGCCAACATAACTGTACACCAGAAATTTGAGTATGTCGGTCCCTCTTCTCTCACTGGAAGAGTCAAACCAAATAAATCAGCGACTTTCGCGAAATGTCACGTCTCTCATGCCCTATTATCCTAGGGTCTGCTCAAAAGCCTAGGGTTTCCTAAGTCCCAACTGACCTATCCCTAAGCTCTGATACCAACTTAATCTGTCACGCCCCGGACCCGGGCTCGTCTACAGATCCGCCGTGCACACGGAATTTTCCGCGTACACGAAGCGCTGGTAACCTGCTCAGATATAATCTAACAATAAAAGAGCATAATACAGAGCTGAAATAGAAGAACCACATAGTATCTCAGACTGGGACTACAAATAACACTGTAATAAGTACAATAATCTCCCAGCTCACCAAAATAGTACAACCAGCTGGCTAACGCCAGACCCAAAATAAAAGGGGAATACCACAGTCTGAGTGAAGGGTACAGCCTCTATCTACAGCTCTCAGTCTCCCAGGAGATCTATCTATTCGGCGATCCCCTTACCTCGATCCGCTGCCGATGGCCTAGCAGCTCCCGCAGATGACTCTGCAAAATAAGGGAGAAGGAAGAAACAGAAAATAACAATGGGGGTGAGAACTACCAGATAAACCAATAGCCTCCCCTAGTGGGTAAAAACCTCAACTCTGACGCACCCACTAGGACTACTAGAGACAAAAGGGGAAAAGGGGAAGTGGTAAGATAAGTAAGGTACTGAAACAGTAAAACTACCACTACTATGCCTCTACTGCGGTACTGGCTATCAAAACTGTATGCATGTATCAGTAAACAGTAACTGTCCAAAATAACCCAATCCGTCATCTGATCCACGATCGGTACTGCCTGCTCCGCTTTCATCATCGGGCAAAAATCCGCGCCGACGTGATAGCAAAACTGTCAATAACTGTCTGGCCCCAGCCTCTAGAGTGGAACTCGAGGGGAGCGACCCACACGAGTAAAGCATCACCGGGCAACAACCGCGCCGGTATGATAAGTCTCAAAATTCACCGGGCAACAACCGCGCCGGTATGATAAGTCTCAAAAGCAGGACTGGATCATGACTATGATCAAAGTGGGAAAAACCATCCACTAAAGAAGCCTGATACCCAATCAGATGCAATAGTACTCAATAAGTGGGAAACATCATCCACTAGAGGAAATCCAACCCCCAGCTAATGCAAAATAAACCAGGCTCAACCCCTATCTGATGCAAGGACAACATCTGGTCGACCGCCTACCGTCCGCGGTCACCGCAATACCCCACAAATCCACAATCTAATGCAAAATAAACCAGAATCAACCCCTATCTGATGCAAGGACAAACATCTGGTCGACCGCCCACTGTCCGCGGTCACCGCAATACCCCACAAATCCACAATCTAATGCAACCTTGGCTACACTATCCCAAACCCCTGCTCATACTTGAGCAACAACATATGAATGCAAAGGACAACAATGAAAGCATGTTCAAATCCCAATATGATAGTGTAGCGATAAATAGTGGCCTTACCTGATGTCCGGGCATGCATGCAACTGTCTTTATTTAAAAGTTGTAAAATAGTGTCAAAGGTTTAAAACAATTGATTTACTGAATAAAAGTCATTTGCATGCGAGATCATAGCCTTTGTCTCAATCACAGTGTCCCAATATAAGTCATCATATCATTTGTGGGGTTATATTAAATTTTAGGGGAGTCCTGTTAGTTTGTCCTTTATTTCCTGTTAGTAGTCCTGTTAGTAGTCCTGTTAGTAGTCCTGTTAGTTGTCCCAATAGGTTCTCATCAATTATCATGTTACTTTGTCCCAATGGTTCTCATTAATTGTCATATTTTAGGGGATTTCTAGTAATCCCAGTGAGCTTGTCAAAAATGAGGTAAGCAACAACCGCCCACCTCGAACAGCTCAAACAACACCCCAGGTAGTCTCCTGGTTGTCCACAGTCCTCAATCCTGCAAATCAATGCTCCCGGTATAAATACAAATCCCAAAAAGCACAATATTTGCTGTTTTTCAGACAGCACGGGAAAAGAGGAATTTTTCACCTCTAAAATGAGCTCCTAAAATCCCAGAAAAATCACGGTTGCGTTCCTCGCGAAGAGTAGATCAAAATCGACTCTTTAAACGCCTCGATCTGACGCTCCTACGTCAAGATAAAAATCGGAGAAGTCGGTGCTGTCCAAAAATTACCACAGTAAAAAGGGGGGTCAAAGAGGACTCGGGAATCGTGCCAAAAGTACGAAATGGAGCAAAATGATCAACACGGAAATCGAAGCCCTACCTCTTACGGTCGCGCTGCCGCAAAAATCGTCCAAAAATTCCACCCGGTTAGCCCGCAGTGAATTTTCGACGGAACTGCGACGGGAAATGGGCCTAAAAAGAAAATCGTCGCAGTGCGCCGCGTCGCAGATATCTCACTATCTGTAACTCCTAAATTCCTGAGATTCTAGAGAGAGAAAGAAGAGAGAGAGAGGAACAACTTTCGTAGAGGGAAGTTTTTCTGATTCTCTCTCTAAGGCTCGGAATCCAAGGTGCAAAGAGAGGGGGGGGGAATCTCTTATATAATGGGCCAAAAGGGAATATTCCCACACGGGATCGGATCCGAACACGAAACACCAAAACGGGCCAACCAAAACGCGCCACGTGTTGCCCAAACAGGAAACAGCCGGTGCAAGGGCCAATGGGAATGCCACGTGTCCCACGTGGTGCACATGGCCGGTCCGCGCGCCGGGTCTTCCGGAAGTTGTCGGCCAACGGGGTGCGCCACGTGTCACCATCTAGACGCTTCTAGAAGCCGGCCAGCCAATGGGAAGCGCCACGTGGCAAGGAAAATGTTCGGTGCTCCCGGTGCACGCCAGGCCCATGGACCGCGCACCCGAGCCCTGCCCGCGCCTGCCCGCGCCTCCGCGCTCCGCCGCTGCGCCCGCTGCCCGCCGCCGTGCGCCGCCGCCCGCCGCCGCTCGCCGCCGGCCGCCGCCGGCCGGAACAGTAATTCCGGCCGGCCGGAACAGTTTCCGGTGAACAGTAATTTTTGCCGAAAATAAAGTGAATATACCATTTTTGACCGTTTTCGCGCGCTGAGTCCAAATTCGCCGTCCGTTTCGCCAAATTCTCATCCGAAATTTTGCAAAAAGCTCCCGGAAAATCCCGTTTGCTCCGATTTTCGCGCAGAGTCTATTAAAAATATCTAATTTCGTTCCTACAAGCTCCGATGCACAGTACAAGCTTCCTACAGTCACTATTTAATGTTGCGGAGGTTCTGCGGGGGTCCGGATCATTACAGAGTACCGGTACACGGGCCCCCATACCGGTACCCAAGCATAAAAATCTCAATCCGAAAGCCCACTCTGATAAATCCATCTCTGTGTTCCGGTACCCGCATCCGCGTTCCGGTACTCAAGCCAAAATGAATATGGGGTACCGGTACGCTCAGATTAGTACCGGTAAACAGGGACTTAGAAAAATTTTCATATTTTTCTCAACCGAACTCTCTGTCGATTATCCACTTAATTTCTTTCGGTACCCATCCTTAGGTACCGGTACGCAATGTCCCAAATGTGAGGACCCGGATCCCCACGACAGGGTTTACTGTTGGCTTGGAGGCTTTTGGGTGTGTGGGTGTGCGTGTCGGGCTCCAGATTTGAGTTTCTGGTGAAATTGGGGCTTGTTTCTTCTCTGGGAGTCCATTTTGGGGTGTATGAGGTGTTTGCGCGCTTATTGGAGCCAAGAATGGGACCCGGAACAGAAATTGGATCAAGTTTACTTTTCCGGGAAATTTTGGAAAATTTTAGAAGCGGAATTTGGCCGAACGGACCTCGGATTTGGATTCAGCGCGCGAAAACGAGCGAAATGGACTATTTACTTGAATTTTCGGAGCCCGGACGCGAAAACACGGAAATCGAGGCATGGGGTACTGTTCCGGCGGCCGGAGAGGCGCCGGCGGCCGCCGGCGGGCGGCGGAGCGCGGCGGAGCAGCCTCGGGCAGGCGGCGGAGCGGCGCGGGCAGGCGGCGAGCGGCGCGGGCAGGCGCGCGGGCGCGCGGGCAGGCGCGCGGTCCACCGCGGGGTCGTGCACCGTACGGATGGGACGCGTGGCGCTTTCCTGTTTGGTCGGTTCAGCGTGCGCGGTCCACGGAATCTTGGCTCTGGTGCACGGTGAACCGAGGGACACGTGGCATTGCTGGTTGGCTGGTTCGGGCTGGTGCACCCGGGTCCGGCGCCGGCGTCGGCCGGCACGTCGCGCGACGTGCGCGTTGACCAGGGACGGCGTGGGGGCGCCACGTGGCGCCCCGTGGTTGGTCCGGTGCAGGGGTGCACGTCGCCCCGGTCGGGACACGTGGCACCCGTGATTCGTCGGGGTCGTGCGCCGGGTGCAGGAGGCGGTACGGCAGGACCGTGGCGGCCTGAGAGAGATTCGGGCGCGCACAGTAACGGGCCGGCCCGTTACTGTAGCAGCCCGAAAACTTTCGGGCGCCCGAAAGTTGGGCCCGAAAGTGACTAAAGGGCTTTTTTGGGCTGTTTTCTTTGGGCCTATAAATAGGTCACCTTGGGCCGAGTTTTGAGCCTTTTCCGAGGGGATTTAGCAATTGCTCTCTTCACAAGATTTCTTCCTCTTCCTCTTGGGAATCTCCTGGTGAAGTTTCAGAAAATCTGGAAGCCGCGACGACTGTGTTTTCTGCCTCGAAGTGCGGAGCGACGGTTTTCTGTTGGAGGCCCGTTATCGTCGCATTTCGGTCTAAAATTCCACAGAGCTACCCCGACATCCGATTTCAGCGATTTTTGCGGCGTTGGATTCACGAGAGGTAAATCTTCGACTTTCGTGTTGAGTGTTTTGCCTGGATTTGGATTTTGGCACGGATTTCGAGGCATTTCTGAGCCGCTGTTTTGTTGTGAGATTTCTGGACAGCACTCACTTCGCGGATTTTTATCTCCTCATCCGGACATCGGAATTCGACGATTCAAGAGCCTATCGACATCTACACTTCGCGAGGATCGTCGTGATATTTTTATTGGAATTTTAGAAAATTTATTTTCAGGTGAAATTTCGTGTGAACAGTAACTATGCTTGCAGATTTTGGAATAGTGATTTATGTGTGATTTGGTTGTAATTGTGAGTTGTTGTTGTACCCAGGACATTGTAAGCACCACTATGGTGCTCTTTGCTTAGTGGACTCGGAGTTTTATCAGTTTCTGGACTGTTTATCTGTACCGTCCCGGACAGTTAGCGCGATCAGGTGGGTGATCCTGCTTTCAAATTCTATGGACTGCACTCTAATTCTACTAGTAGATTAGCATGCATGTTAGTATTTGAGCCAGATAAAATGTGTGAACTGTATGTTGGAAACCACTACAGCTAATTGCTAAAAATGTCGATCTCTTGATAAACTTTGCGACTTGGGAACTTGACTTAGCATAATTGCCTGTTATTTAATTATCATGCACCACTAAACTACAGTAACTTAAACATACATCAGATTTATTTATCACTTTAGCTTTTCCACAGTGGTAGTATTCTTGTCACTTTGGTCATAGTGATTTTTCCCCGAGTCGTGGGCCGGGAGGTTTATTAGCTGGGGATGCATTGCACTCGCGTCTGGGGACCGAGTGGCGTCTGTAGCAGTCTGTAGATCAGCTTGCATTGAGATAGTGATAGTGATAGTGGTAGTGACAGTGGATCTGGGATCTTTGGGACATGGTCATAGTGACAGTGTGGATTTATAGCCAGTGAGTGAGATAGTGATTGGATCATAGCCTGCATGTGCCACCTTTGTGCTCGACAGTGATGCGCAGTTATTTGACTCGAGCGGGTCGCTCCCCTCGAGTGCCACTCCGGAGTAGGCGAGACCGGGTTGTAGTACCGGCTTGAGATTGAGCTAGATACCGGGTTGGAGTACCGGACATACCTACAGCAGTAGGTAGGCGCAGGTTGACTGGACCGTTTGGCAGTCAGTTTGGATTGGGTGACTTGAGTCGAGTCAGTAGAGACATATTTGGTCTTCGATCCTTTTCCTTGAGCATAGTAGATAGGGGCATAGTAGCAGTAGATGTTTTACTTCCTGCTTTCTATACTGCATTTTTCTTTGTTACTTTTGCCCCTTGTAGACTTAGTGGGCAGGCCGTCGGGCTTGTTGGCGGCACCCACTGAGAACTACTGTGGGAGGTAGTTCTCACACCCGTCGTGGTGTCTTTTCCCCAGGGACTCCAGCTCCAGTTCCTGCGGTGCCCGTTGCTGATCCAGCTCCTTCAGACCGAGGTAAGGGAGTCGCGAGATAGATCCCTTCCCCTTCAGCTTCAGTGTGTTTAGAGGTACCCCTATATTTTGGTTGTGTCATGTTTGAGAGATCTTGTAGTGAGGGATCGAGTTGTACTCTTCTGTTTTCTTTTGAGAGACTCCTGTATTTTGAGTGAGGACTTTATGTATATATTTGTGGGACATTGTTATTTCTTGTATATCTGTTAGTTTTATGTTTACAGCTCTGATATATGTTAGTTAGACACTTACTTGCAGGTTGGACGCTACGTCCCTACGGGGCTTCCTGTAGGGGCGGCGGATCTGTTGGCGAGCCCGGGGTACAGTTCTGACCCCGGGGCGTGACACCAAAATTGCCGAATCAAGCTGGGGCTTCCAATTTCGACGTCGTCAACTCACTTTTCAATCCAACGGCTCCCACGTCGATCCGAATAATCCCGAACTCAAGCGTAATCATATTCTGAACCTGCTGCGGGCAATTTCACTGCCCCACACTATCTTGCTAAGTCAGTGCGCTACACGAAGCCCCAGTACTCTACATCATGTCGGTCGATGAAGATCTGGTGGGGATGAATATGGTCTACGCCCTGCTGTTGTCTTCTAAGGCAACAGCGTCCTAAGAGGATGCTGACGTGCAAACCTCCGACAATGAGGGGTTGCCTGTAGTAGAGCTCCAGTTGACGTAGCATAAAATAGAGGCCGAGATGGTAGTATTCGAAAAGCTATCGGCCTTCCAGATTCAATTTATAAGGCTATTATATATACAAGCCTTGATAGAAGGGCGGCCGGTGGGCCGCGACATGGTGGGCGCTGTGAGCCACTACAACCTGTTGTTAGGGCGTGACTGAATTCACGCCAACGAGTGCATACTTTCACTCTCCACTGAAAGCTCTTTCAATAGGTGGACGATAAAGTGGAGGAGATCACAGCCAAAAAGAGGCCGCAGCTCGCGGATGTGAGCATGGAATCAATCAACCATGTTAGTTGGGTCGATAAAGATCCGGATCAGATCTCATTCGTCCAGGTGACCGAGGAGGGAGTGCAGGTTGAACTCCTTAGAGACACGACCTATTTGGCGGTAGGCGATGAGCCATGTGACAACCGGGTGCGAAAGAATGATCGTGGACATCGTTATGCACGCCAGATTTTTGACTCAACTTCGATAATCACCTGAACAACACGTCAGGCAATTGCCTAGGGGGTATTGTTTAGACCAAAATTTTTGCCATCTTGGGAAATAGCACGTGGCGTATACCATCGGCTAAAGGGATTAGCCGACGGATGAATGAGTCAACCGAAAAAGGATCCGCATCCCGGTCCGGACCGATCTTAGTCGCGTGAGTACGCAACACGCGATGCATGCTATCGGCTATAGGCATCAGCCGATAGGAGAAGCGGCCGATGAGAAGATTATCGCCTCATCTAGGAGCCATTTCGGCCAAAGAATGATCAAACCACCTCGGTCAAACGACGAAGAAGACGGAGTAAGAGTCAGCCTTCGGCTGATCAGGCTAGAAAAAGAAGGCTCTGAAAAGGAAGTGTACGAGATTCAGGGCTTGAATCTCGTAATGAATTCCGAAACGGCAAGCAGATTCCAGTATTGAAAAGCACCGAAGATCATGCACCGGCGGATAATAAGGAGGCGAATCTGGACGGAAGAACGACTATTATTCTATTTGAGAAAGTTTCAACTCAAAAGAAAATAGTTGAGAATTTCACTGTGATTTTTTCCAAATCTCGCCGATATTTCAAAATCGACACCTGTAAATATGGTTCGGGAAGTGTATAAATACCCAAACCATTGAAGAATAAGGGGTCCAGCAACCTCGTAAGCCCGGTACCATCCCAACTTCTTCATATCTTAGGAGTAGATTAACTTAACTTTTACCCTTTTTCTTTCCTGCTTTCCTATGAGTAGGCTTAATTGTAATTTCAAACCTACTTCTTCATTGTAACCCCTTTCCAAGCAATATAAAGTTTCAATCAGTCTCTATCAGCCGTATCTTTTTTATATCTTGTTCTATAAAGCTTTGATCGGCTCCTTAGTCATGCCTTATCATTGTCTCTTTCACCCGGTTCGGTTACTCTAAGTCGAAACCGGCAATCCCTCTCTACTTTTGTAAACCCGATTCGGCTACTCTAAACCGAACGGTCGTGAGAATTACTGGAGGAGAACCCGGCCGAGCAGATTCCTCCTCGGCCCAATCACTAGATCTGTTGGCACGCGACGCACTCGACATCTCTGAAGGTCACTCTCATGAGCCGATTGCGCGCAACCACTTTTTGGCCCCAATAATATATAAATTATATATAAAAATATATATAGAGAGAGAACTAGGTTGAAATACTATCAAATTTTTAGTCATTAGATGAAAAGATATGTGGTTGGAATTATAGTGGTCCCCTAAGATTTTTACTATTCAACCAACCACGTAGTAAACCCTATGGGACCACTATCATCTTAACCACACATTCTTTAATCCAAAAGCTAAAAACTTGATAGCACCAATGGCTTGGTGCTATCGATAGTATTCCAGCCTAATTATATATATATGCGGTTGGGATTATAGTGGTCCCCTAGGGTTTACTAGGTGGTTGGTTGAATAGTAAAAATCTTAGGGGGCCACTATAATCCCAACCCCATATCTTTTCATCCAACGGCTGAAAACTTGATAGCACCAATTATTTGGTGCTATCGATAGTATTCTAGCCGAACTATTATCCTAACCGCACATTTCTTCATCCAAGGGATGAAAATTTATGAGTACAAAGAAGTTTATACTCATAAAAGTATAGTAGCCGGACCCTCTATATATATAGTTAGACTGGAATACTATTAATAGTATCAAGTCATTGATGCTATTAAGTTTTTAACCCTTAGATCAACCTCTTTGATCATTTTCATCCGTTAGATTTTATTATTTCTCCAACCACCTATTAAATTCAAAAGGCCCACTATCATCTCAACCACATATCTTTTAATCCATAGATTAAAAATTTAATAGCATCAATGACTTGATACTATTAATAGTATTTCAGTCTAACTCTATATATTACCGAAGCATCTCACTGTGTCCCTAAATTAGGGACCAAGTGCTAATACGGCAAAAAAAAAAAAAAAAAAAAAAAAAAAAAAAAAGGATCGGAAACTTTTGGACCAAATTATCCAATCCATCCTCAGCAGTAAGAAAAAAAAAATGAATATTGAGGGTATTGTGGTTTTGATTTTTTTTTTTTTATTAAAAAATTTTTAAAAAAAATTATGAAAGTTTAAAATAATGGGCCCGCACCAGTACTCACGTCCTAAGGGCTGTGGTGGGTGCTGAGTTCGGCCTCGATAATTGTCGGCCTATCGGCCCACATTATAATCCTAATTTTACATTTAATTTGTCAACTTATCAACGATTCAAAAAGTCAATCATTTGAATTTGATAAGTCAAAAAATCAGTTTGAATTGGTCAAACTGGCAGTTCAGTCGTCAAACTGATAAATCGATCCGTTTTTAATGAAATTGACCGAATTGTTTTTGTCAAGCCGTATTCAAATCCAACAAGTTAAAATCAACTTAGTTGCTATTACTACATAAAAAGTAAAATTTAAAAACTTTTATTTACTTAACCTGGTCTAAAAATTAATATATTAGAATTTAGAATAATATATATATATATATATATATATATATATATATATATATATATATATATATATAATAAAATTAAAATAATAATTAAATATTTATGTTGCTGAAAACTCTTAGTGGGTGTTTGGTACTTTGGTCCAGCTTTTAAAAAATAATTTTGGGTCAAAAAATCATTTTTGATTCAATAGAGCCTTTGACAAACTCGTGTTCAAAATTTGATTCTGATTTTTAGAATCAGTTTTCTTATTTTCAAGATCCAAAATCATAAGTAACTAAGACATAATTCTTGAAATCTGATTCTGATTTTGGGCTCAAATTTTAAAAATTATATTTTATTTTATATTCAAATTTTAAATTTTAATTTTAATTTAAAATTATTTTAAAATAAAATTCAGTGAAAAAATTATTATTTATAAACAGCAATTTTTTTTTTTTGCTTAAACAATTTTACAAAATCACTTCAGAAAAAAACGATTTTCTTCTAAACTCAACAAAACACTCTATAATTTTTAACCCAAACTAATTTTCCAAATCAAAATTAATTATACAAAATTATATTTTCAGAATCCAGGTCAATATAAGCTTTTAATCCAATATTTTTAAAATATTGGATCTAATGACACATATTTTTCCCCCCCCCAATTGATTTGGTCCACACTCAAAGATATGATGATACACTCAACAGTACCAAAATCTATGGGATTTTACATTGATGGGCCCATCCATTACTACTACTACACTCCCATACTCCTATCAACTACACTGTTATAGCTATACAGTATAGCTATATAGCTCTGTTGAGAGGACAAATAAATCCTATACTTTTTTTTTTTTTTTTTTTTTGAGCAATACTATTTGTACATCCTATTTAAAATATACATCTTACATTATATTCATCTTAGAGTGAACATTCATCCAATCGTCATTTTGAAATGACAAATAAAATTCACTCTATCTTAAAATAAATGAGGTATAAAATGTACATCCCAAATGGATGTACAAAAAGCATTTGCTTTTATTCATCCGGTTGTCATTTTGAAATGACGAGTAAAATTCACTCTATCTTAAAATAAATAGGGTATAAAATATACACCCTAAATAGATGTATAAAAAGTATTTACCTTCATTCATCCTGTTGTCATTTTGAAATGACGAATAAAATTCACTCTATCTTAAAATAAATAGAGTATAAAATATACATCCTAAATGGACGTACAAAAAGCATTTACTTTCATTCATCCAGTTGTCATTTTGAAATGACGAGTAAAATTCACTGTATCCTAAAATAAATAAGGTAAAATGTACACTCCAAATGAATGTACAAAAAGCATTTATTCACTGTATCCTAAAATAAATAAGGTAAAATGTACACTCCAAATGAATGTACAAAAAGCATTTACCTTCATTCATCCAGTCGTCATTTTGAAATGACGAGTACAATTTACTGTATCCTAAAATAAATAAGGTAAAATGTACACCCTAAATAAATATACAAAAAATATTTATCTTTATTTATCTAGTCGTTATTTTAAAATGATAAATAAAATTCGCTCTATTCTAAAATAAATGAAATATAAAAAATACATCCCAAATGGGTGTCCAAAAAGTAATTTCTTTTTTTGTTGGTAAAAATTAATGGTGCCCACCTGAACTCAACTATATAGGCATATGAATAGACCCTTCAACTTTTTATTTTTGTTTTTTTTTTTTTTTTTTTTGAGCAATTGAGAATTTTTTTATTTTAATATATTAATAACTAAAATATCAAAATATTTACGCTAATCATTAATATCAATAAATAGAATTATTATAAATACACAACAAATTCACTTAAAAGTTTATAAATATAGCGTCCACGAGTCCATATTATAATTTGGCCAAACCAGTCTTATGCCACTTTAAATATGACTCGATCCAACTTGAAAGTCAAAATTGATCATTTTAAACTAGCATAATAGAGTTATTAATCATTAATTGATCTGATTTTATTTGTTAAAAATTTATTAAATTTAACAACATAATCACTTAATTTGAGAAAATTTTTATTTATATAACAAAATTACTTAATAAAAATTAAAAATTCATCCAGAAAAAAGAAAAAAAAAATATGCTACTGTGCATTTATGGCCAGGTGTAAATCTTACAAGTCAAATATTGAAGAGTTCAAAAATTAAGTGGAAAATTTTTAAATTTTTTAGTATTAAAAAACACCTCCTAGGTTTGTGTTTTAAGATTTAATTTTTCTTTTTAAATATTAAAAAATACTCAATGAATTATTAAATAGAGATAAAAATAACGCATAATAGCAGATTTTTTTTTATAAAATTCACTTATGAAAAATAAGAAATTTTTTGTTTGAATATTTTCTTAAAAATAAATGAGAATAATGAAAAAAATAGATTGAGTTTTTCTAAAATGCCAAAATTATTATTGTGTAGGCCTCTTATGTAATATTTTGATATTCATATTATTTATAAAATATTTTAATAATTAATTGTAAAATATTTTATCTTAAGATATAGTTAATAAAAATATTATATAAAATAATATAAAATATTACATAAAAAAAAACTTTTAACCAAAAAAAAGTTTCTAGGTAAAAAAATAAAGATCAGGGTAGGTAGTCCTTGGTATGAACTAAAATATACAGTTATTTCGAGATTGAAGAGGAATAGTTGTTAAAATAATTTATTTTAAAATAATTTAAAATAATTTATTTTGAATTTTTTATAAAATTTTTATTTTATTTGAAAAAATAATAAAAATAAAATATGTTATTTTTATTATATCATGTCATGTTACCAAAGAGAGTATACCTTAATTAGCATGTTCTTTCTAATTTTGGAAAATGTTTTTGGTACACCCAAGTGGGAAAGAGTATAAAGACCCCCTCAAGTATAAGGCATTTTGACATGGACACCTCAACTTCTTTTTCTTTTGACTTTTGTCAAAAAAATAATAATAATAATAAAATAGAAATTTTATTAAATTTATTGGCAATTTTTCCAAATTAATTTTTTTAATTATATATCAATAAATAAAATTAAAATAATTGATAACTAATGATAGAGATATTAAATTTAACAAAACTTTTGAATTAATGATTAAAGCACTTTAAATTAAAACAAAATGCTTTTAATTTAAAACTAGGGATAATTGCCTGTGTACCCCTGAAATATAAAGAAATATCTGATTTACCCTTCTTATTTTTTTCTTTCCAATATACCCTTCATACGTTCCACCGTTATTAAAAATACCCCTACCGTTTTCCTTTGTTAAGTTAACTAGGGTTAAACTAGAGTTAAATAATAATCGGAGTTGAAAACTATCAGATATACCTATTTTGCCCCGGTTTAGGATTTAGGATTTAGGGTTTAGGATTTTTTAGGGTTTTAGGGTTTAGGGTTTAGGGTTTTAGGGTTTAGGGTTTAGGATTTTTTAGGATTCTAGGGTTTAGGGTTTAGGGTTTTAGAGTTTAGGGTTTAGGATTTTTTAGGGTTTTAGGGTTTAGGGTTTAGGGTTTTAGGATTTAGGGTTTAGGGTTCTAGGGTTTAGGGGTTTAGGATTTTAGAATTTAGGGTATATTTGAAAGGGCAAAATAGTAATTACACACAGATAACGGCAGTTTCAAACGGTACACTAACAGAGTTTAACTTCAGGGGTATTTTGGAAAGAAGTTGGAACGTAAGAAGGGTAGTTTTAATATTAGCCTTCTAAGAGGGGTAAATATGAAAACAGAGAAATTTTTAGGGGTACGTAGGAAATTGCCCCTTAAAACTATATATTTGAGGTTGTGAGATTACCCTCAACATAGAAGAAGAAAAAAATTCTATTTAAAAAGTTATTTAAAAGGTAAACTTATTTTTTATTTAAAATTATTTTATTTAACTACAATAATTAAAACTGCGATAAATTTGATAATTGAGTTTTTTCATGCAGTTTCAATAGTAATAGTTAAATTCAAATGCATCAAACCAAACTCTTTTCACATTCTTTTCAAATAATTATAAATTTTAATCGCTAATGTTACACATTTTTTTCAAATTATTTATTTATTAAATAAATAATATTAAAAAATTATAAAATTTGATTTATAAATACTTTCAATAGTATTGACCATGTTAGTTAGAAATTGATTAGATTTATAATTGAATTATAGTTAGGTTAAAATTAATATTTAAATATGCTGGAGCTAAGTAAGTTTGTTAAGATTTAAATATTAATTAGAATAAAAATTTATTTAGATTATAATTTGGATAGTTTTTGATATAAGTTATAAATATAGCATATGTGCTATTATTTGACGATGGTGTTAAAGTTTAGTCACACCAATATGATATGATTGGAGCTAGAGTTTAGTCACATCCATATGACATGGCCAAGTTATTCATGATTTTGAATACACGTACGGATGCGTTCAAAGAGATAAGTTTTCTAGATTTAGAGAAGTCTTCTAGATTTATAGAAGACGATAGAAGGGTGAGAGAGATTCAACAGAAGACGAGAGAAGTGTGAGAGAAATTCAGGAGAAGGGCTCGAGTTGAAACTATTCTATTACAGAAGAGGAGTCGGTGTAATTATTCTCTTGGTTGATGAATCTTATTTTATCCGCATATTTTTTATTTTATCCGCATATTTTCTGTTTTAATTTTTCTTCTCTACGTGGTTGTATTGGTTCCAGATTTGTTGAGGGGGCGGGTTTATGGTAAAAGACCTGATTTGATACTTTCGCTGCTGAATTCCAACACTAGGCGGTACCGAAATGAATTGCGGTATCGAAATGAATTACAAATTCACAAAATATCGTACCGGGATGAGAACCAGATTTCCAACAATATTTAACAAATCCAATCAATGATTCAGATGTCTTTTTATTAAAAATAACTTAAAAATATTTTAACGAATGGGATGATGCTAGGTGTACACCCTATAAGGGGTGTACATTCTACACCCCACCCCATCCTAGGGTGGGTATTCACTCCACCCGTCACATCGAGTGACGGGTGGAATTCACCCCACCCCAGGATGGGATGGGGTATAGGATGTACACCCATAAGGGGTGATGCTAGGTATACACCCCATAAGGGATGTACATCCTACACCCCACCCCATCCTAGGATGGGTATTCACTCCACCCGTCATTCGATGTGTGATATTAATTTCTTCTTTGTGGGAAAAAAAAAATTAATTTTAAATATTTAATTTTATTTTTTTTTAACTGTTGCAGTTAGAATTATCGCCAATTTATATATAATCATAACTACCGAAGTTAAACTTTCTCACATATTCATAATTATCGAAGTTAAACTTTCTCGTGCAGTTTCAACTACAACAGTTGAATTCAGATGCATAAAATTAAATACCAAATTTAAATTTACATTCACTTATAAGTATAAAAAAATTGTAAAAAAAAAAAAAAAAAAAAAAAATTGCTACATAAAAACCAAGCCGGCTGAACTTGATGGATGCATGTATCCTGGTCGCCGTACGAGACCTCATGTCACCATAACCCTAACCCTAATTTTATGATATCAAACCCATCAAAGCTACCCTACACGACTAACACCTAAAAAGGACATGTACCCATCTCCATCAATCAACTCGGGTCAAATCCATGTTCTTAATTAATAGTTTGTAGATGCATGGTTAGGTTTGGTTCGGTTACCAGATTTAGATCTGATTCAATCAGATAAAATCAAAATTAAAATTAAAATCAAAACTAAATTAGTATAGAACCCGAGAAATCAAACTAAAATAATCAAAAAATTTCGACTTGATTTTGATTATAAATTTATAATTTATATTTAAAGTTGATAGTTTCTAATGTACAAAAATGGGGGAGAGTTCTTGGCTAATGCTAATTTTTAATGATAATTATTATGCCACCTGATCTAGGGCAAGCAATAATTTTATAGTACAATGAATTGGACTAGTAATGGGCCCCACTTTGGCCCAATGTGTACTTTTTATTTATTTGACCCAAAATTGAGCCTATAAGGGCCCAAAGGGCCCACTCTAAAAGTTTAAAATTATTAAAAAAATTTGATTTGATTTTTTTTTTTTTTTTTTTTTTTTTTTTTTTTTTTTTTGGGGGGGGGGGGGGGGGGTTTCATAAATCTCTTTGCCTTTGCTTTAATTTGTAAAAAGGAAATTCTTTGGATTTGTTCATAAATTCTTTATTATAATATATGTCAATACATCAACAGTTTTTATAGTTTTTGTAAAATAATATGAAACACACTCTCCCTCCCTCATACACGGATGGGCTCGAAATTTTTTAATAGATCTAAGACGTGAATTTAATTAAATAGGAAAAAATTAAATAATGCTAGAAGGCTGACGCACTACAACAAAATTAAATTATAATGACACATGTTTATGACACTTTTGTATAAGTGTCCTATCTATATTCTATCTATATCCAAAATTAGATTATAGGGACACATTTTTGGAACTCATCACAAAAATGTGTCGCTATACACCCTAGCGACGGCACATATAGCAACATTTACAATAAGTGTCGGTATTTTTATCAGCGACACTTTTTTTAGATTTTAGAAATACTTAAAAGTGTCGCTATAGCCTGATTTTGTTGTAGTGACGGGACTTGACTTCCAGCTCTGATACTATATGAAACAGTCGAACTCAGAATTTCCTATTTTGATATCATGTGAAATACCATATGAAACAGCCGAACTCACGATCTCCTATTCTGATACTATGTGAAATAATATGAAATATCATATGAAACAGCCGAACTCAGAATCTCCTACTCTGATACTATGTGAAATAATATGAAACAACCGTTGTACTGCATGAACTTAAGTTAATAGAGAACGATATTTAAAGATAAAATATTACCCGCTTCGTTTATTTTGAAATAAACTTAGCTGAAAATGTGAAACAACTAGACTTCAAACTCGAAATTTCGAATATCAACCGCCAAATATTTTACCACTTGCGCTAGAGAACAATATTTATATATTTTATATTCAAGTTATATATGTTGCATGCCCTTCAATCCTTGCATGATGCTGATATACCAATAAATATATATGTGAGAACATTTTAGTGTGTTCATGAACTAATTATATACGCAACAACACATCAGCAGTTTAATTATAAAGGTAACATTTTCGGGCACTAGCTAATAATCGCCCATGCACTTAGTAAAATAAATAACGTTTAATAATTACCTATGCATTACACAAATGATCAATTATACAGGTGATCAAGTTAACAAGAAACCGAACTAATTATAATAATTATAGATAATGTGTACTCTACATATCATCAGTATTTTAAATTATCTCATAAATTATATTTGATCAAAGATGATTGTATTTGTGTATATGTTTTACAATTTTATATGCAGTTGATAAATGCAAAAAAATGTATAATTAATTAATGGGCATCTAATTAAGTTTCCTTTTGACATTAATTCTCAAAAACAATGTTTATCTATGTTGTTGTGAAGTGATGCTTTCAAAATTCTAGTTGTAAATCCAAAACAAAACCTACAAGTATTATTAATGGAAATATATAAAGTAAGAAGGAATTAAATAAACCTAGCTACTACAAGATCGAATACAGTTTATTTACTATACATATATATGACTCTTCATGGAAAAAAAAAAGCAACAAAACATTGTAGATGATGTCTTGTTCCATTAATTAATTAATGGGCATCTAATTAAGTCTCTAATTAGAATTAGACAACTATATATATATTAATAGTACTAAATCATTAGGGCTATTAGGTTTGGATCATTAGATTAAAAAAATATACAATTAAAATAATATTGATTTTTAGTTGATAGAATAATATAATTTAAGAAGTGAAAATGATAAAAAAAAAATAGATTTAAAGGCAAAAAGTTTAATAGCTCAAAGTATTCAGTGTTATTGATATCATGACATATAGAAAGAAAATATTTAAAAAAAATAAAAGGACAAGATGTAAAAGGAGAAGAGGAAGAAGAAGAAAGAAATTTTACATTGCATCTTTCAACATTGTCATAATGAGAGAGGACATGCATTTTGTCAAACTTTTAGCTGCACCTTCCCTGGAGTTGGCAGGGCATGCAAATTCTCCATAGCAACAACTCTCTCTCTCTCTCTCTCTCTCTCTCATTCTCTCTAGATCTCTCTAGATCTCTCTCTACAACTCAAAGCCTGTTGAGGAAAAAAAAAAAAAAAGAAAAAGAAAAGAAAAGAAAAGAAAAGAAAGAATGTGTTCCAAAGTTAAGGTGAGATCATAGAAAACTAATTAATCAAAAAGAGAAGAACCCAGCCATGTACATGCATGAATAATCTCTTTCCATTGATTCTTTCTCTAGCAATATATATATATATATAACTTAATCTCTAGCTAGCCTAATACTCTTATCTCACGGTGAGCGGCGACCGCGAACGCCGATCGAATTGTGTTGCTTGGACGGCCCCGATGGCGGTATCGGCATCCCCTTGGGAAGAAACCCTAGGAAGCATCCTGCAGAAGTACTGCATGGTCTCCCCCCCACCATTGGCTTTGCTTTGAACACTTGCATGGTTCTTGATCCATGGGTGCATGACACCAGCAGAAGAAGTAGAAGCCACAACAGTAGAAATATTGAGGAGCATCTTTGGTGGTGACCCATATTGGGTCTCCTTATAACATATGAAAAATAAGTTGGAATTGGTCACTTAAACCCTAGAGTACCTAGCTATACCTATGGATGAGTTGGTAGAGAGAGAGAGAGAGAGAGAGAGAGAGAGAGAGAGAGAGAGAGAGAGAGAGAGAGAGAGGGAGATGAGGAGAAAAAAGTGTGGTGGGGAGGAAGGGCTTGGGTTGTAAGCAAATTTCAAGGGGGGTGATGGTGGTGGTGGTGGTGGTGGTGGTGAGGTGTGCAAACATAAGTATTGATAGTAGTAATGCTCACTTAAATATATATAGCTGTAAACAAAAAATGCATATACTATGAATGTTTTAGATATAGCAATGCTCCGGTTATGTAGGAATACATTTTAATTTTTAAAATATAGATGATGAGTTAGCTTTAAATGATAATTTTTTCTTTGTTTGTTTTCAAAATTGAAATCTAGCTCAAATGTGATGTTTAAAGTTTGTAAGTTAGACCAATACCAAAGTAGCACATGTACATATATATATATATATATATAATATATATATATATATATATATATATATATATATATATATAAGGGTATTTTTAAGCTTCCTAATAAAATACCTATAAGAGAGAGAGAGAGAGAGAGAGAGAGAGAGAGAGAGAGAGAATTAAACAATTAGGAAGGAGTGATTGGAGAGTAGTTTGGTTTTGGACATAGGTAGGTAAACTAGTTTTTTTGAGTAGTTTGTAGTGGTGGTGGGGAGGAGTGGTGGGGGTGTAAGGTAGGAGTGTGAACAAGGAGGAGGATAAATAAAGGATGGAAGAGAGGGGGAGGGGACAACAAGGAGAAGGCAAGGGCTAATAGAGAAAGGAGGTTCTTGTCTGCAAATTAGGTGAGCCAGGTGGGGTCCCACATCAATTGAATGGCCAACTTAAGGAGTTGCAGTATGTTCTTTCACCCCCAAACAGGTAAGCATGTCTCTTGGGCCTTTGCTTATGGGGTTGTCTTCATCTCTCTCTCTCTCTCTCCTTATGGGGTTGTCTTCAATGACTCTCTCTCTATCTCTAAATCATTCCTTAAACCAAGTCCACCTTGTGGGTAATGAACCGCTCAGTGAGCTGTCCTTTGTTCCATCTCTACTTTCATTCAGTATCATTTGTAAATAAGTTGCTATTTAAAATAAAATTCAAAATAAACAATTGATGAATCTAGATTAGCTAAGACATGCTCCAACATCAGAAGGTTTACATACCCAATAATTGCTTATAACTAGAAGGTTAATTGATGTTCATCAAAAGATCTTTTATTATCATATAGTTAAAACATTGCATTCTGACTTGTGATTCAATGCATTTAAAAAAAATGGCATACAGATCATAAATGTTGCACAGTTGTAAATATTTTCATTCTCTTTATTAACCTACCACCATGTACCACATGAGCCAACAAAAATAGTACATTGAGGAAGTTATTAAATATTAAAATGTAAAATTGAATAGTATATATAATTGTTGGGTCGAAATGCCGTATTGACTGTTGATTGGTTTCGGTCCGCGATCGATCCTCGGGTTGACCCTCGAAATGTGATGCGTCTCGTGCCAAAGGGATCAAGCGATCGGGCCGAGGAGGAATCTGCACGATCGGATTCTTCTCAATCAAACTCCCACAGAGTTCGGCCTAAAGGAGCCGAACTGAAATTTGAAGATAAAGAATTTGACACGACTAAAAAGCCGATTAAGAATTTGTATTGCTCGAAGGGGGGTTACAAGGGAATCGATTACAATTTAAACTATTCCTAGAAAATATTATATATGCTGATATGAAAGCTATCTAGGAAAGCAGTAAATACAGATATTGAAAGATATTGAAAAAGCAGGGGTAGTCACTGACTTACGAGGTTGTAGGAACTCTTTTTCTTCGATGGTTCGGTTATTTATACCCATTTGAACCACGTGAATATTCGCCGATTTGAATAATCGGCGTGATTTAAGGAAAATCATCGCATATCTCTCAACAACTTCCTTTTGAGCCGATTCTTCTCAATGGGATAGTAACTATTTTTCGTCCACGTTCATCCCCTAATCAGTGTGCCGAAGCGCGATTTTCGGCACTTTCCAATGCTGGATGCCGCTTGCCATTTCAAAGTCAGTTATGAGATTCGCGTTTAAATCTCGTATTCTTTCCTATCCGGGTCTTTCCTTTCGCTGCTCGAGCAGCCAAGAGTTGACCCTCATGACCTTGTCTCTTCCGTCATTCGACTGAACCGGTCTGATATGTGACTTCGGCTGAGGCCGGTTTTGCTCAATTAGACGCGAATCCCTCTTCATTGACTAACTCTTCTATTGACTGATATCCTTAGTCGATGATACACGCCACGTGTCACTTCCTTAGGAGACTAATTTTTTTTATCTCAATAGTAATATTACGAGAATAATAAGAAATATTTCTATCAGTGTTTCGGTCCAAACAGAGTATGTCTCTAAATTAATATACCACTGATCGAACTCTCTTTGCTCTTAGCCAAACATAACTTACGAAATAATATATTTAGCTTAAATTTCTTATTTATTTTTTTTTCAAATTATACCTAAAATAAAAATTCTCAAACCAAACACTAGCTACCTTACACCCGGTCTAAGCAACTCTCTCTCTCTCTCTCTCTCCCTCTCTCTCTAAATCAAGAGCCATGTTACATGGGGTGGGCAAGAGATGTTTAAATGCTTGGGTGTGATATTCTCTGCGTTACTTTGGATCTGTGGAAAAGCAAATGGGTGGAGCCCATCAAAGCATTAATTTCATCTTGTAGACGTGCTTGGAAGTGCATATATATATATATATATATATATATAATATATATATATATATATATATATATATATTCTCCATCCTCACACTGTTTTGTCCCTAAATTGAGTAAATATGTAGACCCACAAAGTGAGACCCACACTGCATATGGAGCTTTAATTAATTTAATTTCTGCTGAGGTTAGTAATATACACGTCGGCGCCCCCAATGAGACCCCACAAGAAGTTTTTGAGTGATTGTGTAGTATAGTTTGCTGCACCTATAAGTAGTTGAGGAAATTAAGATGCTTCTCAATTATTATAGTTTGTTTAGTCGCTCTTAATTATTATAGTTTGTTTAGTCGCACGTAGTCATATATATATATATATATATATATATATATATATATATATATATATATATATATATATCATAGTTAGTTAATTTGAATTCGGCAAAAATTCAGTTCGGATATAATACGGATAAAATTCGTATCATGATTTTTAAATTCGTTGAAAAATTCGGTAAAAAAACGGACTTGATAATTATTCGGATACGTGATTTATACAGAAATTATACGTTTCCCAATTAAAAATTCGGCTATTAAATTAAATTTTTTTTCTAGATTTATACTATGAGCATTATAATTTTTAAAAATATAAAAATAAATAGATATAAAATAAAATAGATAGGCTAACAAGATTTCAGGTTTAAAGTTTGAAGGTTGAAAAAACGTCAAATTTTTTATTATAAATAGGCATGTGCTGTGAACTGTGAAATGTGAACAGTGAAGAAATTTATTTTTATTTTTTTTTCTTGAAAAGTGATGTGTTGTATGCTGTAAAGCATTATTGGACTTGAACCGTTTAATGCAGTGTGCACCATCAATGAGTCTTGGACTCTTGGTTAAAGAGGATTGGATAGTGTGCACCATCAATAATTTTTGGATTCTTGGTTAAAGAGGATTGGATAGTGTTTGAGTTTAATTTTGAAATTCGAAAAAAAAAAAACAGTAACAAATTTTTGGGGGAAAAATTCACAGTTCACGAATTATTCGCGAATAATAATTTTTGAAATTTTTTTTTCCGAATTAATCTAAATTTTTGAAAAAATTCGGAAACGGTCCGTTTAATTTGGATTATCAATAATTCGCGAATAATATGAGAATTAACTAACTATTGATATATATACAGAAGTGATATTTCAGTATTGTTAATAGAAGTAGTATTATAACAGGATTGTTGGAACAGTATCACTTTACAACAAAATTGATCAGAAGCTTCAAATTGAAGCTTTGTATGTGGTTGCGGAGATTAGTACGTGTTGTCTGATGAACTGATATTTCGATGTTGTTAATAGAAATAGTATTATATCAAAATTAATTGGTTGAACAATATTAATTACTTTATAGCAAAATTGATCACGAGAGCTCCAAATTGAAGCTTTGTATGTAAGTAGTTGCGGAGATTAGGGTGCTTCTTATTATAGTTTGTTAAGTCACACTTAGTTTTATATATATATATATATATATATATATATATATATATATATATATATATATATATATATATATATATAAAATATGCGTAGGGTTACTCTACTTTTATGAGTATAAATTTTTTTATACTTACCCTTGGATGAAGAAATATGCGGTTAGGATGATAGTGGTCCTCCTAGAATTTACTAAGTTGTTGGAAAAATAGTAAAAATCTTAGGAACTACTATAATCCTAACCGCACATTCCTTCATCCAAGGAATGAAAACTTATAAGTACAACAAAATTTTACTCATAAGAGTATAGTAGCCGGACCCTATATATATATATATATATATATATATATATAGTTAAACTGGAATACTATTAATAGTAAAGTTATTGATGCTATTAAGTTTTTAATCCTTAGATTAAAAGATATGTTGTTGAGATGATAGTGAGTCCCTTGGGTTTAATAGGTGGTTGAAAAAATAGTAAAATCTAACAGGTGAAAATGATCAAAAAGGGTTGATCTAAGGGTAGAAAACTTGATAGCGCCAATCACTACAACAAAATTATGCTATAGCGACACTTTTAAGTGTTTCTAAAATCTAAAAAAAGTGTCGCTGGCAAAAATACCGTCACTTATTGTTAGTATTGTTATATGTGCCGTCGCTAGGGTGTATAACGATATATTTTTGTAATGTGGCCTAAAAATATGTCTCTATAACCTAATTTTGGATATGAATGGAATATAGATAGGACACTTATATAAAAGTGTCACAAACATGTGTCTGAATAACTCGGTACTATTAATAGTATAGTAGCGAGACTATATATATATATATAGTGTTGCTTGATGAACAGATAATTTGATGTTGTAAGTAAAAATAGCATTATATCAAAATTAATTGGTTGAGCAGTACTAATTACTTTATAACAAAATCCATCAGAAACTCTAAATTGAAGTTTAGTAAGTAGTTGTGGAGATTAGGATGCTTCTTATAATTTGTTTAGTCATAAGTTTGCTTTATAGTATTGTCAGATAAAATATATAATATTTCAGTGTTGTTAATAGAAATAGCATTACATCAAAACAAGTCAAACAATATTAATTACTTTATAGCAAAATGGATTAAATGCTCCAAATGGAAGCTTAGTACTTGGTTGAGGAAATAAGGTAAGATGCTCCTTAAAGCTTCTTAATTTGGAGATGTTATTTAATTAGTACTAGCAGGAAGTAGGGTGTAATCGATTTGGTTTGATTTGGTTTTACAGTCAGGCTTTAAATTTTTTTTTTTATTATTCTTATAAATTAATTTATAATTTAAAATTTAAATTGAATCATTATGAAAGTTGCACACAAAAAATTTGATCATAAACATAAAATTTTAGTAAATAATTTCAATAAGTTCGGTTCGGTCAAAAAATGTGTTACAACTGAATCGAAACTGGAAACTGGAGTTTAGCTATTTTCAAAACGAATCAAACCTATAACCAAATAAACCGAGTCAAACCGAATTTTAGCTATTTTCAGAACCGACTCAAATCGATAACTTAGTAGGAACCATATTGTATCAAATTTGCTTAAATTTGAACTTACCCACCTAGTTGATGAGAAGATAAGATAATATGTTCTTCTTTCAACATGTTTGGTCATACAATACTATTTGATGAAGTGTATATCAAGTTGCTCAAATAACAACACATTATTGTAACATTGCTTAAATAGCCAAGGAGATATGATAAATGCTCAGGAGAAGCTATTTGATGAGGTGTTATTTGTAACGATTCGGCCCACTAGCAATATTGGAAAAGTTCGGTACTCGTTTCAGTACCAGATTCTGTGAATCCGTAATCCGTTTCGCTACCGCAATCCGCTTCGGTACCGCTTAGAGTTGGGATTCCGCAGTGAAAACGTCAAATCAAATTTTTACCAAAAAAATTCGTTCCCTCAACAACAAAACAAAAAATATGCGGATGAAATAAGATTCATTAATCAAGAAAAGAATTACACCGACTGCTCTTTTCTTCTACAATAAAATAGCTTCAACCCTCTTGAATCTCTCTCACCCTTCTTTCGTCTTCTATAAACCTAAAAGATTATGGGTGTGGCTAAATCCTAGCCCCCACCACCTTCATAGGTATTACCATCACCGTAGGTGTGACCATCTTAACATCACCGTCAAATAATAGCACATATGCTATATTTATAGCTTATATCAAAAGCTATCCAAATTCTAGTTTAAATAGATTTCTATTCTAATTAATATTTAAATCTAACAAACTTATCTCTTTAAGATTTAAATATTAATGTTAATCCAACTAAGATTCAACTACAAATCTAATCAAATCCTAACAAACAATAATAATTTATTAGACCCAAATCACAGTCCAAAATGCTTAAGTTCAGTTACCATTTAGGCTTGACGTCCTCATCAGCCCAATCATTCGTACTGCCCAAAATCACCCGACGATGTGAGACTTATCTCGCTAGCCCTGTCATCTAGATCCAACCTCAGCCGAGACTCGTTACACATTTCTCTGATACCAAATATAACGACCCGGCTCACTAACAATAATAGCTCGTTGGATCCAAACCATATCCAAAAATACTGAAGTTCAGTTATTATTACTCGTGTTTATTATCTCTGATATATTCAATTATAATTTTATTACCATCCGATATGGACTATTGAGGTGTCACAGCAGTAACAGAAGTGTCACTATATTAAAATGGCATTTAAAATACCTTACCAATTTTGATTATGGGCATACTACTACTTAAATAAATTGTATAAACCTATTTAGTCAATTAATTAGTGCCATGTAGCAAAAAGTTGCAAACAAGCCAATTAATTGTATTGAATTAATATTTGCACTTCTTAATAGGGAACTAGTGGAGTCCACATACAATCACCAAAAAGAACATTATATTATTATATACAACAATGCACAAAAAATTTTAAATAAAAAATCTACAAATTGATGATTTTTAAAAAATGAACAATTTTACAGATTTCCCTCAAAAGTTATAAAATATTATGAATATTCCTTTAAAACTGTTGGGTTGTACTAATAAGGATCTAAATAGGAAAAAAAACACCTAGAGGGGGGGTGAATAGGTGTAAACAATAAACACTCAAAAAATCATTGCGCAATAAAATCCAATGCGGAAAATAAAAATAACACGCAAGATTTTTACGTGAAAAAACTCCAAACCGGAGTAAAAAAAACCACGGGACCGATAACACGGCGAAATCCACTAGAATTAACACACGTACAAGGTGATATAACGTACTCACAGACGACTCAACCTTTTACCATACGCTCCTAGTAGATCTTCTCCGCTCGCTCCACGACGCTTCTCGAATCCACGATCCGCGCCCAACGCTGAATCCACAGCGTCCAACGTCGAGTCCACGACGTCCGACCGAATCCACGGTCTTCACCCAGTAGCACGCTTCGAATCCACGAACGTACCTCGCTCCGAATCCACGAGAGCGGTTGCACCTTGAATCCACAAGGCCACGCGAGTCCACGCGCCGATTTGGGGTAAATCGTTGTTTTTGGGTGGTGATGATCCGCCGAATACTTAGATTAGAAATAGATCGGAAATACCATCTAAGTATTCATTGATTTGATTCTACTCAAAATGTGAGTATGGAAAACCTAGAATCAAATCAATCAATATAGATGAAGAAACATAGAATAAATCTATTGATTTCCTTTCTTCTCTATATGTGGATCTTTTCTTTTCGGCTATATTTTTATGACGGCTCTATTTTCATACCCTAGAAAAATAATATAGGGTCTATTTATAGGTTAGAAACCATTGGAAGAAGATAAGGATCAAAAACAAACCGTTTCTGGAAATTTACGGACGGCGATCCGGATCGGATTAGTGTGATCCGGATCGTCGTAACAAGAAATGACGATTTCCAGAAATCCATGGGTTCGGGATCCGGATCACAAAGTCCGATCCGGATCGTTCATACAATTCACCAAACATTCATGTTCGGGATCCGGATCGTGATGGTCTAGGATCCGGATTGAAA